>RDPX01000029.1:130486-204192 GCA_003991215.1 Morbakka virulenta | reverse complement strand
CTAATTGTATCTAATTGTATCAGATTTTATACTAAAGTAGGAGCTGAGTGTTTTTTGCTTCTTGAAATTGTATTTTTTATCTCACGTAGAATTTTTAAAACCCCTCTGGCTTTCTTCAGCCCCTTTGTTGACTGTGTCTGATTCTTACCTGACGATACAGTGACTTTTTATTCAATATTTTTGAGAATTTTTTCGCATGTAACTAAAAGGTCAACAGTGTCTTATTCCTTCCCAAAAGCAACATAAAAACGAAAGATTTCTGACTGTTTCAGACAATATTAAAACTTGTAGTTTTGATGGTTTTCGGACCATCAAAACTAGTCTTCGGACCCTTTATTGTATACCAGCATGGAACCTCTAGTCCGTTACCGCGCTTATTTTCTCTTGGTTCAGTTACAATCGCTGTGATTACTCCTCCTGAATTCAAAACAAAACTGCAATATCTCGAAATTTCTGCAGCCACCTGACCAACGACAACTTCATTTTTAACCACTTTGATTGCTTATTTATCTGGGGGATTTTCTGGCTCAACTTGACAGTTTAAACATTCTCCAATAAAAGGTGACCAAACGTTTTTGTAAATATGATGACCTGTTACAAAACTTTCAACTGCAATGGTATAAATTTTAACATCAGTTGTTATCGCCATCTTCCAAGATTTGCTGACAAAATGAATTGTTATTTACTAACATCAATGGAATGTTTTTCAAATAATTTCGAACGTCAATAGAATGTTTTTCAAATAATTTCGAACGTCAATAGAATGTTTTTCAAATAATTTCGAATGTTTTCAAAATGAAATGTGTTTTGAAATCGCTTTCTAATTTAATGCTGTTTTCTTTGCTGTTAATGAAAGATGGCAGAGAATCGTAAAAGTTATCCATTGAGCTTAAAGAAGGAGGTTTTGAAGATTTTAAATGAAAATGGTGGGAATGTTTCTGCCACAGCTAAAGCTCATTCTGTCAATAGAAAGAATGTTCGTAGATGGAGAGACAAGCGTAATATCATTGAAAAAGAAATTCGTAAAATAAGTAATAAGTCAAGATTTAAACGAAAAATTAGACCCCAGAAAGTTAAGTATCCTTTACTTGAGGAGGCACTCGTTGAAATTGTAAGAGACAGAGACAAGAAGCAAGCGGCAAACAATTACAGGTAGGATGATCTGCAGAAAAACAAGGAGTATATTGCAAAAACTTTACCCTGATCCGAGTAACACTTTCGCAGCTTCAAATAGGTGGCTGGAAAAAATGCTGAAAGAAAACAATTTGATATTCGGTAGAGTTAATAGTGTTGGGCAACAGATACCACCTGATGCTCCGGAGAAAGCACAACAGTTCCTTTCAGACATGAGAAACTGTAAAAAAGACTACGAAATGATAGTTAATATGGACAAGACACCGTGTTATTTTGATGTCCCCAGATCGATAACCATTGATTTTAATGGAGTACAAACTGTAAAGGTCGCAACTACGGGTAACGAGAAATTACGTTTTACTGTTGTCTTAACTGCTTTTGTCCAAAAGCAAGTTAACAATTACACCACTGTTAAACTTCCACGGATGGTAATTTTTAAACATTTAAAGAAAGCCCCGATAGGAAAATTACCTAATAATATGGTAATTGAAGGCACTAAGGGTGGTACAATGAGACAAGACATTATGGTTAATCAGTATGAAAGCTTACTGAAGATAAGACGTGGATGCTTCTTTAAACAAACCAAAACTTTGTTATTTATGGGCACGGCTTGGTCACACGAGGGAGATAACGTTCTTTCAAAATTTATCAATTTATCGACACACGTGTGAAAATATTATTTAAAGATTTAATGAAAGACAAATGGGCTGAACGGATCGAAAACGGTGAAGTGGAGTTTACTAGAATAATAATAATAATCGTCTTCCTCATCATAGCTGTCATCATAATTATTATCATCATCTTCATCATTATCATGATGTTTTCTATCAAAACTATCATCAAAACTCTTGCCATTAACATGATCATAATAATCGTCTTCCTCATCATAGCTGTCATCATAATTATTATCATCATCTTCATCATCATCATGATGTTTTCTATCAAAACTATCTGAAGAAGTATCTGGAGACATGATTATGTAAGGATTTAGAGAATGTGGTTAAATTGAATTGAATGGGGACTTAAACGTCTTGCATTCACGATTAAGAGAAACCATTTTGAACAGAGAAGTTCCCATAAACGTCACACTCGAAGTAGAAGAAATGATGCTAACTATGGAGTAAGAACTATCGGAGAGGCCAACCATTGATGTGGACGATGACGATGATTCTGAAAGTGATGGTGGTGATGACAGAGAAATTGAAATAGAAGAGTTCTCAGATCGTAGCTCAGATGAGCAAAGCGGAAGAAGACATTGACATTGAATAACTTTTTTATAACGAGGACTTATTGTATTAGGTGAAAACATTATGTTCATTTTTGGTCGAAGGCTCGACCTATAATTTGAGGTTTGTTAGTTCGTCACACTTTCAAAAAAAGACTTTCCTGTTCATGGGACACATTTTTTGGAGCCTGAGAGTAAAAAAAAGTATCTCTACTGTTCTATTGTTCTATTGTTCGTTCACTAGTACCCACCACCAACCACCACCACGCATCCACCCCCCTTACGTGCATGTGCTATAGATGTGTGGTTCAACAGTTTGTTTATTGTTATAATGTTCACCCAGTAGCTTGGCTATGGCCAACCATGCCATGTCCAGTTAGTATTTATTCGAAGAAGAAGTGTCTATTAATGCTATTCTGCCCCGGGGGGAGGCTATTTTAGTGGGGAGGTATTTTATTGATATTATTTTGTATTTCACGTAAGAAAATTTTATGAGCCCATGGGCTTATAAATGAGAGCACTTTTTAATTTTCACAAGCGCATATTCGTTTATAAGCCCATGGGCTTATATGAACGGTGATAGGGTAGTAGTACAATAGAGAAAAGTCAAGGTCAATAATGTAAGTGCTGTATTATAAAGAGGATAAGTAGGGGAATAGAAGAGTTCTTGTTAACAAAAGTAAAGAATTGACTTGCAAAGTTATAAAGCATTTTTAAAAATTAAAAGGGCTCTGGGGGCCTTGACAACTGTTGTTCAAATCAATGCTTTATGACCGATCATCAGGTAAAAAATTGTTTTGCTGAAATTTAAAACAAAATGTGTACTAAACCTTGTGCTAACTTACAGGTCAAAATTTTCCAAGAAAGAAACATTCAGAGAATTTCTGTATTGCTTATACAGATTTAAAGATAGATGAATGGTAGGAAAACAGTAATGAGAAATTTTCGAGAGAAGAGGAGAATTCAAAAAAAGGTACGTTGGTACCAAGAAGATCAGGAAGTTGGCGGAAAGGAACTGAGCAGCGAATAAAACAAGGAAATACCTGCTTAGAGAGCTGTTGGATTGGGATGAAGATGCAAGTCTTGTAATTGAAAAAGAGGAATTACTAGAAAAGTGATAATATATTGATATTATTCTTGCACGTCAAAGCTGAGAAATCACAGGGAGATAATAGACAGATCTTTAATCCTTCGCAATGGAGTACGTTCATTTCCTAAGAGCATAAAGAAAAGATAAAGCCTGTAGAGCTAAAGAAATATTAGTCAAGAAGATTTAGTTTTTCATGAATTTCAAATAGAAAAATTTAATAATTTAGGGCTGGATATTGGCAACCTCCTCGTGGTCCAGCCTGCAAGTACCAATCTAACTTTGGGAAACTAATGCCAATACCTGAACAACAGAGACAAACTAGACAATCTAACGACATGTCAAAGATACATGAACCATCTGGTCCAGCTATCCTTCAATTAAATGTAGAAGGCCTTACACGACCAAAATGTGAAGTCATTCAAAAAATCGCCATGGACAATTCAATTTCCGTTATTCTACTGCAAGAAACACATGCCACCAATGACGACAAAATCAAGATATATGGCTTTTCTCTCATTGGTTCAATCAAACACTCTAAGCATGGTATTGCCACTCTTGTACGTAACGACCTTCCTTCTGTTGAAATTGGCCGCAGTAATGTTGATAGTGCAGTTGAATGGCTAACCATATCGATCAATGGAGAAATTACAATAACAAACTACTACAAACCACCTAATTCTCCGTTTGAACCACCACCCCATTATGATCACCCAGCAATATACTCCGGTGATTTCAACTGTCATCATACAACTTGGGGCTATTCTAGAAATAATCCGGATGGGGATGCTCTTTATAATTGGTCCAGCACATTCGATATTAAGTTGCTTTTCGATCATAATCAACCAAAGACGTTTCATTCTGGTGCATGGGACACTTACACGAATCCAGATATTACTTTCTTCACACATGATGTCAACAGCTCTCTGCCTCATCCTGTACACACTGTTTTGGGTAACTTTCCAAAATCTCAGCATCGACCTACAATCATCCATCACCCAGCCTTGATCGAATACACACCAACATCGTCACTACCTAGATGGAATTTCAACAAAGCCGACTGGGATAGATTTAAGAATGCAACTAGAAATATGTGTGACGATCTTCCATCTTTAGAATCTGATTTAAATTTGTGTTACACAGCATTCCAGAAGAAACTCTTGAAAATAGCTAAAGATACAATTCCAAGAGGTTTTCGAAAGAACTACATTCCTAAATGGGATACCAAATGCAATGAACTTGCTTTTCAGCATGAAAAAGCTCAGTCTCTTGAGGAAAAGTTGTCTTCAGCTAACCGTCTTATCGATCATCTTAATTCTAAACGGAAAGAACAATGGGCTGCCACTGTCGAGGGCATCAGTATGAAACGATCCAGTCGAAAAGCATGGTCAACTATTAACAAACTCACTGGCCGAAAAAACGTCACCCCAAATCCCAGTTTGATTAGTCCAAATGCAATTGCTTCATGTCTTCTAAGCAATGGGAAGTACAAAAACCCTAATCGCCAATTTACAAGAGAAGTAAATCGACAATTGAAAGTAGAATGGAATTCCCCATCAGTAGATCAAAACCTTTGTGTTGAGTTTTCAGATGATGAAATAATATCTGTCATTAAATCACTGAAAGCCGGTAAAGCCCCAGGCACAGACAACCTACACCCTGAGTTCTTTCTTCACATCCATGAGAACTGCATTCAATGGCTACGATCTTTCTTCAATGTCTGTCTGCGTACAAACAAAGTACCCAAAATATGGAAACTTGCAAAAGTGGTTGCTGTGCTTAAACCCAAGAAACCACCAAATGCTGCTAGTAGTTACAGACCAGTAAGTCTGCTTTGTGTTCCCTCTAAGCTTTACGAAAGATTACTTTACAATCGTATACAACCAATCACTGAAACGATCTTACCCAAGGAACAAGCAGGTTTCCGGCCAGGTCGATCTTCCCAGGATCAAGTTGTATTACTTACAGAGGATATTGAATATGCTTTTGACAAGAAACTTAAAGCAGGCGTTGTATTTGTTGACCTTTCTGCAGCCTATGACACTGTGTGGCACCGTGGGCTTACACTGAAACTGTTGAGAACAATACCATCCAAAGAAATGGTTCGTGTCATTATGACCATGATATCACAGCGGCGATTTCATGTACATGTGGGTGCAAAGAAATCACGCTGCCGAACCCTAACTAATGGTGTACCACAAGGTTCAGTCATTGCTCCACTTCTTTTCAACCTGTACACACATGATATACCCACAACTATCAGTAAAAAATACATATATGCTGACGATATAGCCCTTAAGACTTGTCATAAGACGTTTGATGTAATTGAAAGAACATTATCACGAGATATGGATATCATCAGCAAATACTTCAAAAATTGGAGACTCAAACTGAATATCACCAAAACTGTTTCCAGTGTGTTTCATCTTGTTAATCGAAGAGCTGATTATGAACTCAATGTCTCAATATCTGGCATGAGGTTACCTTTTGAGAAAACTCCCAAGTACCTTGGTGTCACACTAGACCGTACTCTCTCATACAAACATCATTTGATTGAAGTCTCTTCTAAAGTTACCAAGCGATGTAACCTACTAAGGCGTATTGCTGGCTGTCGGTGGGGTGCTGATTTCTCGACTTTGAAATCATCTGCTTTAGCCTTGTGTTACTCTGCTGCGGAATATTGTTCTCCTGTTTGGAGCCAAAGCCATCACTGCAATAAAGTTGATGTTGCACTTAATGAATGCTTGAGACTAGTGAGTGGTTGTATAAAATCGACTTCAACTGATGTTCTTCCTATTCTTTGTGGTATTGAGCCTGCCGACTTAAGAAGAGATAAAAATATATTGAATTTATATAATCGTGTGCTATCAGAGGAAAGGCACATTCTTGAAAAATTGGTTGAATATCCACTTACAAACAATAGGTTGAAGAGCAGAGTTCCACTTTCGAATCGCATGCACCTTTTAGCTTCCACCATAAACGATACAGCATCTGTCAAATCTTGGGCTGCTAATGTGTGGAAACAGCGATGGAGTAATACAGACAACCAGCTTTCCCAATTTATTCCTGAACCTACGGTGAAACCTCCAGGACATGACCTGAAGCGTGAACAATGGGTGCTCTTAAATCGATTACGATCTGGATATGGACGATATGCCGATTTCATGCATAGAATTGGTCTAAGGGACAATCCATTTTGTCGTTGTGGTGAAATTCAATCCCATCAACACGTATTGATTTGCCAACTGATAGGTATTCGAGGTGATATCAAAACTGTTGATGAGGACTTCCGTTTGTGGCTCAATGACAATGTCTTAGATATTTAGCATTTTTTTTGTTGATCATACGCATATATATATATATATAGAAAAATTTATCTAGCTTAAATGAGCTATGAGAAATGTTTGAAGATTTTAGCATAGCAATATACCTTGCACTGAATGACCTGGTGCCATTGAATACAAAGTACACCGAACGATTTATTCAATGAGTTTAATTAATCAAACTAATTTTTATGCTTATCTTTATGGTTAGGACACAACAACCTTCACGAGAAGAGGTAAAACAAGGAAAGGCTCTGGAGCAAAGTGGTTTGTCAAGGATTACAAAATATAAAATCCGATTTTTTTACACTGGGAATGATAGCGGAAATGGCTATGAATAGAGAAAAGGATCACAATTCTTGCATTGTGGATTATGCCAAAACGTTTGAAAAAGTAAAACACGAACCTTTAGTTTTAAGCATTACAAGAATTGGAAATTGCTGGAAAAGCTTCAAAGAATATATTGGGAACAAAAAGGCAGGTGTTAAAATAGAAAATTCTGAAACTCAATAAAATAAAGACAGGGATGCTTGTTTTCCCAGACCTGTTCTACTTCTATTGACGGCATATGGTATTAAATGTGAGAACATAAATAGCCTGCCTTTTGCAGGTGGCATTAGGCTATTTGCTGATACAAAGGCTAAGTTTTGTTCTTGTGAAGAAAATGACAAAAAGAAAATAAAGACGACGTCTATTAATTTAAAAAACAAACAAACAATGACAATGATAATCGTTATAAATCTGCCAGCCTTAGGTGTAGAAGAAAGCTCAACAATGAAACCCTGAACCTTGTAGGAATCTTATTTTGTCTCTCTCTCTCTCTCTCTCTCTCTCTCTCTCTCTCTCTCTCTATGTATATATATATATATATATATATATATATATATATATATATATATATATGTGTGTGTGTGTGTCTGTGTTATAACGTTTGATAAAAACATCGATGTTTAGATTCACAGAAGGNTAATTTAAAAAACAAACAAACAATGACAATGATAATCGTTATAAATCTGCCAGCCTTAGGTGTAGAAGAAAGCTCAACAATGAAACCCTGAACCTTGTAGGAATCTTATTTTCTCTCTCTCTCTCTCTCTCTCTCTCTCTCTCTCTCTCTCTTTCTCTCTCTCTCTCTCTATGTATATATATATATATATGTGTGTGTGTGTGTGTGTGTGTGTTATAACGTTTGATAAAAGCATCGATGTTTAGATTCACAGAAGGATATTTTCACCATTCTTCTTTTGTGAGTGCAATGTGTGAGGTAAACAGTATCGTTTTATACCACCTCAGTCACAGTGACACTTGGTCTTCCTACTTATGGTCTGCGTTTAGATAATGGTTTTAGAAATCTATATCTATTTTCAATTTTTCTCATGAAAACTTCAATTAAAGAAATGAGTTCTGGTACTGGCAGGGCGTCAGTGGTTATGGGGTGCAAATAATCTTCAGATCCAAGGTTGATTCCACATTCGAGAGAGAAAACTCAAGATGTAGCACTGGCACCACACAGACCCTGAAAAATCTGTTATCTTCAAAACATGCTCTCTCTCCTTAGCTTTCAGTAATGTCAGAGGTCTTCCGTCCTTTTTCTTTTGTGTAAGCCTTCGTTCTTTAAGAGACAAGCCTCAATGACATTGTTAGTAACAGTAATCTTCATGGTGACGGACCTTTGCTTAAAATAGACTCCAACTCGTCTCCATCTTCCGCTTTAGCCTCGACAGGAGTTTTCAGCTGTTAGAGTACTAAAACTTGAATTTGAAGTTTAGCCTTTTATGTGCTTGAGATTATCTTTTCTTCAAACCACTTGTTGCTTATTCTCCCTGTTTCAATCTCCCTCTTCTTGTTCTTTCTCAATTCTTTAGAAACTATCAGACTCCAAGACTCTGGAAAACATCGTACTGGTAACATCTTTATATTTAATAGCTTTAGCATTCATCACATAAACTGGTCGACTCATTCGTTCTGGACTGATGGACATAGAGAAGTAACTTAGAACTTCGCTCTTGCTCATGATAATTTACAGCTTATTAAAGTTTCCCACAAGGTTTCCTGATTCAGACTGAAGAGAGCATTTTTAAGAACATTTTTAAGGCTTCTATTCCTGAGCATTGTATCCTTTCATTCATATCTCTTTTTAGATAATCTAATCATGTCTTTCCCAATGTGGCGGTTGAAGTGATTGTATAAAATGTCATCCATAAGTCACATCGTCATAAGACTTAAATTTTGCTCACAAGCCACATCATCATAAGGCTTTTGAATTTGTACAGGTTGACTGAGATCGAGTTTGTTAGTTTCTTTGTGACATTTCTTGGGATGCAGTCTGTAGAAAATGGGCTTCAATGGAATGGGTAAAGATTGGTATTAAAACAAATGTACCTGGTCGTTGTTACGAAGTAAAACCTCATTCTGCTCCATAGCTCATTGCTCATTGTCTTCCTGTCATTGCCTATCACAATAATTTTAATGCCAAGTTTCAACTTCATGAAGCTGCTGAATCTCGAGTTCCTTTCATACGAGCCAGCAATACATGTAAAAGGGTGATTTTTGATGATAACCCTTGCTATGATGAGCCAGTTTATGAACACTTTTTCCCAGAGGCTTGGAATTCAAGATTTCTGGAAGATTTACAATTGTCTTTCAGCCTGACAAGTCTACTATTCCTCCACTTTTTGATGATACTTGGTCTTCTATATCCTCTAGATTGTTTTTTCCCAGCTCTTTTCAAAATAAAATTGGTGTATTTTTAAATAGATTTCTTTTCGCAAACTAAACAGATTCTGGACTCTGTCTTTATGAACTCAAAGTTGATGGCAAAGGGTATTCATTCACAGGAATGATAAATCTAAAGCTTCTGCTCTAAATTTGATACCGGTCATGAAAGAGCTTGCTTCTGACTTTCTTGTACAGTTCCAAACACTTGTACCTTTATGCCTGGTGGCTCTTTAACTTAAAAAATAGAATAAAAGTATCTAGGGTCGTAACTGTATGGACTTTTAAGTTCTAAAATTTTCTGCCAGTCAGCACCAAAGAAAACAAAAATCTGCCAAAGAAAAAGCAAAAGAACGTAACAACCTGTAACATAAGTTAAGTGTTTTTTGTGGTTTTATTTGGCAACTGTTTATTGAAAGCAAATGTCGATGTAAATAATAACTTGTTATTTTGCATCAATGTGATTAATCTTGTACTTTATGTTGGAATTCTCACGTAACTAAAGAGAGTCACAGTAAATAGAGTTCACACAATATCAAAGATGTTCTATTAATAGCTTGTGGTTCTATTATATTTTTGTTGTATATACTGGTGGCCTCTGTATTAATCTTATAATAATTTGTGTTCTGTATTAGAAAGCTATGAAATGGTAATGAAACAAAATAACCAACCAATGAGTGTGTGAGGACCCACCGAAAAAGCAGAAACTACATATTAGAATTGCAAAATATCAAAGAGTACACTTTGGCATGAATATCTTTGCAGATATAAGCTCAGTCAACTGAAAAACCAACTTGAAATATATAGAAGAAACTGAAGATATATTTGTAAATTTAACACTTAACAACTAAAAGTTAATTAATGTTATTTCCAATCTGTCGATCACCACCGTGTCTTGGTATACCCAGAGTGCATTTCAATAAGAATTTATCTCGTTTTATTATGGTGTCCATATGTGTTCAACACAGGGCGTCCAAGAAGGCAACCTCCACGTGGTGACGCCTGGATGCTGACTAGTCAGGTTTTCCTGACTGGTTGGTAACGAATAGCCTTCGTTTCAACCTGTTCTTCCGTCCCATGGAAGAAATCGATCTCGTCGTTCCTGTGATTTTGAATCTGGTTCGTCGTCGATTTGGAGAATTTGTTTAGAACTTGTGCCGCCCCCGGTGGTTTTAAAAGCAGCAGCTAAGTAGACACAAGTATACAACAAATGTCCTTGTATCAGGGCTAAACTGTCTTTGTGAAGCTGTATTCAAGTATTAAAAAGCAATGTGAAAAATTATGCAGTAACATTTAACACTAAAAGATAATTGTGTTACAAAACAGTTGTATAGTTGACTGTGAGACTGTATTAAAGTTGTGCCTGAGAATACGTAAAGCAGTAAGTAACATGTGAATCGTTTACATCACTATGGATTGACTCTGTTGTAAGTATATGACAGACTCCAAACTGAAACAAAAAGATATTGTTTAGTGAAATCAATATGGACACCATCGCACAAAAATCTTAGCATGAAAGCCGGTAAAAACTGTAATCAAAACAATAAAAATAAATAAGCATAGAAATGATGGATAACATCTTTTCGTTCCGAATAAATTCCTACCTTGAACGCTCGTTTTCTTGCAAGATTTGGAGGTCCAGCTTAAGAGTTCAAGAGTAACTCAGTTGAAACGATGCTCCAAAAAATTATTCAAAAAATTAGTTATTCGTTCAAAAAAATCCAAAAATCTTATTTTTGGATTTTTTTGAAGAAAAAGATTAGTAAAGCACAATTATCCTTTAATAATCTTTTCTCCAGTTTTCTGTCTAAAGCAATTAATGTCATCATTTTGTTCAAATTGTCTATTTCATTTTTGAGCCTATCCTTTTCTTTCTTTAAATTAACAATTTCATTTGTATTGAATATCAAAACATTATTATATGCAGCTAACGCAAGTTTTAGAATTGAAAGATTTGTTAACGTCATTGTTCCTGGGGAAAAATTGGAGACAACAGAGTTCAAAATATTGACCAAATGAAGCATCCTAGGAACAAAAAACTACGTAGGAACACGCAGGAAATTTATGAAGGTAATATTACAAATTGGATGCCATTATTACTTTTATTAAATAGTAGTTAACTAAAAAAACATTTACAAGCCAAAACTTCAACAATGACAAGAAAAATTGTTAGAAACTTGTAGAGCTCAGGTTGGGCCAGTGGGCAAAAGGGAGGTGTTGGAAGGCCAGGACCTGGTTTCGATGCCGATCTTGGACACAAATTTAAACCTTTTCAAATTTGGGCAGAGTTTTTAAAATGTTGTAGATAATCATTTCACTCACTAAAAAAGTCTATGTTTTATCCTGTACAAGATGGGCTTCGGCCTTTAAAATCCGGGGAAGCTAAGTTTTTAAAGATGGGTCATAAAACCTGGCAGGAAGACGCAGTGTAAAAATTATCATATGAATAGTACAGAATGGATACCATAACTACCTTTATTAGATATTAATTAATTAATAAACTATTTTAAAGCCAAAACTTCACTTTCACAACACCTCTATTGGATAATTTCTCCTTTAAGATTTATTAAAAGGCCCATGTCTTTGGGAATTTCTTATCTTGTTATATCTCGGCACTCACAGCAACTTGGCGAACTTTAATCTGAGAAGTACGTCCGTACTCAACAAATGCAGGTTCAGTCTTGGAACTAGTCAATGTCTTTGTGTGATTATTTTTCTTGAAAAGCTTTGGTCTTTGGGCTTTTGAAGGTTTTTGGTATTCAAGGCTAGGGTTGGTGTGGGGTTCTCTTTGATGTATTTTTTATCGACAAAATGATTGGAACATACCATCCTTGGACATTCTCAGCGAGCTGTGAAAGAACAGTCTATGCCACCATTGAGAAAACATGACTGAACTTTTGTACTGTGGTATTGTATCTTGTATATTGGTAGGGTTTTCCTTGTGGCTTCTTCTTTAGGTAATTCATTCAATAGCATTTTACTAGGGTTTTTCTTTTTCTTTGTACTGAGGTAATTTTTGGTTTTGCGTCCTTAATTTATAAATACATAAATTTTCAGATCCATTTTAGTCATTTTAGTCTGTATTCTCTTTTGCTCGTTGTGCTTTCCTTAACAGATCATTTATGACACATCACTGTTTGGTTTATAATTTTCACTCTACCATTTACAATCATTCATAGTTTCACCTTTCAACTGTCTTATCAATGACTGGAGCATCAGCTAAAAAGCAATTTTCTGCAGTGTTATAAAAGTAGTCAAGTACTACTTTGATAAATCACTGGTTTTTTTGCCTATTTAATTAGAGACGCTGATGAAGTAAATTGGTTTAATTTATTAGATGATTCTTGAAAGTGAAATATAATGAGCATTTGGAAGTATTTCAAGTGGTAATCTGTCATATCATTATTACATCAGCATACCAATTATAGAGATTACACCATAATAATAAAATAACTCTCGTACAAAATAATAATTTTGTACGAGAGTTTTGCAGTTGTGATTTAGAAACAGTGGAGTGTCACAGGATTATCTCAATGCACTTTGTTTTCTTTCTAAGCTTTTACACCTTTTACACCCCATTCTCGGCACCTTGCGATCCAACATATTGGAGACGAGTGAAAAGTCAAGGATACATATGCATAATCAAAGATGGCATCAGTCGGACAATTACAACCTTTTCTTCAGGATGGGGAAGAATGGACAGTTTATACAGAACGGCTACAATTTTATTTCATTGCAAATAATATTAAGCCCGAGGNACCTTTTACACCCCATTCTCGGCACCTTGCGATCCAACATATTGGAGACGAGTGAAAAGTCAAGGATACATATGCATAATCAAAGATGGCATCAGTCGGACAATTACAACCTTTTCTTCAGGATGGGGAAGAATGGACAGTTTATACAGAACGGCTACAATTTTATTTCATTGCAAATAATATTAAGCCCGAGGAACGCAAAACAGCAGTGTTACTAACCTGCATGGGTTCACCAACGTACAACATGTTGAGGAAATTAGTAACTCCACGCCCAGTTAGTTCCTTAACAAACACGTAAATAGTAAACACACTAAAGGATTTCTTTCGGCCGAGACCGTCAGAAATAGTTCAAAGGTTTAAGTTTAATACACGAAATCGACAGCCCAACAAAACCATCAGTTCTTATATATCGGAACTTGGGTAGCTTTCTATTTATTCCAGCTTCGGCGATCGGTTGGAGGAAAATCTCAGAGATCGACTGGTAGTTGGCGTTAACAACGATAGGTGGCAACAACATCTCCTTGCAGAACCACAATTGACATTCGAGAACGCTCTTGATATCGTACAAAGCATGGAATTGGCAGAACAGAACGCCAAAACACTGGCTGATCAACTTTCTCTGCTACACAAACTACAGGATCGAGTAAGCCAGACCTCTTTATCAAAGTCAGCATTTCAACGTAATAAGGCAAAATCTCGATCTGATTCGACTCCAAAAAGGTCTCCATTCAAACGGGGACAATGCTTTCGATGTGGTGGACAATATTCACCAGCAACTTGAAATCATTTACAGGCTATATGCCATTTCTGCCGTAAAATGGGCCATTTTGCTTCAGTGTGTCTCGCAAAACGGAGATCACATGACAAAAAGCCTGGTAATCAACAACCAATTTCTAGGAAATCGGGCGGCGAATTCGAAAACAACAACATATCTACTGATCAAAACACTACACCAGACGAAGGCTATCAACCTTTTATCCTCAGTTCTTGTAACACGAGGCCAGTGACAGTTAAACTTACATAAGCGGGGGTACAGACAACTATGGAAGTTGACACGGCGGCGTCTTTCTCTATAACATTCGAAACATTTTGATACGTGTTGTAGGTCTCACCTACAACACGTTTCATTAACACAGACCAACATAAGTTTACATACCTTTACAGGCGAACATATCACACCAGTTGTGACAGTCGACGTACCAGTCATACATAACTTATAGGAAGTCACCCTATCATTAGTCACAGTCAGTGGGGATGGTCCTTCACTACTAGGGAGGAGCTGGCTACTTGTTTTAAAACTCGACTGGCCAAATATTTGTCAGAATATAAGTGTATCTGACCCTTTTAAAACACTACTGAACAAGGACAGCAGACTGTTCTCGCCTGAGTTGGGAAAATTAAATGACTTTAAAGCATCCATTACAATGCCTACCGATGCAAAACCACAGTTCTAAAAGGCCCGACCGATTCCTTTTGTAATCAAAAGGAAGGTAGAAAAAGAACTGGAACGTTTGAAAACATCGAACATTATTGAGAAAAGTCAGTTTAGCGAATGGGCAGCACCAATTGTACCCGTTAGCAAACCAGGTGGTTCCATTAGAATATGTGGAGACTGAAGTTACAAGCAACCTATCTTCAAGTCCATATCCATATCCACCACCAAGGGCGGAAGAACTGTATGCATCTTTGGGAGGTGGACAAACATTTACGAAGCTGGACATATCACAGGTTTACCTCCAGATTAAACAGGAGGAAGAATGCAGGAAGTACTTTACGATCAACACAGTTAAAGGAATTTTTCAATATAGGCGGTTACCTTTTGGAGCTAAGCAATCTCCAGGCATTTTTCAACGTACTATGGAATCACTTGTATAGGGAATTCCTCGTGTAACAGTTTATCTGCATGACATCCTAGTTATTGGTAACACTTAGGGAAAACACCTCGAAAACTTGACATAATTGATGGAACGCTTAGATTCAGCTGGATTACGTCTAAACAGAGAAAAATCAGTTGTCAACATGAAAGAAGTTACGTATCTTGGACATGTCATTGACAAGCATGGTCTACGCTCATCACCTGACAAGCTTAAACCTATTGTTTTGCCACTAGCACCAAGGAACGTAACAGAGCTAAGAGCTTTCCTTGGGCTCATACAATACTATGGAAATTTATTTCAAATTTATCCAGTTTACTACATCCATTCCATAGTTTATTACACAAGCATACATCATGGAATTGGAATGAACATCATCAGAAGGTATTTGAAATGTGCAAAGAACTGTTTAGTCATGAGATATTTTTGTACATTATAACCCTAAAAAGCCATTATTGGTAAATTGTGACTCATCTTCATATAGTGTAGGGGCAGTATTTGCTCACAGGTTTGAGGATGGTTCTGAGCATCCCATTGCATTTGTTTCCAGGAAGTTGTCTACAGCAGAACAAAATTATTCCCACTTGGAAAAAGAAGCCTTAGTCATGGTCTTCGCAGTGCGCAAATTTCACTCTTATCCATATGGTCGACAATTTATATTATAAACAGATCACAAATCAATCTTAGGTATATTTGGTAAATCAAAACTAATTTCAGCAGTGACAGCAGCAAGAGTTCAACGATGGGCCTTCCAGCTGGCTGGATATGACTTCACACTGCACTACAAAACTGGATCATTGAATTCAAATGCTGATTGTTTTAGTCGATTAACAGTAGAATCTTCTCCTTTCTCAACTCCCTTACCGGTACAAAATGTAACTTTGATGGACACAATTAACATGTCTCCTCTTAAATCTTCACAAATTGCCACTTGGATATCAGAGGATCCTTATCTAGTATTCTTCTTCCTTCGGCTTTTCTCGTCAGGGGTCGCCACAGCGGACTACTCTTTTCTACTTTTACCTGTCTTGGGTGTCGCTCACAGACAGTCCTTTTTTCTTCATGTCTTCAATCACCGAGTCTGAGAACCTCCTTTTAGGTCCTCCTCGCTTCCTCTTTCCAGGCGGAGCCATGTTCATCACCCGCCTGCTCGAATACTGTTCCTCCCTCCCCATGACATATCCAAACCACCTAAGTCTTGCTTCCCTGATCTTCTTTCCTAGTTTTGCCACTCCTATCGTGTCTCGCATCTGGTCATTCCTCACTCTATCCTTCCTAGTTTTCCTAATGGAAAATCTCAACATCTTCATTTCATTCACCTCCTGTTTGTTTTCCTGCTTCTTAGTGAGGGGTAATGTCTTTATTCCATACATCATTCCAGGTCGTACCACCGTCCTATGTACCTTTCTCTTAACCTCTGTAAGCATGCACTTGTCGCACAGGACCCCTGTTACTTTGCACCAACTGTTCCACCCTGTCTGCACCCTCTTCTACACTTCTCGGTCTCAGTCTCCGTTGCTTGCCAAAGTTGAGCCTAGGTACTTGAATTCATCAACCTTGTTCACTTCCTCCCCACCCATGGTGATCTTTGTCTGTACCTGCTTATCATTAAGGGACAAAAACTCGGGTTTTGCTCTGCTGACTCTCAAGCCTCTCCTTTCCAGCGCATACCTCCATTTCTTCAGTTCCCATTCAGCTTCCTGCTTGGTACCACAACATAGCACGAAATCATCGGCAAACATCATTGTCCAAGGCGCTTCTTTCCTCACTTCCACTGTGAGGTTGATAATGATCATGGCAAAAAGTAAGGTGCTGAGCGTCCTATTTCCACTCTGAAAGCTGCTGTCGTTCCCATTTGGCAGCTAACCTCAGTCTCACAGTCCGAGTGCATGTCCTGTACAGCTTTGGTGTAGATGTCTGGCACTCCGGCAGCCCACATGCAGTACCATAATTCCTCTCTAGGTACCATATCATAGGCATTCTCAAGGACTATGAACACACAGACCACCTGTTGTTGTCCTTCTCTATACTTTTCAAGGAGAAGTCTGAGGGCACATATGGCATCCGTGGTGCTTTTGCCTGGCATAAAGCCAAATTGTTCCTCGCTGATGGTAACAATCTCATGGAGCCTTGCCTCAATCACTCTCTCCCACAGCTTTATGGCATGGCTCATGAGTTTGATCCCGCGGCAGTTCCCTCAACTCTGTGCATCGCCCTTTTCCTTGTACTTTCTCTCCACGCTTCTGGCATTGGTTCTCCCTTGAGGATCGTGTTAACAAGTTGGTCAGAAATTCCAATCCAGTCTCACCTATCGCAAGCCATGCCTTCACCGGTATGTTGTCTGGGCCAATTGCCTTCCCTTTTTTCATCTTCTTCATGGATTTGTTTACTTCCGCTTTACTGATTTCTTGGACCTCACTTTCATTTACGGTCTGTTCATCTGGTCTTCTTTCCCTAGGGTTTTACCACATTCATCAGGCCCTCAGAATAATTCGTCCACCTTGCCAGGATGTCTTTCTTGCTTGTCAAGATTCTGTTATTCTCATCTCTTATCTTCCTTACATGCTGCAGATCTTTATTGGCTTTATCTCTCTGTTTTGCCAATCTATACAATTCAGTCTCTGAGTTTTTCTCTTGGATACATTTGTAGAGCTCCCGATACGCATCCTCCTTTGCCTTCGCCACCGCTTTTTTGGCCAACTTCTTACTTTCCTCATCTTTGGTTTTATACCACTTTTTCAGCGCCTGCTTTTTCTTGGTTACGACATTCTGGATATCTGCGATCTCCCGGCTCTTTGCTGTCATAGTTTCCACATTCAGGGTCCCGACTCTCACCTCCATTTTCCTCAACTTTCTGCCTTCTCTCTTCCTTCTGACACGCTTCCTTTCTGCGACCCGCAGTAGCATATTTTCCCTTTTTATCCTGAGGGTCATCGATGCCAATGGCGGCCGTTGTTGACCCGGGCCTCGACCGATTCGGTATGTTCATTCTGTCTGTTGTCCGCATGCTTGATTTGGTTAGCAGTTTTACGTCGCCTGCCCTGGCTGTCACAACCCCCTTCTCATTCTTCTAGCCTAAGGGCTGACACCAGAACACTGCTGGCTTGCGGCTCTTAGTGGCTGAGAGGGCTACCGTAACCCTGGTATGGGAGAGCATAGGGGTTGCTAGCACTTGCTTAAGGTGCTACCCCAGACTAGTGGAGGGAAGGAGGCGTCTTACTTCTTCATTGCATGTTGGCCTAACTCAGACCATGTCCACTGCCCAAAGAGGATCGTAATTTAGTACAAGTCCATAATTACTTGAAATCACATTTTACTGATCAGGTTACACCAGAAATTCAACCATTCAAGAACGTTGCAACACGCCCTAAGCTTGCAGGATACTTTGATAATGTACGGATCTAGATTATTTATACCAGAACCAGGCCAAGCTCAAATCTTGGACGTTTTACACTCTGCACATACTGGAATTAACAAAGATGAAGCAGCTAGCACGATCATACGTATGGTGAACACATATTGACAGTGACATAGAACGAAAATTTATGCAGTGTGCCACATGTCAAATTGATCAAAACAATCCACAAAGAGCTCCATTACATACTTGGGAGATACCACTGAAACCCTGACAACGTGTCCATATCATATTGTTGACGCATTCTCCAAATGGATGGACGTGCATATAATGACCACTACATCAACAGCAGCGACCATCAATAGCCTGAAGGACTCGTTTTCCACACATGGCTTACCTGAGATTTTAATTTCTGATAACGGAGCAAGCTTTACTAGTGACGAGTTTAAGCAGTTTGCAAGAGTTGATGGAATCCTATTAATCCATGTTACACCTTACCTTCCAGCATCCAATGGTCTTGTAGAAAGAGCAGCACAGATCTACAAAAATGCCTTAAAGAAACCCGATGGTGATGTACACACTAGAGCACGTTTTATCTTTAAGTACAGAATTACTCCACAAGTTACCACAGGACTATCATCAGCAGAATTGTTAATGAGCCGACAATTACATTTTCACCTTGATTTACTTTTTCCTAAATTGCATGAACAGATGAAAGAGAAACAATCAAAGGCAAAATTCTACCATGACCAACATGCTAAAGATAGATACATACGGAATAGATACATACGGAATTATTCATTGCTAATACCGGATAAATGGATAGCTGGCGAAGTAGTTGCACAAACTGGTCCTGTTTCTTTTAAGATCAAACTTACAGATGGTAACATTGTACATCGCCATCAGGATCAGATTTTAGATCGAATTCCAAACAGTGATGAACCATCAACATCAGATAACACATGTGATTCTGAAACACCACTGATCAGAGCTAGTAGTAGACAGAGATATGCTCCTAAAGCATTAAAAGATTTTGTTGTTAATTAGATTATAAACAATGCTAACCAGAACCTTACATTTAATTGTATGGCTTGTAACACTATTATGTAAACTCTAAGGAGGGAGGAATTATCATATCATCATTACATCAGCATACCAATTATAGAGATTACACCATAATAAGCAAGTTATCATGACTTAGCAGAAATCTACCCTTGTAAATAATAATTTTGTACGAGAGTTTTGCAGTTGTGATTTAGAAACAGTGGAGTGTCACAGGATTATCTCAATGCACTTTGTTTTCTTTCTAAGCTTTTACACCTTTTACACCCCATTCTCGGCACCTTGCGATCCAACATATTGGAGACGAGTGAAAAGTCAAGGATACATATGCATAATCAAAGATGGCATCAGTCGGACAATTACAACCTTTTCTTCAGGATGGGGAAGAATGGACAGTTTATACAGAACGGCTACAATTTTATTTCATTGCAAATAATATTAAGNACTTTGTTTTCTTTCTAAGCTTTTACACCTTTTACACCCCATTCTCGGCACCTTGCGATCTAACATATTGGAGACGAGTGAAAAGTCAAGGATACATATGCATAATCAAAGATGGCATCAGTCGGACAATTACAACCTTTTCTTCAGGATGGGGAAGAATGGACAGTTTATACAGAACGGCTACAATTTTATTTCATTGCAAATAATATTAAGCCCGAGGAACGCAAAACAGCAGTGTTACTAACCTGCATGGGTTCACCAACGTACAACCTGTTGAGGAAATTAGTAACTCCACGTCCAGTTAGTTCCTTAACAAACACGTAAATAGTGAACACACTAAAGGATCTCTTTCGGACGAGACCGTCAGAAATAGTTCAAAGGTTTAGGTTTAATACACGAAATCGACAGCCCAACGAAACCATCAGTTCTTATATATCGGAACTTGGGTAGCTTTCTATTTATTCCAGCTTCGGCGATCGGTTGGAGGAAAATCTCTCTCGGCACCTCGAAATATAACATAATCCTCTGCGAATTGATAATATATCACCTGACTTTATCAAAACATGTCGTTACCATGACATAAATTAATAACCTTTAAACAGACGTTGAAAAGTAAGATCCGATAAAAGAAAACGAGGTCGGCATTTATCGATCTGTTTAAATCTGATATTAAAGTGGAAAGGGTGAAATGCCTACAGCCTTTTAGCTATTCAGGGGAGTTTCCAATATGACCACCTTCGAAAATTTAGCAAGCAAAATTTGAAGACGCAATAGGAATGAGGAGAAAAAGACCTGGGTATATTAGACAAAAAGGAGAAAAATTTACGAAAATTGTGGAAGTACGATATATTAAGAAAAAGAACAGAAAAGTAAAAGAAAATCCAAAGAGTCAAGGTGATTTATTGTTACCCTTGCTTTTTGTAATTTTACTGATTTGATCTAGCTAGTACTTAACACAATAAAGCAAGGTCACTTATTGGAAAAAAGAAGTAAAGAGTGAGTCAATTACTCATATTGGATGACCTTAAATTATAAGATTATAGCGAACTGGTGATAGACAGTCTAAGTCCATTATGACTGTTTTACGAGATATTTGAATGGTATCTGAGTTATCAGGTGCTGTGTAGTGACAATGAAGATGTGGGAGGCGGTGAAATGTTAAGAGATTACGATTGGTAATGGGCTTCTGATAAAAGAGATGAAAGCAATGGAGGTCAAAATTTCTAGATATTGTGCAAACAAGTGAAATATGCAAGATGCAGCTGAAAGAAAATAGCACCAAAGAATATTAAGCAAGTCTGACAAAGGAACTGGTGTTATCAAATAAGACAA
Source organism: Morbakka virulenta (assembly GCA_003991215.1). Classification (NCBI taxonomy): domain Eukaryota; kingdom Metazoa; phylum Cnidaria; class Cubozoa; order Carybdeida; family Carukiidae; genus Morbakka; species Morbakka virulenta. The sequence continues at coordinate 182,883 of RDPX01000029.1, read as the reverse complement.
AAATGATTCTATAAGCAAAATGAATGACATCATTATGATAAAACAAAATTCAAGGGTCTTGGCCTAGTCGAGAAAAGTCAACACATTGCTGGAGTCAAGATCAACATTCAGGATCATTATCTAAAACTGAAGAAAGAAAAGAGACTACTGTTGTACATTTATGAAAACGTTAGACGATCTGAATTTCATTACTCTAGATTATATGACCTGTCCAAAATTCAAAAGGACAATATTCCTGTCAGGCCTATTTTATCAATGTTTGATTCTTCCCAACACCAGCTGACAAAATAACTTGCATTGTCTTTTAATCAGTGCTAGAAAAATATTCTAGATGTAGATTTAGATTTTAGAAATCTTTTACATTTGCTAAAAAGTTCAAAAGTGCTCATTAGGTCCATATCAATTCTGTGCTGTTTTCTTCTGATATCAAATAACTATTTACAAATATTCCTTAAGATAAAGTCATTAAAATCTGATCTATGAAGCTGTATTATGAAAAAATCGAATATCCACCAACCCTAGAAATTAGCATGAATTAATTTATCGACTAAACCAGTTGAATTTAGCTTTCAGTGGCTTCTGCACCAACAAACAAATAGTGTAGCAACGTGCTCTCCACTAGGTCAGGCTTTAGCAATTTTTTTCTCACGCAATTATGAAAAAACATTATTTGAGTTTACTCAAAATGTAGATCTTCTTTTGTCTTGTAGATTTTCAGACGACATTTTTCCTATTTTTGAAAATAAGCCATTAGTTTATGATTAGCCTTACCAATCTTTATCCATCGCTAGTGTATACAATTGATAAAAAAGTCCAGTTGAGTGGCAGCGAAAAAGGTTTTGAGAAAATAATCGTAATTTGAATTGCGATAGTCAAAAATTATTATTAATAAGTATGGGTTGTACAACAATCCAATTGAAAATAAAATCAGGTATTCCAGACTATCAATTAATAGGCTGTGACTGAATCAGATATAAAGGGAAATTAACAAACTATAGTAAAAGCGGAAACAGGGAAGATTGAAGACAAGATAAAAAGACTAATAACAATGCACGAAGAATAACATCTATAATAAAATAAATGCTAGGCTTTACATTTTTTAACCAGAGGAAGGAAGGGGGCTTGATAGATGTTAAGATGATTGTACCCCACAAGAGTAAAGGAACAAAGGATATTAAGGACCTCAATCAAGCTGTGATTGAATAGTTGAAACTTGAAAGTGCTTGAGGAGTTTGACTAAGGAAGAGTAGAAAGAACAGGTTTTAACCCTACAGTATATGGGGTAAGGAGGTGGATTCCACCACCCTGGGTTTTTTTAGCTGTGTAATTTTTTTGTGTCGCCCTGGAAACCCAAATTTTGCTGGCTTTTCCTAAAATTTATCTGGGAATCTATTTAAAAAGACCGCAAATGAAGATCTTCTTTAGTTTGGGAAAGAAATTGTATAAAGAAATTGTCGAGGCTGATTGGTTTCGTCACATACTGAGCATGGGAAATTCTAGTAGTATTTCATAAAAGCTGTTACCTCGACCTCAACATCATTTTTTGTCCAAGATAGACATAATTCTTGACATTGTTGTGAGAGATGTTGGAATGACGGTTGGACAGTTTGAAAGCAAAGGAGATCTACGGCGTTGTGAACTGTGTAAGAAGGATATAGTAGGTGCAGGGCAGAAAGCCAAGAAAAATCGATTGTGTATGATCAAGTCGCAGTGTCAAGTATGTGGTGAATGTTGTTGCACTGCTCATTCCAGTCTTATTTGCAAAAACTGTGTAACTCTCCAAAAGGAAGCTATGGCAGACTAAACTGAAGTAAATGAAGTTGTGTGATTGTTTGGGTTCTTTGATTTGTCAAGAGATAAATGACTAAAGAGATTGACGTTCACTACGCAATTTTGTATTATTTTTGTGGGGACTTGAAATATATTCTTTGGCATTGACAAGATCGGGAAGGGGACAGCCGTGGGAGAGGGGGAACCTGAGTGGGGCATGGTTTAAGGGTGGGGATTAGAAGGTTCAAGAGAGAAGCTTCAGGGTTTGTACATGGACCATGTATTTTCCGCACAATGCTCCGAATAAGTAATAGTTGTCTGCAACGCCATGGAAAAAACCAGTAAACATGGTAATTTTTCGAGACTATTATTGTTACCCTCTAAATTTAGCAGCTAGCCTAATCTTATCCCATAATGTAGAATATTTACGACAAGGTATATTAAAGGGCATATACTTATGAATACTTAGTCCCACGCTTCAGAAAGCGATATACGTTTTGGGACCTATAAGTTTCAATCATCCTACAAAAACCGAATACTCAGAAAATCTTGATGACGTCAGCAAAGAAATCTGATGAAGTCATCAAAATTTTTTTTTCTATTTTGTACATTTTGTAAAGTACTATAAGTGTGCCAAGTTTCACGGCTATATTTACAGCCATTTAGGAGATACAGAAGGGGAGGCGGATTCCGCCCCCCTCATAAACTGTCCATCCACAAAAAGCCCATATACAATAGGGTTAAACAAATAGAGAATGTACACGAGGAGTTCTTAAGGAAAACAGATTAAAAGGGATGTTTTAAAAGTAAGCTCGAGTTGGAACAAGGGAATTTAAAAGAGAAACAGAGAGCCTAGCGGGAGGAGAACAAAAATCGTCTCTGTGAGCAAAGTAAATTAGGCATACCATTGAAAAAAAGAATATCTTAAGACGCAGAAGACTTTATAAGAAAAAGACAGAAAGTATCACACCAATTTCAGCTCATATTCCAACCTAGCAAAGAAGTAGAATTGGACAAGATACGACAAAATTAAAAAATAGATCCACTGAATCTTTTGCTGAACGTATTATCTATACTGAAAGGACAAATGGTACATTCACATACAAAAACATGAAAAACGAGGAAGATCAGAAAGACGATATCATTACAGTAAACCCATGTTTGAAGAAAACAGCCCTACCTGATGCTGTTTTGGTACTAAAAAGAGCTTGAAAATTCAGAAGTGGACCTCAGCTGTCATGGTTGAAACTCCTAATAGGAAAGGAATTAAAGTCTATTGCTACACTGTTGCTACTACTACTACTACTGCTGCTGCTGCAACTACTACTACTTCTACTACTACTACTACTACTACTACTACTACTACTACTACTACTGCTGCTGCTGCTACTACTACTACGTTTTTAAGAGTATCATTTATTTTCGTTGTAATTCCAGATACAACTGTACTACACTCTATTATAATCTGTTTGAAGGGATGGAGAGCAGGTAATTTTTATTTGATTTAATTCACACATATTTGCTGGACTACGTGTCCCAGACTTTATTATTTTCCTTGATTTATTCATAGTTGTATAGTTTTTAAATAAAGATATCAATAGTAATAAGGATACTGATAATAATTCAAACCCATCAAGCACTACTGGCTGTAGGCACTTGATGATGATCACACTGCAAGAACATGATAGAAAACCCGGGAAAATCATGACTATTTGAAGCCTTGTATAAACGAACTACTCATTTCAATACCCCGGTAAAAACCAAAAGGCAGTGCTTAAAGAGGTAAGAAAGAAAGGGGTTATATAAGTAGAAAAAAATGAACAAACTGTCATAGAAATAGCTAAAGAGAATCCCAGATAGAAAAATCATATTTTTTTTCAAAAAATCACTTGAGTTTTGAAATGTGAAGGAGTAGGATATGGTTAGAGAAAGGATATTTGAAAAACAAAACTGCAGATAACCTTACGAAGGATTAGGAGTAAGCCATTAAAACAAAATCACTTAAACAAAATTGAAAAAGAACTCATTCTCCCTCTTTACTTTGATAGACAAAACGTAGTTCAGTCTTAACTGCCTCTACTTCGACTATACGACCAAAATGATTGAAATGATCGGATCGGATGATCAATTTAATTCATTGATGTTGGTAATTCTTCCTCGCGGCATTATACTTTCTTTTGAGACGGGGAAAGGTAAACAAAGTTATTCGATGGTAGTTTCTGTTTAATTTCTCCTTTCTTTGTACTTTTCCTGTGATTCAGAAGCACTGAGAATAATCTACTTCTATTTGCAGGTACTTTTTCAACCTGATATAAGTGCACATGGAAACAACAATAACAATTCACATATTCACTGTAACAATCTACTTTAGCTTTTGTTAGTAACGACAGTTGGGAGATTAACGCTATCAAGAGAGGATGATAAACCAATTCCTTTAGCCTCACCGTAAAATAAATGTAAAACAGCTAAGGGTTTTGTGAAAATTTTTACTAATGAGAACAAATCTACTTTGATAGGCAGAGTCTCATATCTGTTTTCAAATTCGTCTTTTCATAACTTTCCAAACGATTTCGACAATGCCTTATTCACCTATGTACATTAAAAGTAAAAAGAAAATAAGAGAAAAATGCGAATTTTGTGAAAGCTTAAAATTGACAAGGTAGCTATGTCCACCTGTACTTGCCAGATCAGCATTTTTTTCACTTAAAAAGTGTTTAAAATGTAATTTGTCTGGCTGTCACATTGTTGTACTGTTACCGGTAGGAACAGAAAAGATGAAGATGAGTCAAGGTTGCCTAAGCTATTAAGTTCGGCAAGATGGAGCTCTCTATCCTATGAAAACAAGTCATAAAAGAAAATTATTATTTGGTGTCAGAAGCTAATTGATAGCAGTGTTATCTCGATTCTTTTTTCTTATTCAATAAAAGTTATCTTCGTCTACCAAGCATCTTGGTAATGACGACAACAAAGAAACGCATTGTAAAATCATTGCCAATATAATTTTACTGTGAATCTAAATCAAACAAACGTGATGGATATGCCTAGACCGTCTTCAGTCAGCTATATACGAGTGTTATTTCTGACTAACCTTAGGTAAGATACATCTCAAGCACAAACAAGGTCTACCTAAGAGACCGTTAAGAATTAGTGGCCAGCTCTGCATGAATTACCCTTATGACATCAGACATCATGTCTGTAAAAAAACAGCCTATGTCAAAATAATGATAAAAATGGGTGTTGTATAAATAAGGAAAATTAAGTTATTGCTTTCAAAAAGTGAGCTTTCAGGAACTGTAAGAGAGGTTTGCTATAGAATGTGGCAAATTGTACAAAACAGCAGCAAAATGATTGAAAAGGTTATTGTATGCTTAAATTTCAGGCACAAAAAGATTGATATGGTAAATTTGATAGTAGACTTGATATAGTACTTTTGCTTGAAATTCCTCAATGTCTTTGGTGGTTACGTTTTTACAGCGCTAAGTCAGCCTTCCTTACTTCTTGACAGACAGAAGCACAAAGATGTAGAGCAATTGAGCAGGAAGAGGGAGTAAATAATGTCAGTAGTACCATCCTATAGGACAAGGAAGAGATCAAAGAAATAGTTTGAGAACCTGATAAATGTAAATAACGACAAAGAGAAAAGTAGTAACAAAATCTTTCAGAAATGCTGATAGAAGTGATTACAAAAAAAGAAGTCGGATATGTCGAAACGCGAAACTACTGCATGTCTTTGAGAAAGTATGGAAACGCGGACGTGCTATACTATGGTGATACGTTTCCATAACCAAAGAGGCAAGTAATGTCTTGGTATGCAGTTTCAATAGTAGCATTACACGCACAAGCTGTTGTATTCTAACTGTTTCAGATTATCGTTATCACACGTTACTAAAATAGGATTTAGAAAAGGAAAAAACTACTTAACCTTTCTGAAATAAAAGGTTAATTCGATTTTCAACTTCGTATGCCTTTTCTCTTTATTGTATTTTCAGCCTCTCCAGTTTCAGTCTGACTTTCCCCTTCGTTGGAGATGAGTTAAAAACATATTTTCTCCTTTAAATTCCCCAACATCTTAGAAGAAGAATAAATCCCATTTTCTGCTTACATATATGTAGTCAATCTTATTCAGCGTGTTTCTGTCTGTTGACCTCCATCTCCACGTTTAAGTGACCTTATGCTTGAGAAACGTGTTACTAATGCAAAGAACATATTCATTGACAAACTCAATAATTCGCTCCCCATTGTCATTGATATTCTCCGCAAAATCTTAAAGGCCTACACATTTAGGGCACACCTGCACTATTAGTCCTAATCTCCTCCATGACTAAGTTTATTTTGTGGCTTATGGGACAGTAAACAGTCTCCTCTAGTTTCCTGTAGAACTCTTTTCTCTTTTCTTCTTCCACTCTCTCTGTTCACATAGGTACTTGAAGTATGGACGTTTTCACCAAATAGAAATCCACTTTTCCTGTAATGATCCTCTCAAACACATGTCTAACCAATTAATGCCGCTGTTGCCATCTTATTCAGCACAACAGAGACTCATCCTGTATGTTTTCCTGCATCCCTTGAGCTATAGCAGTAACTCCCTTGTCTCCTCTGCCAGGCCCATTTTGTTTTCTCACTCCTAGGACCCACAGTTCTTATCTTTTTATCTTCTTTATCACCTGGGGTAGCTTTTTTGTTTTAAAGTTTTCACTCTGCAAGTTTGTATTTCGTTTTGCGGAGGAAACCTGAAATCCGAAAATTTAAAGACTATTGAGGCTCAACAAAAATCGTGATATTTTTCTTGAAAATGCTGTCATAATTAACTAGCAGATATGTTGTTTTATTCAATGAGTTACCTTTCGTCAGGTATTAAGGTAATCTTTTGTAGAAATTTAATATTAATTTAAAATAGATTTTTTAATGAAAATGCTCCATACAATTAGATATATCTGATAAACTGGTTAGGGAATTTAAAAGTAGATATTCAGTGATCTTTATCTAAAGAGATTCCCAACTGTATAGGATTTTAACAGCATTATAGCACTTAACTTTCCCGAACGTATTGCTTTGCAATTTTTACCTACACAACTAGCTAAAGGTCAAAAATGCAAGCGACTGATAAAATTAAACATACGTTCAAGGATACTTAAAAAAACCCCATCATTTTCACATTAAAAAACAAATGAAGCACAGCAAAAATAAATGAAAACAAACCAAACCAAACGTTTTAATAAAATAATAGAAGCTTTAGACACAAAACTTTAACACGAAAAAGACACTCAATTGTTAAGAGAAATGAATGGAATTGGCAGCCTATGAAATAAATATGAATTATTCATGAGCAATCAACTGTTTAAAACATATTCGTGCTTTTTTTGAAGAGAATCGCTTTAATCTTAGCTTGAAGTCAGTATTCTTCAGGGTGTACATATACATAAACTCATGGGTCATACATATATGAGTGAAAGCCAGTTTAAATAATGCTACTTTCTTTTCTCGAGAAACTGATACTGTGACGTAATAATAAGCGTTCTCATACTCATTTGCTCACTATCATGCACAGGGACACCACGAGTTCAGTTTAGGAGATTATCATTATCAACGTTATTATGAGACAACTACAGTTCTACTAGTATAGAACAGCATGAAAAAGTTCCACTGAAGAGTATTGTTCTATATCTAATAACTAGTAGCAACAATTACATTATTACATGATTTAAGAAAAATTTTCTCGCCTGAATAAATCAGTAAAGTCATTCAATCAAAAAGCTATGACAATTTCAATAATAAACAAAATAACCTCCTTATTACGCCCACTGCTTTTATTAATGAAGCCTTGGCAAACTTAAACTTTTCCCTTATCTATTTTTTCTTTTTATTCAGTTAATTTCATCATGTGTTTATCCTGTAATAGTAATAGTAATAGTAATAGTAATAGTAATAGTAATAGTAATAGTAATAGTAATAGTAATAGTAATAGTAATAGTAATAGTAATAGTAATAGTAATAGTAATAGTAATAGTAATAGTAATAGTAATAGTAATAGTAATAGTAATAGTAATAGTAATAGTAATAGTAATAGTAATAGTAATAGTAATAGTAATAGTAATAGTAATAGTAATAGTAATAGTAATAGTAATAGTATGCATACTATAAAGCAGGAGATTTATGAACAAAGAAACACCACTATTGACGAAAAAAATGAGCAAGAAGCTGATCAAATAAAATCTGAAACAATAAACGAGGAAGAAGATGATGATTCTGAAAACATTAAAACAGACTCAAAGCGCTGGTATGGAGATTAAAGGACAGATAACATTGAAAATCGTCGAGTGTGGAAAAGTTCGTGGATGCTACACACCGACAGTGGCTTGACAGGGCAGACAAACAAAGAAAGGATATTGAAGGGACGTGGAATAACACAAAACCTAGGGGTTAAAAGCAGATGACCCCTTCCTAAGGTCCAAAACAAAAAGAAAAACTATGAAAAATTCATAATTAAAAACAATGATGCCAAAGAGAAACATATTGATGTAAATGCAGACTCCTTATCAATGGAATGTTCACAAAACCTGTAAAAATAGACTGTTGGAAAACCAATCACATGAAATACATAAGAAGTGAATCCTTAGATCAAACACAATTGATCTATACTTTGGTATCTTTCAAGGAGGCACGCTGTGACTTCTTATAGTTTGGCTTGCACTAATTTTCCTAGTTGCAATAGTAAATAGTACAGAATATGATATAAAATCTAAGATCGGAATATCAGTCAGGTGTTTTACATGGATAACGTGAAACTTTTTGAAAAGGTTAGAGCAATCCTCAAAGAATGTTGCAAACAGTAAAGAAATTCAGTGGCAATTTAGGCATGACATTCGGATTTACAAATGCGCGAAAGGTAACGTTTAAAAGAGGTAAGCCTACAAGAAATACTTTGCTAGAACTATATAGAAGCACCGCCATAGATGATCGTGATCAAAAAAAGTTCTTCAAGTAGGTTTCAACGAGAATGACTGAATCCAAGCTAGCTCAATGAAAAAAAAGGACAAAGAAAGTGTGTCATTACATATTTGTTCAATACTTTCAATATCAGTAAAAACCAAGTAAAATGAGGATTGAACTGTGCAAATCACACAGAATAATGTACACACTAGCCAGGCCTGTAGTTTCCTACAGCCTTAACAAAATCAGCTGGACAATATCTGATATTACAGAAATTGATACAATAAATTGATGCAAAATCATGACATGCAACAGAATGAATCATCCGGAGGCTGAAATGGACAGACCATGTATCCTGAGGAATGAACGTGGTAGAGGGTGTGAATACCAACAAGAAAAGAAAAAAGATGCATTCAATTAAAACAGAAAGGAACAAATATGCTAACGAGTTAAATATAGAAACACGAATCATCAAATAATCACCCTGTTACAAGATAAATAAATTGAACAAGAAGGACTAAAGAGAATAAAAGAATAAGAGAAAGGTAAACTTTTTCATAGTCAATATCCACTACATAGTCAATAACCTAATATTGATAAAGATAAATCGCATCATTGATTGCTAGGAAACAGGTCTTAAGGCTAAAACAAAAGGTTTTATTATGGCTGCCCAACACCAAACCCTGGTAACAGAAATTACTAAAGGAAAATAATGAAAAATGTGATTGACATAAAGTGTCTAGTTTATGATCAACATGATAAAATAACAGATCACCCAGGGTCAGGATGCTCTGTACTTACACTAAAGGAACATAAGAATAGGCATAATTGAGTTGGAGAATATTTACACTCGAAAATNATAAGAGAAAGGTAAACTTTTTCATAGTCAATATCCACTACATAGTCAATAACCTAATATTGATAAAGATAAATCGCATCATTGATTGCTAGGAAACAGGTCTTAAGGCTAAAACAAAAGGTTTTATTATGGCTGCCCAACACCAAACCCTGGTAACAGAAATTACTAAAGGAAAATAATGAAAAATGTGATTGACATAAAGTGTCTAGTTTATGATCAACATGATAAAATAACAGATCACCCAGGGTCAGGATGCTCTGTACTTACACTAAAGGAACATAAGAATAGGCATAATTGAGTTGGAGAATATTTACACTCGAAAATTTGCAAGCTTTACAGCACATCACATGCCGACAAATGGTATGAACACAAAACTGCACCAGTACTTGAAGAAAAGGATGTTACGATGCTCTGGGACTATCAAAAATCCTACAGCAGAACAATGCAAGAAAACCAATCAGGTATCAAAGACCACAAAAACAAAACATGGCTTCCTTATTTATAGGACAATTCCAACTGATAGAAATACCTCTGTCAAAAATTTTGGAAAGTTCTCCAAATAAAAAGACTTCAACTTGAAATATACAAGATGTAGAATCTTAAGGGAATTTCATACCTACCTTGGTTGACTTACTTGGTATACCAAAAAATAGAATTCAAAATCCTCTCAAATTAATCCCTGGAGAGTCAAACAAACATGAAATACAAAAAAATCTTTACCAATGACTGGAAAAGTATTAGTGTCCTTCAAATGACTATGATATATGAGACGTGAAAGGACGTGAAGTGCCTGCTAGTTCTCGTTTGGTACAGGGTGAACTAGCCTTCCGGGGTGATAAGTGAAATTAAGTACTTCATGACCCACGTAAACCTCCCCTCCCCTCCCCTCAGTACAACCTGCAAAGAGTTTCCTCTAGGCTAAATAGGTCATGGCTAAGATGTAGTAGCCTGAAAACTGTAATCGGAGGGGAAGTATCTCCGTGATGGAGTGTGCAAGATCTAAAAGGCGTGTGGTATATGTCCCGACACTGACCAAATGCTACCTTGCTGCCATGCGAGTGAGTCCTTTGGCCAAAGACTAAGCACGTCCTTTATAACTGTGGTTGGCGTCAGGAAGGGCATCCGTCTGTTGAAACTGTGCCAAAACGTGTGCGAATTGTTAAATTTGTAAAATACCACTTAATAATCAATACATACCAGACCGGTGTAGATCCTGGTCAATAACGACCACCCTTTCCTTGGATTATCAGCAAAGAAATGAAAGAATTCTGCTGATATAAGTAAAAAGTGGGAATGTAGAGGCGGAAACCGAGTAAAAGAGAGACAAACTAGAGGAGAGCTGCAGACGAAGGAGAATGAGTTGAGAGAAGGGACACTAAATGTCAGCAGCTTGGCGGGTAGGTCCAGCGAAGTGGTAGACCTCATGGAAAGAAGGAAAACTGAAGTACGGTGTGCCCAGGAAACCAAGAGAGAAGAGTCGAAAACTTAAGATATTAAAAGGGGACATAAGGTAAATTATTATGACACGGAAAGTAGAGGAATTGGAATGGGTCTCATACTACTCCATAGTTTGAAAGAAAGCATAGTAAAGGTACTCCGAGTACCAGGATCATAGCGATGAGCCTAAATAATAACTGGCAGATGATAAACATTATTTGTGCATATGCACTGTAGACAGCATGCTATGATATAGAGGAAGAAGAATTTTAGAGGAAAATATATGCAATCATGGTAAAGATAATCATGGAAAAGATAAAAAAGAAGGAGCCTGTATTTATCGGGGCAAATTTGAACGGCCATATCAACCAAGACAGCTAAAGAGATATAGGCTTGATGGATAATCGCAGTTTGGGCTTATGAAATCAGAAGGACCACGGTATAGTAGATTTGTATTAAAATTTGAACTGGCTAAACTTAACACCTGCTTCCAGAAACGTGATGAACAGAGGAGTTTGTTTAAAAGGCCCAAGCATGGACCGCTAATAGACTAAGTCCTATAAAGGAGGAGGAATCTTAAAGAGATGAAGGATAGCAAAGTTATTGTTGAAGAATACATGAAAAGTAAACCTAGTATCAGATGGTGGAAACTAAAGAATAGGTGATTTCAAGAAACTTTTTGTAAGCGAGATAGCTAAAGAGTTAGGCAAAATATTTCCAAAAGATTGGGACGGAACAGCAGATGCTATTAAAGGTAAAACGAGAACCGTACTTGATAATAACTCTGGCAGTGGAAAAAAGGATAAAAAGACATGGTGGCGAAATGAGGAAGTTCAGAAGAATGTACGGAGAAAGAAGTTACTTTTAGAAAATTGCACTGGAAACACAGAGATTTAGATAAACAGCAATACAGACTGGCGACAAGGAATACCAAGCAGATTGAAAAGACTAGCTAATGCATAGGCAGAGGCGTGTACAGAATAGCAAAACAGATGGATAAACCTTCAAGCGATATACACAACATCAGAATGACAAAGGACGAAGATGTTCGGGTATTATGCATGAACGATGAAATCCTCGGGAGGCGGAATAAGTATTTTGAAACCTTGATGAACAAAGAAAAACCAAGGAAACGATAGGGCAAATGATACACAGCACTATAAGCAGGAGGTAGATGAGGTCAGTAAAGATAAAGTGAAGAAAGCTCTTGATGTGATAAAGAACGGGAAAGCAGTAGGATCAGATATCAATTGACGTTTGAAGGAGCCTCTGTGATAGCGCTGTAGCTTTTCGTACAGCATAATTCAAGATGATTTTGGTGTCAGAGAAAATGACAGACGAATGGAAAAGGAGTATCATCGTCCTTATTTATAAAGGTGACTTACAGGGTTGCTTCAACTATAGGCATAAATCTATTAAGCCATACTATGAAAATGTGGGCAAGAGTGATTGATGCAAGAGTAAGATCGGCAATAGAACTGAGCGAGGAACAACTTGACTAAGTGCCGAAGTGAAGCATAATGAATGCCATACCTGCATTGCGAATACAGCTGAAAGGCATCGCAAGGAGTAAAAGGAGCAGTACGTTTATTGACCTCTAAAAGGCTTACAATCGAGTCCCAAGGACTGAGGTGTGGTGTTACGTGAGCAGGAAGGGTAAAAGTATGTCAGATATCTGCAGAACATATACGCAGCTTGTGAGTAGTTAAATGTGCGGTAGGGAGGACCAAACCATTCAAAGTCAATGTGGGTCTACATCAATGGTAAACTTCAAGTCTTTTCAGTCACTATCTATGAACTGTGGATTTTATTCACTCACGAGTATCAAAACCAACTGTTTATAAGAAAAACACTGCAGCGACTCCAAAATACTATTAAGAATTTTATTTTATTGTATGGTATAGTAGTAAGTATAACTACTTTAATATAAATCCTTTAAGACACATTCCAGTATAGGAGAGTAAAAGGCTGCGTTACATCAGAAATAGTGGACTATTGCAAGAAGTAATTGAGATGTCAATCTACGACACACTGGTGTAAGTATGCAGCTGTAAATTTATTCATTTATTTGAATTTTATGTGTTATTAAGGATAAATTAAAACTCAGCGTAATGCGAAAGAATTTTTGATATCTTTGTGTGTGTTTCTCATTTAAAAGGGAAAGAAATCACCACAGGGGTTGGGAAAATGAAATAGTATGGATAAATGGTATTTGAAATTGCAGTAAAGTGAAATATGTTTGGACCGAACTGGATATGCGTAATTGGGATGAGATGTCCAAAGATAGGGACCAGAGAAAAGAGAGGCTCACTTAAGTAAAAGCTATGGTTTAAAAAGAGCGGCGATAGTTTATTTGGCAGAATAACTCTCGTTCCCTGACGTTTACTGTAAAACGCATCTTTTTCATCATCTTTTACGTCAGTCACAATGTGTTTTCTTCCACTACGGTCATCTCTATGTATGTTGAGTAGCACCTTCCACTGATTTTTCTGCTTAATACGCATCTCCATTCCACGAGCCTTTTGATCGTACTTTCCGATATAATCAGTGCCACATCTCCATAGTGATATTTCTTCTCGCCGAATGTGCAGTTGTCAGTTTTGTGCTAATTGCATCTTCCTCATTCTTGTTCAACTGAGTTTCTTTGCCTACGACATATATAGCTTGTAACTCTCCTTCTCCCTCGCCACTGATGTTGTCATTCTTGTTGCTATCATCCTTCAAACATTCCAATTTCCTGACTAATCACATGTTTTAGGGGTTAACAATAGTCAAGTGGGAAGTTTGAGTCCTCATAGGTTTTTGCCTACTACCATCATACTGCCAACATCTTCCTCCATTTCACCCATGACAGCATCTTCTTGGTTTTTTTTTACATTTGGCATATATCAACTTCTGTTACCTCCGGAAGATTATGGTTTGTTTAAACTAGCCCCCCACCCCACCCCCACACACATTAGCCGAGACACTAGTGGGTCTTCTGGCAGCTAAGCCCAGTACACCAGGACTGTACCATACGAAGGTTGTGACGGCAAAGAGAGGGACGCTGAGGCACACGTCAAGACCAAAAGCACTTACTCAAATCCTATCGGATTACAAGCAACCTCGTAGCCCTAAGAGATAGTCTTCTTTACGCCGGAAGAGTCCATCTTAACTACTCCTTACTTTAAAAGAGCCCCAAACATAATCTGGATAAAATACACAAAGACGTATTTCCTGTTTTGATAAGAAAACAGTAAAAGTTGTTTGGACTTGGGAGAAGAAGCATTCATTCACAAAAAGATTTCGTAAACATTTTAATAAACCTATCTATGTCATTTATATGACACAGATTGACTTAATTACAACCCTCTTAGCTCATTAATTCAGAATCTATATAAAGAAGTAACATTTATACAACATAGGTTGTTGTGGTTGCACTCCTGTAGCTAATTGCTTTAAGAACGCCAACAACGACGACACCAATTACTTTAAATGCTCTGTGAGTCTGTGTAATAACTTATCATTGCTAAAAAATCTTATAAATATTTACAGAAGAGACCTAATTATTCTTAACCAGCTCCTCTTCAATACAATATCTCATGCTTACATAGCCTGTATTTTACGAAGAGTGAGAAAGAAAGAAAGGGAGAGAGAGAGAGAGAGAGAGAGAGAGAAGGGGAGGGGAGAGGAAGAGAGGGAGAGAAAAGAGCAAAATGCTACACAACAGGAATGACACAGTCTTACATTTTTTGCTCTCTTGTGACGTAAAAAAATACTCTTTTTTCTGATTTACTTTGCTTGTAAAAAAGTTTACATTTACCGTTGGAATGAGATGAAACTACCTAAATACAAGAGGAATCGTAGCAGCCTCTTATGATAATTTATGTCATCTGGTGGGCTTTGTCATACTAAAAAAGTTGTAGTGAGTTGGAATTTTTGGATCAGTAATCTTAATTTAGGTAAAAACACATCAGGAAATGAGGCTGGAAAAATTTGTAAAGGAGCTTCATTGGTATCTCCTGTTTAACCTGAATTTCACCACGGTAATTCTTCAAAGAGAAAAGTCATAAAGTCATTTGAAGAGAATAGTTACATTAAAGAGTACTAATGACCTCACCCTAAATCCTTGTTTAAGAGTATCTATAAACGGGGTGGGGGTGGGGGGATTGGTAGTTGACTGCATGTGACTACTGAACAAAAGGAAAATACTGTATTTAAAAAGACTTTTGAGATTAACTTTGACTCCTTAGTGGATACAAACCAAGAACCTGATAAAAAACATTTTGAAATTGGTTTACTTGGGGGTTTTTTAACGATTGCGGTAATCAAAGTCAAAAGAGGAAATAGCCTTTTTAAGTAAGTAGCCACAAAATTCATTCCATTTAACAGGCACTAATAATCTTGCTTTAAACGCAAAACGCAAAAAGAATGACATTGCTCTTTGTTACATTGATAAGCCAATCAACCTTTTTATGAGTATTTGAGTTTTTTATATATTAGTGCTTTCATAAAAAAACGTTGTTTTCATTCTATTTGAAATGTTGTTCCTGTATTTTGATTGTAATTGATTTGTCATCTCTAATCTCTGATGAGACAATCTTAAGGCAGGCACCGGCAAATAGAAAATAAAACTATCACAACAACAAAACAGCTGTTTTTTAATGGTAGAGCAAAAAAGTCTTCTATAAATAAAGGTGCTTCCCAATAATAGTTAAAACCGGAAAGCTAATGAGCAGTATAGGCGAAAAACTAAGTAATTACAGTAATATAAAAGTCTTTCAATACAACACAATCAGTCTATTTGTTACTGAACAGTGTATGCTTCATATAGTGCTAATATATGCTGACAATTTCCAGAGTGAAAATCATAAATAGTAATCCCTATTTAGCAAATTCAACTTGTAAATGTAAATATCTCTTTAAAATTTCGCTGAAGTATTAGCTAGTATCAATGTCATGTTGCTTAAAGGCCAAATAACGTTTCTTTCTTTAATGTAAAAAGTAGCCGATTAGGACGAGTAAAAATTCAATTTTTTTTTACAAATTATAAATGAGATTATTAAAACGACTAAAAAATTAGTTCTCTGTTCCTGTAACTTTCCCCATAAACGAGTTTAGTTTAACTTCAGTTTATTGCTGATGTAGTCACCTATTACCTTTCACCAAAAGATACTAAAAGCAAATTGCCAATAACTAAGGAGATCTAAGAGTTTAACTGAGGACAGGGAAAGCCTTGAGCATCCTCATACTGAGTATTATATCTACTTACTGCTGCCTTTCTCATATATGCTGACTTCTGTAACTGACCTCTGCCACGAATTGACAGCTGTCTTTCCAAAACCGGAGTATGTTTCCTGAATATGTTATCTCCTTTACAGTTTAAAATTCGTTTGTAGGCATCTCTAAAAGACGAATCAAGTCCACCATATATCCAAGGATTTATTACTGAGTTGGTGTACGTAAACATGTAAAACACTGTCATTACTCTTTTATTCATTTCTTTCGTATTACTGAAATCGATAAAAAGCCATGTGATTTGGTTTGGCAAGGTGAACAGTGCGAAAACTACAACTACGCATATAAACTTGCGCAAAGCCTTTAAGGTCTGTTGGGATCGTTTTAAGCACAATCTATCTCGGTATGAGATTGCCATCTCACTTTTCCTTTCTCGATCTCTAGCTGATTTAGATCTTCTCCAAGCAGTAAAAAATTTTTGAGATTTCCAAGTAAATATTTTAACACCCAAAAATGTACCATTGTGTTTCTTTACAGTTTCGCATCTGACCATGCGTATCGTCTCATTGTTTCTGTCTCTCAGTTGGCGCCAGGCTGTGACATAAAAAAAGGACAACAAAGGTAGTGGTATTCCATATTGTACCAAAAACAGGAACAATGTGTAAATTCGTCTTTGTTTTGGTCTCCACGTTTCCGCGCACTGATAAAGATTATTATCATCCTTTTTTATCGTAAGGTTTGTCATATAAGGAATAACACTTATTAGTGACATTAAGTGTAAAATCAGTAAAACACAAATGGCGTGCTTTTTACTACGTTTGTGTGAAAAGGAATGTACGATAGCAAGGTATCTCTCGACAGCAATAGATAGAAGAGTCAAACTTCCTGAAATAAATGAAAACGTTGCCAGTGGCCATAAAAGTTTACATCCAACCTCTCCGTAAGAAAAATATCCAAGCTTTTCATCAATCAGTGTTGGTGGTATACTTAAAGATACCAACGAGATATCACATAGTGAGAGATTTAAAATAAAGATGCTTGACATTGTTCTTAACTGTTTGATTTTTAGAATAGTCAAAACAACAAATGCATTTCCACTAACGCTAACTATAAAAATAAAGGCAAACGTTACTGTCTGAAATACGTGAAATACTTCTTCTTTACTATCTGTATATCCATACGATAAATTGGCTGTAGAATTATTGATCCACATCGTATTCTATAATGATGATAGACTGACTGTTATTTCTATCCTTTTTGATGTTATATTAGTAATCCAAGAATTCGTTTAATTGAAGTAAAAAGTAAATATCTGCCATATTGCCAAACAAAGGTTGAATCTGAACATGTTTGAAGAAAAGTTCCTTTGCATCTCAAAATTTTATTTTGTTACTTCTCCCTGCCTGAAACATTGCTGCAAAATTTCTCCATTTCAATGCTTTATATCATGCAGATTGTATAACTACCTTGCTGGCCAATGTTGACAAGTAGTTTAGTAAAGGTCACATCAAGGTCCTGAACATTCCAGTTATAGAGCGTTGTCTTAATTAGGTCTATACCAGAAGCAACACGTTCTTTTAAAATTCAAATATCAACTTCTTTTCATGTGTGCATGTCTTTCCAACTGTGCCTGTCAACAACTTGTGCTGGATTACATCAGTATTGTTTAAATAGAGAATTCTGACTGGCCTATCTGACATGATTTCACCAAGATTTCATAAAAATATTTTTAACAATGTGCATTCATGATTTAGAGGTCTGAAAATAGTCCCCTGTTATCTCGAATCATTAGCCACTATTTCTTTGGAAGAGCAATGAAAAAAAAAAGAAATTATAAAAGTTATTCTGATAACGAAAAGCTGTTTTCTCACCTGCAGTAAATAAAACACTTCTCCTTAAAAATGTTTCACAGGCACAATTTAGTCAGTGCATTCTTCAAAAATGTGGACCTTCATCTGTTATCATAGAAAAACTAAATCACCTGCTGTAATTTAGTATGAGCATACACTTGCAAATTTTTCTTGAACGGCTGCAAGCATCAGGATCAACTCGTTAAGAACCATTAAGAAAGAAAGTACATTTAAAAGACAAAACACAAGGATAATGAAGATAAAAGCTTTCAGAGACTTTGGATTTTTCCAACAAGAACTGAATAGGGAAACTGGTCTTGAATGGATTGACAAAAAAATGTATACAGAATTATGCAATACAGAAGGCTATCAAAAAAATGTTCGTGCCAATGAATGCACAACCTGTCATTCTTTGCTTTTGGACAGATTACTTCAAATTAAAAAGCATAACAAATGAAAACCGATTTTTCGATTAAAATAAGCTCTGGCAATTTTGTTATGGGCTTTTTAATTACCACAAAAGGTGGCTACACAATCACTGCATAAATTAATAATATTAACAAATTCAGTTTTTGATAACTTACAAGCTGTGCAAAAAGCTGTGCAAATTCATAACATAAAGTGAAAGGTTTAGATCACGTCTGTGAGTATGGAGTTAATTGCCCACTGGCAATCAAAAGATATACTGGTTTTTCTATTGACAGGTTAGTAAAGTAAAGGCTATATTTATTAATTTAACAAGAAAAAGGAACTTCACTTTTTATACTTAACTAGGCAAAAGAAAGAAAAGAGATTAGCTTCGGTCATCATCTTTGATCGAGTAACAACAGGTGTGAGAAGGTAAAATACTTGTGTTAGAATGAAATTACAAAAGAAGTACTTTGTTTGAAATAAAATTGAAATATTTCTTTACACATAAACTTATTGTAACTTTTATTGAAAATTTCAATTTGTTATTAGTGACAAGTATGTGCCTTTGATTTACCTTAACCGTTTTTCATTCGGAGGCCCCAAAATATATTATTTCTGGAACTATTTTATAAATAGACTAATATCTAAATAAATTTATATCTGCTTGTGAAATCGTCGGATCAAAAGCCCCAAAGGGACTTATGGGAACGAACTGTGGAAACCAAACATATCTTGGAGAAAATGTCAGCTCTCATTCCAATTAATGCCAGCGCTATCATAACAGGTAAGGCTAATGGTTGGTTCATATATTCTCCGGGTGGTATTTTCCAGTTTTCATCATATTTCTCGCCATTGCCCTCCCAAAATAAGCAGCTCAAAAACCTATCTCAATGATTTGTTGGGGTACGTTGGTAAGAGTAAATTCACATTTTTTCCAATTTTTCAAATCCATAAAGTACTTATAGATTTTCAGCAAAGCAAACATCAAGTACAACTTCGATTCCAAATCGTTTTCTTCCCTTGGCTTACGAAATCTTTGTTTTTCATAGAAATGTGTAGTGACACAAATAATTTCATGTATCTAATTACTATCGTTCTTTCATCTAACTAGCACTTTAAGGAGTGCGGGGAACTCTGTGGCGACGCAAATAATTCTTTAAAATTATAGATTCCTGAGAAAAAAAAGCCTAATACGCCATTAGTACGGTGTGGCTATTCCTACGTCAATGTGTAGAAATGGAAGTCTCTATCAGCATATCTTTTTCTTCATCTACGTAATACATTCTATATTAAGTCGCTTATTTTTCTAACTTTTAACATCTGTTTTCTTAATACGCACAGTCAACAACAAGTTGGATAAATAGACACTTCTAAATCATCACCACTGAATTGTTAGTGGCTTACACTCATACAAAGCTTTGGAGCGATAGTTAGACTACTTTAAATTATTTATACAGTATCACACATATAATCATGTACCCAATACATGTTAAGCAAGGTTTCAAGACTTTCTTATTACGCACAGCCAACAACAAGTTGGATAAATAGACACTTATAAGTCATCACCAGTGGATTGTTAGTGGCTTACACTCATACAAAGCTTTGGAGCGATAGTTAGACTACTTTAAATTATTTATACAGTATCACACATATAATCATGTACCCAATACAAGTTAAGCAAGGTTTCAAGACTTTCTTATTACGCACAGTCAACAACAAGTTGGACTAAAGAGACACTTCTAATTCATCACCAGTGGATTGTTAGTGGCTTACACTCGTACAAAGCTTTGGAGCGATAGTTAGACTACTTTAAATTATTTATACAGTATCACACATATAATCATGTACCCAATACAAGTTAAGCAAGGTTTCAAGACTTTCTTATTACGCACAGTCAACAACAAGTTGGACTAAAGAGACACTTCTAATTCATCACCAGTGGATTGTTAGTGGCTTACACTCGTACAAAGCTTTGGAGCGATAGTTAGACTACTTTAAATTATTTATACAGTATCACACATATAATCATGTACCCAATACAAGTTAAGCAAGGTTTCAAGACTTTCTTATTACGCACAGTCAACAACAAGTTGGACTAAAGAGACACTTCTAATTCATCACCAGTGGATTGTTAGTGGCTTACACTCGTACAAAGCTTTGGAGCGATAGTTAGACTACTTTAAATTATTTATACAGTATCACACATATAATCATGTACCCAATACAAGTTAAGCAAGGTTTCAAGACTTTCTTATTACGCACAGTCAACAACAAGTTGGACTAAAGAGACACTTCTAATTCATCACCAGTGGATTGTTAGTGGCTTACACTCGTACAAAGCTTTGGAGCGATAGTTAGACTACTTTAAATTATTTATACAGTATCACACATATAATCATGTACCCAATACAAGTTAAGCAAGGTTTCAAGACTTTCTTATTACGCACAGTCAACAACAAGTTGGACTAAAGAGACACTTCTAATTCATCACCAGTGGATTGTTAGTGGCTTACACTCATACAAAGCTTTGGAGCGATAGTTAGACTACTTTAAATTATTTATACAGTATCACACATATAATCATGTACCCAATACATGTTAAGCAAGGTTTCAAGACTTTCTTATTACGCACAGTCAACAACAAGTTGGACTAAAGAGACACTTCTAATTCATCACCAGTGGATTGTTAGTGGCTTACACTCATACAAAGCTTTGGAGCGATAGTTAGACTACTTTAAATTATTTATACAGTATCACACATATAATCATGTACCCAATACATGTTAAGCAAGGTTTCAAGACTTTCTTGTTACGCACAGTCAACAACAAGTTGGACTAAATAGACACTTCTAATTCATCACCAGTGGATTGTTAGGGGCTTACACTCATACAAAGCTTTGGAGCGATAGTTAGACTACTTTAAATTATTTATACAGTATCACACATATAATCATGTACCCAATACATGTTAAGCAAGGTTTCAAGACTTTCTTGTTACGCACAGTCAACAACAAGTTGGACTAAAGAGACACTTCTAATTCATCACCAGTGGATTGTTAGTGGCTTACACTCATACAAAGCTTTGGAGCGATAGTTAGACTACTTTAAATTATTTATACAGTATCACACATATAATCATGTACCCAATACATGTTAAGCAAGGTTTGAAGACTTGGCATATCAATTTTTATGATAGGGTGGTCTCCAGGACATAATCTTTTCTCTTGAAAAAAACATTTTGTCTGCTCAACGATGACAAAAAATACATGTTGATTTGTGAGAAATTAATTCGCAACTCATTATTGATTTATGTTCAGGCTCAATATTTACGGGTTTAATTCAACAATAATTTTCAGTAAGGTATTATAAATGATAGGTTATTTTCAGAAATAAAAAATTCATGGTCAGTTTACCTCTGAGGTGTGCTGAATGAGCACATTTTTCAGAATCGAATCATTTGAGTTGAAATCTGTTCATTGTTTGCACCACAGTAAAGTGCGAATATTCTCGTCAAGATTGAATTCGAGTCAGTGTTAATGGTGGAGAAATTACTAAATCACTCAAAAGCGACATCAATTCTCGATTTGTTTGAATGTAAAGTGTTTATAATTTAGAATTCCTTCTGTTTACCTTCCCAACACCAATGTTAAAGTCACTGTTTACTACAGAAATTCGCGTTCTAAAAGAGAGAGGGAGAGAGAGAGAAAGAGAGAGAGAGAGAGAGAGAGAGAGAGAGAGAAAGAGAGAGAGAGAGAGAGAGAGAGACTGAATATTTATTTCATCAATGTTATGAACTGATTAATGGCGCTTTTTGGTGACTTATACTATGTCAGCAAACATTCCACCAAATGGGAAGCTATAATATAATAGCGCTGAACCTTTGTTAACCATAAGCGTGTTAAAATAGAGAATATGCGGTGAATTTGAGGCAGTGCACAGTAAATAAATACAAATGTTTCTATGTACTGTGGAGGTAAAGAGTTAAACTAGCAACTCGTCAGATCTCTGCCATATTTCTGAAAGCAATGGTATTGTATGGTTGCAACTATTCTGCCGTTTCTTGTTACTATATATGTGGAGTTTTTATACGCATCAGGGGAAATAGGTTCCTTTGGAAATTTTCAAAGCGTGTATGCAGAGCCTACAAAGCTTATTTCGGAATTGCTGTTGGAGATCAGGACAAAATGTGAGCCTCACACTTCTGTTGTGAGCACTGCAAGAAGACACTTGAAGGTTAGTCTTGGTTATATTTTAATATCCAGAAATGTGTTTTCCAAGAAAAAATTTCATTTTTGTAGGTCAAAGGCCTTAGTAACCAGATAGCTAATATATTAGACTACTGTTCATTCTACCTGTCTCTACACGAAAAACTACATTTAGCAGCATCCTTTGATCGATTGACCAAGCCAGAGCCATAGAATTTACCAATGTGAAGCCATAGGTAAAAAGCACAGCCACGCTCCTTCTCTTGCTCCTTAACACCAAAGGGTGTTTCAACTATCAGGATATATATGACTGGTATATGGACTTCTAAAAGAGGTGAGCCTCTTACGGTGTTTTTATTTCTCTTTTAGTTTAGTACAGAAGAGAGAAAAGGTCCACGACGTTCAGCATACCTCGAATGGAGAGAGCCAACGAACCACCATGACCACTGCTGTTTGTGCATGGTTAATCCAACAGTGCGCCACTCCGTCAAGAAGTCAAGCAATATTGAATTTGTTGACATTGCAAAGTCTATTGCGCCAGTAGCACATTCAGCAATCTGCCAGTGCCTTAGCTACCATCAAGTGGTGATGCCGGTGACCCATCACCTGTCTCTAGTGGCAGTAATAGCGGACATATCTTTTAAGAAAGAAGATTGTGGAGGAATGCAGCCACATTATCCGAATCGAAAAGATCTGAATGACTTGATTATAGACCTTTATCTAACAAAGTCAAATGGAGAGCTTCTAATATCCAGATTAAAGCAATGGGACCTAGATAAAGACGTTACTGTTTCTAGTCAATATTAACGACACCAGAAGTTTCCTACATTCTAAACATTAAAAGACGGCCTTTGCTACTGCAATGATGTTCGTACTTTATTCAAAGAAATAGAAATTCTCTGCGTTCCAAAAGAATGGAGACTTTTCGTCGACAGTTCCTCCAACAGCTGAAAGGCAGTGATTCTCCACTACGGAAACGTACATTCTTCCATTCCCTTAGAGCATGCTGCTGATAAGAAGGAAGACTACAGCAATGACAAAATGTTGCTTGATATGAGTAACTATACAAAATATTCTTAATTTGTTATTAGAGGTTTTTAAATGGTAGGCTTTCTGATAGGGCTGCAAGGTGGATTCACAAAATACCCGTGCTTTCTCTGCCACTGGGACAGCAGGGAGACAGAACATCACTATGGTAAGCGGCACTGGGATGTTCGAAGAAATTTCAAAGTTGGTAAGATGAATGCAAAACATGAGCGCCTAATTGAAGCTTCATGATCTTCGCCTGACTACTTATCTTCCTATAATTCTTTCTGTTATTCTTCCAATTGATTGTTAATAAATGTTTTGTACTGAGTAAATTGCCTATGTCATGCATACTATATCTTTCAAATAAAGTGTTTAAGATCTGGAGCATAGAGCCTTCTTTGTACCGCTATAGCCAAGTGCAGGGTTGGCCAAGACTTGTGAAATAAGAGAACCACATTGAAAAACCGCAAAAATTTGGCCGGCAGCAAGAAATTGAAATTTCCTTACCTTATTGGGGTGCCATCTCAAAGAGGTCTGCTGTCATAGTCCTCGAGATTTGTCTGTCCAATGCCAGTTTAGGACACCTGTTAATGTTTTTCTTCATCATATCAGCAATGTTGTCTGTCCATGTGGTCCATTTTTTGTTTGTTTCTCTTTGGTGTGTATCTACATAAGGAAAATTGTTCTACACAGTGCAATACACAGAATGCATAAGATGCAGCAAGAATAAATAATTACATGCCAAATAAATGTTGTTAAATAAAAAATTAAGTTAATTAAACTCACTAAACTACAGCAACGAAAGAAAGAAGGAAAGAAAGAGTGATGCAAAATCTGTAGACAAGGAAACGCCAGTAACGGAACATGCCACTGAGGTATGGAATGCCTCTATGGAATATTCCTGAGGAAGCTGAATTGTCAAAATCTATTCAAAATACCTTTACAACTCTGTAACTGGCAACGTTACATGTAGAGTTCCAGCAGTTTTTCGTAGGTTGCTTACGGCTTTAACACTATTCACAATTAACCAATAGAATTAGGAAAGTAGACTGGGTGACCAAGACTTTCAATGGGATATTGTCCTTACCAAGTACTCTACACCTACAAATGTGAATAATTTTGAAAGAAAAGCGTTAAGAATATAGTAGTCAAACTACTTCACTACTTGCAATGAAGTATGGCATCATGATGGTGAGAAATCCAAAGTGGTATTAGGGATACAGTAAATCATTAATTTGTTGTCAGTATTAAGCCTATTTTCGACCAGTGCAATGGGCGAGGGATCAATTCAGTGATGAATAAAACAAGAGATTGTCAAATATAAACCTATTTTTGTAATGAATGACATCATAGTTAAATGATGAATAGAAAATATTTAAATACAAACTTGGGTTTACAGGATAAGCTACATATAAAATGCAAAGAATAAAAAGTGTATGAGGATTGCTTCATACACATTATGCATAAATTAAAGATGGTTAGCATACATGGTAAGAAGGTTCCAAGCATAAAACTAATTATCTACATAATGAATGAAAATAGCAATAAAAAGTTGTTTATTTTAGAGAAACTTTCCCCTCCTTTCTTTATCAAGTGGAAAAATGCCCAATATCAATCCTATTCAAGTTACTCCATATTTTTTTCATATTTTTTAATAAATAACATTGCTAAGACATTTAACCTCTTCTTAGTCATTGTAATCCATAGGAAATACTTCATTCTTGTCAGAGTTGAAAAACACCTTTCTGTCTCAGAAGAAGTCATTGGAGTTCTCACCAAAGTGTTCAACAGTGTGATCACCTCCTTGAAGATCATCTGTAAATTGCTCTAATGTATTAATTAAAGTTGTACTAAGGCACCGCAAAATTCCTCAAATTCAGCTCTGTAATAAAGGAAAAACAGCTCAGGTTCCCCTTGGACTTGGTCAAGGATAGAATATGCTTCTACAGCTTTCCTTAAGACCTGACAGGATAAAGTCCCTGAAAATGTTTTTAAATATTTGAATTAGCCAATTGATAGCAAGAAGGTGTCCCTAAACAGAAAGCCGAGAGGTAAAATGCGATTTAAAAATATCACATGCCTCTTTCAATATCCTAAACTGTTCCTGATCCTCTACCTTCATCCTCTTTCAGTTGCTTGTTCTCTTTCTGTAGCTTTCTCAACAATTTCATAGAGTATCTGGGTTCTAGTCCAGGCACTCTATCAAGACGACCGCAACGAAAGGTTTACCAGAGGCTAAGAGCAAGACAATTGACTGAGGAAAGAGTGAGATACGATTATAGTGGAATGTTAACAACGACCCAATACTTGCATTTATATACATTTGTACCTCCTATAAAAACAAATTTCTACACCCGCTAAAAGCACCATTAATTTGTTTTATACTTTGCTAACATAGTATTGTTTTAAGTATCTGTTATACCTATAGGGTTTTATGATCTTTTCATTTTATTTTTCATTATGATTTTATCTTTTTATTGCTCCTGTTGTTTAAGGAATAGATCTCTCGGCAATCAAAATATTTTAATGACGTAATTTGACATTTGAAGACTCGCACAGGTATGCAGAGCTCGTAATACCCAAACGAACTTGGTGGGAGGAGCTCTAAAAGCTCTGAAAGAGCTCTTTAGAACAATGGCTTGCTTTAAATCATTGTGTATTAAGATAAATTCTTCATATTTGTTTTGCAAGATGAATTTATCATATCTTAATAATATAATAGTTATCTTTTGTGGATTCATCTAATGATTTCTTGTGATCTAGAACTCTCATCATGCGAAGTATTTGAATGGCATGATTCCTTGCTTATTTGTATAAGCAAACACAAACAATTTTACATTTAATGACTCGCACGGGGATTTGAGAGCGACACGCCCTTAGGGGGAAAGAGATTTCCTCAGAGATATTTTCTTAGGTTGATTTAATCTATATTAATTATATGGTGGATCCTTCATGTTAACTGTATGGGGTGTTTGGTACTTATAAATCATTTTGCAAAAACCTCTTGTGGTAAATATTTTTGGTTTTTCTTAAAATAGTACAGGTTAAAAAATAATCAATCGTTTGCACCGTATAATGATTATAATTATATTAATGAATTATAGTAATACAAGCCTATTTTACAGTTTTATGGCTTAATCATGTAATTATTATTCACTGTTATAATAAAAATTTATGGTTTCTCCTTATTGTATTATAGGCAGGAAAATAATTGGTGTTAAATCTCTTTATGATAGCAATTGTATAAATAAAACATAATAACAAAGCATATTTTATGGTTTTATGACTGAAATTCAGAGAATGGTTGTCAATTTTTACCAACATCTTATATTACTCATCTTATATTTGAATTCATTGATTTTACACAAGCATAACCTGTTATTTTGTTTTTTTTGAATATACTTTTTGTCATTAAAATAAGATAAACTAACTTTATTCAATTCAAAGTTTCCAAAATGATGGTTTTCACTTCTAATAGCTTTCCTGGTATGATGCAACTATTTATTTTTTGATAACACATTCTTATAATTTTCATGTTTGATATTGTTTTTTATAATGTTGTTCTTTATACCTTTAGCAGTCTTTCCACCTCTTTCATCATCCTTAATAAAACTATACATCTTGGATCGCAATCCAACAAATTCAATAACAGGAATTCCACAAGCTTCATCTTTAAATTTACCAATTACGTTTTTATTACTATCATAATAACACTGTGGTTTCTCTGGATACTCACTATTATCAAATTTATATTTATCATACGAAAAATCTTAATACACATCGTTAGTCTCTATTTCATATGTAAGGGAGTCAGTATCAGTGAAAAGCAGTTTAGCCTTGTCACCATATTTGTCTTTCAAAAAACACTGTTATTCATTAGCTTCAAAATATCTTTCTCACAACTATTTTTTGAATGAGATTTTATCTGAATATAATAAATAATTATATTGTTTATGCCAAGGAGACTGATTTAATGGTAGCAATTTACAAAATAACATACACTTGAGTAAATTTTCTTTTAACAGGTTTATGAACCTCATTAGCTTATTCTATTTGCCATTTACTCAAAGACACCATGCATTTTTTGAATTAATATCTTAATCAAGCGATAGTTTTGCTTTCATTAATCCCTTAATGAAATAATTAACAGCTGTTGTTTCCCAAGTTCTTTCTTTAAAAGGACTTTCGGATATACTTATTAACATTCTGTCGTTTGTCTTATGTTTGCCTTGTAAATTCTTTGATAAACTATAATCAGTATCATGACTTTGACAAATATTATCCAATATGTCCATTGGATCGCAATACGATGCATTATTTGATGATAGTCTTTTTTCAAGTTTAGTACCAGGTCCACAATAACTGTTTTTAAAAGTAGGTGTACACATGTGTCATTTACCTAAGTTTGATTAATGCTTTTAAACACCAATTGCAACACCTATTTTATGCTATTTTATAAATATACTTTTCACAGATCCAAAAATTGGACAAGTAGAAATCTGTATTTTACTTCTATTCTTTGTAGTAGTAATATGTATATTCAAATTCTCTTTCCTATTTTTGCACTTACCAAAATATGTCATATATAATACAGTAAAATTATTTCATCAAATTTTTTCTTACAAATCTTTTTCTCTTTACTAAGAAACAGAAACTCATATGCTCCTAATTTATCAAATTTTGTTAAATCAATCACATTCTCTTAAGCAATTACATTACAATGACTTTTAGTTATTAGAGAACAGAGACACATATGTGAGCAATTCAGTCTTATTTTTTGTGGTATATCATAATAGCTATGTGATAAATAGCTTGGACTAATGAAATAATGCCCACCATCAATAAAGTGCTTGCTAATTTTATTCTGAACTTTTTCTGAAGCATTTTCATATCAGCAAATCTTACAAGTTTTCTATTACCATTGGAATATTCATCAGTACTCATTATTTCATCAGAGCCTTCAATTTCTGAAACATGATAACCAACTTTCTTTGAGATGTCATTCATTAATGTTATTAGATCTTGTATTTTATCTCGATGACTGTTTGGTGTACATATATAAATCTTATCATAGTATACTAGTGGTTTTATTAAGATATGCATCAGTAAATTTGTTTTACAACAATTACTTTGTCTGCAGATCAACAATCTGAAGTCCTCAACCAAAACATTGTTTAAACTTCTTTTTTTGTCCTCTCTTTTGTTATTATCAAAATTTGGTATCTTATTATATAATATACCAGTATATCAATAATTGTTAACTCAACAATTATCTATCACAGTTAATATATGTCAGTATTATAAACATATGATAACGTCATGATAAATGCTAAATAACATTTATCTTAATAGTTAAGTGTTAAATTATCCTTATTTTATCTAACTATTGTTATATGAATTTTGATAAAATGAAGAAGCTTACAGAATTGTCTATTAAAATTGATGATATGAAGAGAGTTATAAGAAACACAATTAAGAAGTATAAAGATGATGAAATAGACTTGTATCATAAAAATGAAATCAAATATAAATAAATAACAAATGCTTTGCATGATGTTACAAAATAATTGGTTAAAAACAAGATTAATTGATTAATATACTAAATGATAATCAAAAAGAATTAATTAAATCACTTAAACTAAAACAAGATCCAGAATATATTTTAATCAACATTGAAATGGTAATTATTAAAGAATATGTTTTCTGTTCAAAACTTACTAAGATTATTAAGAGAAATAATACAGTTAAATTACTTAAATCTCTTGGAGGTAAATAGAATAATAATAATAATAATAATAATAATAATAATAATAATAAGGATGTTGCTTTAGCAGTTAAAATAATGTTCTTATTATACAGAAATACTTGAAACTGTTTGATTTAAAATTTAAAAAAATGTAAAAAAAGATCTTAGGAAAGAATCAGCTAAAGATGATTCTACTTTTGTTGGTGAAGGTATTAGAACATACAAACAAAAGCCTAGACAAGCTTATAAAGTGGATAAAAATGGTAATTATGGTAATTTGTTTATTGAAGGTTACGGAGATGGTAGAATTGTTTATGAAAACAAGCCAGACAAATCAACAATTGATTTGTTAGCAAAAACATTTAATCTTAAAAAGATGTACTCAACAAAGCAAAACAGATATTTAATGATTTGTGTTTACTATTTCCATTGCCTCATCATACGTCTACCGGCAAACCTAAACAATTACACGGAGGTCAGATCAATTATACATCCATAGAAGAATTAATAAAACGATTATTACTACTACTACTACTACTACTACTACTACTACTACTACTACTACTACTACTACTACTTACTGGTTCTAAAGCAACTGGCAACAATTTAGTTCCATTGCACAATGAAATTAAAAATATTTTAGATCATCTTAAGAAACTTGGTGTTATTAACAAGACTCAATATGATGGTTGTATTTAAAAATTTATATTATGTATTAATACGTGGAATTTTCAATATTTATTAACAATCAAGATGAGATTGAAAAATCAAAAAGTCATGATTTAATGATCAATTTTCAATCTGAAAAACTTTTAGAAAAAAATAAAGTTTATCGACAAGGATTAGACGGCTTAAAAATGTAAAGTTAGTATAGCAAAATCAGTACTTATGATAATCAACAAAAAACTCAACAAAACTTAGTTTAAAACTGTCAGTTTCATGTTTTCACAATCGTCAGCTAAACAAAATGAACATATTTCTCTAGCGTATCTAGTTATAACTAGAACAAATTGCAAAAGATATCCAATTACCGTCATGGGATTGACATAATTGGTATAAATGAACATGCAGTAATAAAAAGATTTAATTGCTTTATCACACCTGATCCTTTGATTTAGAATTAGCTAACAAGAATTTATTAACTGTCTACATTTTGTAATGAGTTCACTACGCTTGTTCAACAGTTCCTCTTTGTTAACGTAATTAAGAATCTCGAACTTTTCTTGCAAACAAAGGTTGCACTTTTTTTATTTGTTTAAAAAGGTTTGCGCGTGAGTTATAACCGACCATTTTATGGTGGGGGTGATATTGCTTTCTTTCAGGTCCCATACGCATGATGAAAGAGTTGCGGTGTTTCTGTACTTCTTATTTCTTAGCAAATGCTTATTTCCTTTTAGCTTTTTGTTGATTTTTTTGTCGTTCACCATATGATAGCTCTAATATTCTTATCTTTTTGAGCACTGTCGATAGCTAATAGTTACTTCAATATGATGGAAATTATAATCATACAGAGATAAATGTATCTATAAAACAAAATTTATCAAAAAAGTCCTTCTAGAATTGGAATCACTCTTAGTTTTATTCCAAATAGATTAGAAACATATATTCAATACGAAACTGCTTATCATATTAAATATTTCTACTGAAAATTTTTGCTAATTTGATAGATTTTGAAAAAAAACTATAACAACATCTAGTTACAGTGAAAATCAGCCTGCTAAAACAAGGAATACTAATAGTATATTTACACATTGCAACTTACTGAGTGAATCTATCATATCAGCAATTCAGAGTAATATTCTATACAGATTTAGTATTGGAAATAAAAATATATCTGATCCTTTTTCAATTATACCTCAAAGGGTACTTCATAATAAAATTAACACTAATATTATTTGAAAAATGAAAACTACAATAAGAGATAACCTTAATAGAATATTAGAGCAGTATGTTTTATTACAATGATCTAGATACAACAGCAACAGATTCCAATTTAGGTTTTAGAAACCAGAAAAGATCTTCTTTCTGATAACAATGTGTTTTGTTATCGTGCTACCTCTAATCAGATATTTATTGCTTGGAGGTTTTAGAGATCAAATTGCTCCAAATGGAAAATATAGATTTAGTTTTATTCTTCAAAATGATAGTAATGTTGTTTTTAGAAATGATTCAACAGATGCCAATAATAATAATAATAATAATAAACAAAGTTCGTGTCCAGCATGACAGCCCGCACAGGGAGATGGTATTCACCTGCCGAACGAGAAAATTTAACCCCGGCTACCGACCAGTAGCTTTAGAGGTTAAGCACCTTCCTCAATATGTTGGTAGTTCCAATGATGGTAGATGTTTGGAGTCCACCCAAGACATCAGGGATGCCCAACTCTTTCAAACTGCGCTCCAAGCGCTTCGTCACCACTCCTAAGCTTCCCACGACGATTGGGACAACGCTGGTACATACACTATGTAACTTTCGGATTTGTTGGGCCAAGGGAGAATACTTAGTGACCTTTTCTTCTTCTTTAGCTGTCACATTTCGATCGGAAGGCACAGCAAAATCTACAACCAGCCATCTCTTCTTAGTGCGGTCAACAACAACAACATCCGGACGATTAGATTCCACCTGTTGCATTGTCTCCACTGATCTATCCCACCAAACTTCAAACCTACCATCTTCACTCTTTCTAACTTTGTCAGGCACCTCTTCAAACCATTTCCCCGCACATTTCAACCCATACTTCTTGCACAGCTCCCAATATATTCTCAATCCCATCCTATCATGTCGCCTCTTGTACTCCTTCTGAGCCAGTACCTTACACCCACACGCAACATGCCAAACTGACTCAGATTCAATTCCGCAGATGCGACACATAGGACTAACACCACCATCCCACTTCGACTGCGCCAACCTTGTCCTCAATGCTTGCTCTTGAGCAGCAAACACAAATGCCTCTGTGCTTTTTGCAAGGAAACCACCCTTAACCCACTGTACTGATTTCTCTGTTGCATTTCATCCATCAACTTCTCCTTCGCTGGACTCTTCCTCAACTAAAGCTTCCTCTCTGACCATTCTTTCAATCTCGCCGCGTTCTACGACTGACAACAACCCATTGGCTTTAATTTGCTTTAGCTGCGAAAGAAGACTAGCAACACTCCTCACACTGACATCCCTCCCATCCCACATCTCCTTAACTTTCCCAATGTAGCCATCTGCCCTTCGACCACCACTCCTCACGAAACATTCCCAAAGTACTTTCCTTTCAAAATGGCTCCATTTGCTTTTGAACAAACCAGTCCGTCCCATCTTGCCTCTTAATAATAATAATAACAATAATAATAATAACAATAATAATAATAATAATTCAAAATCCAAATTGTGGGTTTCAAAGACGACATTTAATTCTAATGGTAATAAAATATTTTTGGAGAAGTTTCTTAAACCACATGTTTGGAAATATGATAAAGTTGTGTCTTTTACAACACAACAAAGACCTATTGTTTTCAAACTTCCAACAACAATTAGAAACCCTAAACATGTTTTTATTTACTGTGTTAACAAACATAAAATGAATTCTTAACCAGGAAATTATCTAATGTTTGATACATTATGATTCACTGGTGCTAACATTTCAAAGATATCATTAAGCATGGCTCAATTAAAACTGAATAACTGCAACAAAGCCTCTAGATATCCTGAATCTACCACAAGCACTTCTTACCAATCCGTGTTTCCTATTCAACAATGACATATAGCACAAAACTGTGCTATAGCCATGGAGCTTCCAACATCTTCTGTCATAGTCATACTAGTGCTTGCAGTCACATAATTATCAACAGCTGACCAAGAGCCAACTGTCTGGGAAAGATACATGGACAGTGTTTTTGCAAAGAAGATGATCTACAAGGTTTTTTGACCACATCAACAGTCTTAACTCAAACATCGTGCTCACCATAGAAAAAAAGAGAAGAAAAACACTTTCCCTTCCTTGATGCCCTAGTGAAGAGACAAGCGCATTGCATTATTTTTGTTACTATCTACAGGAAACCAATTCACACCTACCAGTACCTTGGGTTAGGGTTCCATGTGGTTAAAAGAAAAAAGAACACAAGAGAGCTGTTCAGACAGGTGGTACAGAGAGTCATGAAATAGAGGAGCAATTCTAAATAAAAAATCACACCTTTCACTGAGAAAATGAAAATATTATGGACAAGGGAATAAATACTACAACAAGAAAAGGAAAAGAAACCATCTATTTTCTAAAGCACAGCAAGCACATGGACAATATATCTTACACACTTTCAGAAATATGGCATCCAGCATTACAGAAAAGAAACACAACATACACATAATTTATGCATGGTGCCACTCTTAAACACAACTACATCCCTCTCACCAACACATCTGTGCTATCAGAATATAAACTAGCTATGCCTAATTATTTCAGTACCCTGAAGAAGGGAGAAGTATGTCTTGAAACGAAGGTCAGAAAAGGCTTACGACTCATGACATGATAAGTGTCTTACATCAATGTATAGGGCAGTTAGATTAAGTGAAAGACATAGCTCCAAAATACGTCTTATTAAGAACCTCGAATCAATTATGATTACGTCATGCACTATAGCCGAATCATTTTAAAAGGTTTAGTAAATATCTTTACACCATCGTTCTGCCTGAACTCGTTTGATCTACGTTTTTCTCTGAAAATACTAAACCTGTCTCAGATTATTTCATCGATTAAGGCCTTAACTACGTACCTACCATCAAACGGACACTTAAATTTCTACAAAACCATACATAAACTTGTAGCAAGCATAACTCTCTTTCTGGATCAATGAAAAAGTAGTAGCACGATAGCAATCGGAAACTGGTGACTTTCCTTTTTAAATTAAAGTAAGGATTTAACTTCTCTGTATTACTCTCTCTCTAGTCACATTTTTGCTGGTACGTATAGAATCCTCTTTCCCTGCAATTACTGAAATACTTTCTCCATGTCTGCAGTTCACATGATTCTTAACGCTTGTTTCCTGCAATTAAAATGAAGATCGGTTCTCCTCTGTACAGAGTACATCTAAATGATTTACAAAAGTCGAACAGAATTTTAAACCAAGAAACATCTCAAAGACAAAGAAGTTAAAAACTCTTTGCAGTAGAAAAATAATCAACAAATCATCTTTTTGTTTCTTCATTAATATTACAATATTTTTGTACATTTTTTACACGGGTATTATTATTTGACTAAAATTACAGTCCTTTCATTTCTTTCTAATAATATGTTTCATGTTTGTATTGTCTTTCANTAATTATTTCAGTACCCTGAAGAAGGGAGAAGTATGTCTTGAAACGAAGGTCAGAAAAGGCTTACGACTCATGACATGATAAGTGTCTTACATCAATGTATAGGGCAGTTAGATTAAGTGGAAGACATAGCTCCAAAATACGTCTTATTAAGAACCTCGAATCAATTATGATTACGTCATGCACTATAGCCGAATCATTTTAAAAGGTTTAGTAAATATCTTTACACCATCGTTCTGCCTGAACTCGTTTGATCTACGTTTTTCTCTGAAAATACTAAACCTGTCTCAGATTATTTCATCGATTAAGGCCTTAACTACGTACCTACCATCAAACGGACACTTAAATTTCTACAAAACCATACATAAACTTGTAGCAAGCATAACTCTCTTTCTGGATCAATGAAAAAGTAGTAGCATGATAGCAATCCGAAACTGGTGACTTTCCTTTTTAAATTAAAGTAAGGATTTAACTTCTCTGTATTACTCTCTCTCTAGTCACATTTTTGCTGGTACGTATAGAATCCTCTTTCCCTGCAATTACTGAAATACTTTCTCCATGTCTGCAGTTCACATGATTCTTAACGCTTGTTTCCTGCAATTAAAATGCAGATCGGTTCTCCTCTGTACAGAGTACATCTAAATGATTTACAAAAGTCGAACAGAATTTTAAACCAAGAAACATCTCAAAGACAAAGAAGTTAAAAACTCTTTGCAGTAGAAAAATAATCAACAAATCATCTTTTTGTTTCTTCATTAATATTACAATATTTTTGTACATTTTTTACACGGGTATTATTATTTGACTAAAATTACAGTCCTTTCATTTCTTTCTAATAATATGTTTCATGTTTGTATTGTCTTTCATTTCCAATTTTTCTTCTTCGTTCTCCGTTTCTCACCTGAGGTAATACAAATATGAAAATAGAGTTATTTGCCAGGATCAGTTTAAAAATTTTAAAAGTGAAATTTTATAAAGATTTAACCTCATACAGCTATCAAACATTACATGTGTATGTACATATATATATATACATATGCATATATATACATATATATACATATATATACATATGTGTATATATATGTGTATATATATACATATATATAATGCCTTTTCGTGGTTAAGAAAAAGGTCTTAAATGTGTGACACGAATTTTTTTCCAAATCAAAACCCAGCTTTAAATGTGCCCAATACACCTTCACGCCTATCAGACAGTTAACATTATATCAAACTTTTTCATGTATATAAGAATCAACCTACCATTTTAACCTACCATTTTAAAAGATTATAACCAAGATCAAATTTAATCTTTTATTGTACATTGCAGGAATCTTTCGAATAGAATGCACTAAGGTACATTGCCACGATATATTGCAAAATTTTAATGCAAACAGTATCTTCCATTACCAGAACACAATGAACTTAATACAATAATGTAATGAGTAACAAAATATCATTATTATGCACTTTATTACATATTATGTGATATTCATGCATCATTAAATGTATGAAATGCAATATTAAGAACATACCTATAGATAAAACTTTCCTCAAAATCGTGGAGTAAAATAGGATACCTTTTAAACAAAAGCTCCCAAAAATTATTTAATTTTATGCTTTTAGATATGAAGGCTATCACTTCAATCTCTTTAAGCTTACGTAAAGCTGCTAAGATAAAATTAAACTTTTTCAGAATTCAAATTACACATGGCTACTAAATATCTTAAGAACCAAAAGCATAAATGCAGAGTTAGAAAAATGAAATTCAGCAAAGAATTCATTCATTTTGATTTGACCCATTCTAGCAAAGATAATGAAATCTTAAGACCGAGTGACTTCTAGAAAAAGTTTCATACCAATTGGACATTATGAGGCAAGCATTTAGTATCCATTCTTCATAATCCCTTTGTAATTTCAACCTCTCTTCGCCTCAGAAAAAAAGTTTTTTCTAGATAGAAACATCTCCGTTACTTAAAAAGTGGCATGTACATTTTAGTCTTTAATAATGATAATAATAATAATAATAATAATAATAATAATAATAACAAAAAGAATAAGAATAAAAATATAATTCTACTAATCATAATTTCAATAATAATAATAATAATAATCATCATCATCATCATCATAGGAAGAAGAAGAAGAAGAAGACAAAGAAGTATAAAAATAATATGCAGAAGAGCATTTTCCTGATTCGTAGATTGTCTAAAGAGCTATAATTTTAACAAATTACCTTTGAATTAATCGCAGCATATACTGTCATGCTATTATCTAGTACTCTTTTCTCCCTTTCACAACGCTTGTATTGGTAAATAGCATCACATGTTTGATATTGTTTATAACGCTTTCCCATCTCCTCTTTCGATGCCATTGGAATGCTTGCAAACACATTCATGTCTTCTTCTACAGTCACCGTGTCTTCTGTTTTGAAAAATTCTCTTCCAGCTGATTTCTTCTGTGCATACATCTTGTATTTGTCAGAAATATTACATGGTTTATTTCGGCTATAGCTTCGGATCATTTCCTTTTTGCTTGCCAATTCAACTTCTGCAAATATATCAGGCTGTTCTTTCTGATAGCTTCGATCTTTAATCCTCACACTTTCATCCACTGGTGTTCCTTGTTTTGTACATCTCTTGTATGAGTAAGTAGTATCACCTAGATTACTTCCTCTGCAATTTTCAACCATTCTTCTTTGTGTTGGCATTCGAACTCCTATTGCTGCATTAGAATAAAATTCAGTATTAGTGGCATTGCTCATTGATAAAGGCTTATTTATAGATAATTTATTTTGGCCAAATGTTTTCCATTTTTCAGAAGTATCATCACTTCTATTTGGTCTGTAGCATTTTAACATTTCATCGTGCGATGCCTCTTTGACTTCTACAAATACATTGGGATGCTCTTTTTTATGGATGGCACCTTCCATTTTTAAACAGTTAGTTGTATGTGTTTGTTCTCGTTCATATCTTTTCTGTTTTTCAGGAAGATCAATATTTTGATGTGACCATTGGGGTTTTACGATTTCTTCTTTTGCTGCCATTGGAATAGTTGCAAATATTTTGGGGTATTCTTTTTTATGAATGCCATCTTCCATTTTCACACCTTTAGTTGCTGGTTTTTCTTCCTCTGCAAATCTCTTGTATTTACCAGCAGTATCACCACATTTATTCCCTCTGTACCTATTTAACATTTCATCATTCGATGCTATTTCAACTTCCGCAAATATGTTGGGAGACTCTTTTTCATGAATGACATCATTTATTCCCAAACATTTCGTTGCATGTAGTTTCTCCTGTGTAGATCTTTTGCGTTTTTGTAGAGTTTCACAATTTTGATGTGACCACTGTGGGTTCACGATTTCTTCTTTCGTTTCCTTTGCTATGCTTTTAATTGTTTCGGGATATTGTTTTTTATATTTGCAATCTTTCGTTCTCATACTTTTAGTTTGCGGTTTTTCTTCCTCTGCACATTTCTTGTATTTGTCACGTGTGGAATCAGTTTTGTTTCGTCTAATCAATCGATCTTGTTTCATCTTTTGAACTTCTGCAGATTTTTTGGCATAGTCTTGAGGATTAAAAGCATCTTCCAATCTCAAATTTTCATTCGTTAATGATTCTTTCTCTTTATTTCTTTTGTTTTTGTCAAAAGTACCACAGTATTTATTCCATCTATAACTTTCAACCGTTTTGCCTTGTCTTAACATATTAATTTCTGCAAATTTATTAGGATCTTGCCTCTTATTAATGGGATATTTTGTCTTCAAACATTTAAGTGCATTAGTTTTTTCTTGGAGAAATCTCTTATCTTTGTCAGCAATGTCACCTCTTGGATGTTGGCGATGCGATTTCAAATCGTCTTTTTCCGATTCCATTGGCACTGCTGTTATAAGGCATGGATCATTTGAAACATCACTGTACTTTCTTGTACCTGGTATAGCAATGCTATTGGAAAAACATAAAAATAATAATTATAATAATAATTTATACTTAAATTAGCGAAGACAATTTTTACTATTATACAGTAACAAATTTATAGTATAATGATGTTTTAGCAATATATAAAAATATATATATAAGAAATATACAAATAAGAAAGCTTTTATCCCTTTAGCTCTTATTTGTAATTACAATAAATATTTAATTGTTTGTTGTTGCTTTATTTAGCTTTATACCATTTTCTATGTTTTTAAATGGCTTTATATGGCTTTATATGGCTTTATATGGCTTTATATGGCAGTTGTGCTTCAGTTTGAAGAAAGGTTACATGCACAATAATTTAACTATTTTCTCTTATGTCATAGAACAACGTCGGTTGACATTAGATCATTGCAGCATATTTCTACATTTATACAGACAGAGGCTCACTTGGGCTATGTTGATGTGTGTATCCTCCAAATAACACAAACTGGTAAGTTCAAAAATCTTTATTCTACAACAATATGTTTATAGAGCGTTAGAAGATGTGGGAGAAACTGTTGGTAATCTTCAAGGAACATTCAATATCTATTCTCACCCACAGGCTAACGAATTGTGTAAAGCTCAGCAATTTAATGACAAACTATTCAAAATAGGAACAAATCTTGTTAAGTATATTTTCATACTTACGTATAACTATCAAAATTTTAACCCGTTACAATTTTGATGATGTCAAAGTCTCAAAGCTCTTGAGTATTGGGCGTTTGTAGGTTTCACATGCATGAAAAACACAGCTTAGCTAAAATGAAGATGAGCCCCTTTCTGAAATATACATTTTTCTGTATGACATAAGTAAAAAAACCATATCACTTTAAACTTTAAACTAATCTGTGTAAGAAACATCGTTTTTGCTTTAAGAATGCCCTTATATTCAATGGAACGCTTTTATTTCAAACACCAATTCACTACTTATCCTCATTTAAATCACTAGACTCTCCGCCATGTTGTATTTCACTTTACGTTTGTGATGTCTGGCATCCGTTTAGAATCATTACACACCTACTGCTTTATAGATCAAGTGAAAACTGTGCATACACCTAGTAATGGAATACCTAGCCTAATTTCCTTAAGATTTACATCGAACAAAGCTGTTTTTGATACACTTTTATTTATACACATATAAATAAACATGAACACAAAAGAATATTCTCTTTTATATTCACTTTCTCGTCTTTTTCCACTATCTGGGTGTTTTTATCAATTCTCAGTATTTTTGTTATTGCATACAAGCAAACTCAATATTTTCACAGTCTTCATATCAAAGGCACTTCAAAGAGCATCAGAGGCACAAAAACGCGCACCAAGTCTTTCAAACACGATATTGTTTTGCATTTTGTCCTCTACTTATTGTGAATTTTAACAACTAGTGCACTATATAAAACTGCAACATATATTTGTCCAGTTAGGAATGTCATTTGTGTAACAAAATAATCTTCATCATTTGTAATTCATACAAATTTTCTTTCATATCCATTTGAAATACTCATCAAAATAAACAGCAGCCAAACCTCCATTTAAAAAAAGTTGTGGATCACTTTTTCTTTAAATTATATAGCAAGCCAAACTATTGGAGTGCTCTAAAAAAATGTGATAAATAACATGACTTACCTATTCTTCAATACGGCCTTATCCGTCTTTCCTTTGTGACCTTTGATCAGAAGATGCTCGTGAAGGTTCGATTCAGAAGATACTACTTCTAATTGCTTCAAGTACATTTTAAGACAATTTCTTTTCATATTCAACTTCAGTAGGAATTTCTCCATGCCATCTGTTTCCACACGCAGTTTGCTGAATTCCTCTTCTTCTTCCTCCATGTCGCTCAACAGAAGCTGATATTTCATCTCTGTGCCCCTGGCGATGTCTACTCTTGGCAACAAAAAAT
Organism: Morbakka virulenta; assembly: GCA_003991215.1. Lineage (NCBI taxonomy): Eukaryota > Metazoa > Cnidaria > Cubozoa > Carybdeida > Carukiidae > Morbakka > Morbakka virulenta. Next base: position 142,271 of record RDPX01000029.1, on the reverse strand, counting down.
CTTTCAAATTCATCAGACTTTGCCGGTGACGTTCAACCTCACCAATCTCATTCTTTATTTTCACAAGAACTGACTTAATCACATTGAGTTTCTCATCGATTGTCTGATGCCCTTTTTCCAGTACATCTACTTCTTTATACAACTGCATTAAGCTCTTCTCTTCGTCACGAACATCTTTACTGATAAAGTCCTGTACCTTGAAAGTACAGCTTTTTTCTATTGCATACATGTTAATTTCCGAAAATGGCTTTGTCTCAAAAAACTTTACAACAGCTTTTATTTCCTTGCTCTTGCTATCAGATATTAAAACATTGCAATCCTCAAACTCCATTTTCATTGGTACTTCGGTTTCGTTATTTTCTTGCTTGTCCTTTCTGAATAACACTTGTTGGCCTTCCGCATAAGCTATACCCTTTTCCAACACACTTGTTCCAAATTTCTTTAAAATGGTATTTTTAAGAGAAATTATTTGGTACTGCACATCATATATGGCATTTTTTAAGTCTTCTCTCTTTTTCCTTCTGGCACACTTGCTTTGTGTCATGTTATCGATCTTTAATTCCACAAGTCGACATTTTGCTTTAAACTCTTTCTCCGATTCTATTTCTTCAGCCATTTCCTTAACCCTGCCACTCTCGAATATCCCTCTCTTAAATGTACTTGCAAATTTTGTCTGCATATTCTCAAGGGCTTCCACTGCCCTCGTGTATCTCTCTTCTTTCATTAACAGAGAGCATTTTAACCGCTCCAGCTCAGTCAAATACTTCCGATGAGAAGTGTCGCCTACACTTTGCTTTTTAGACATTTTGGTGCAAACTTATCTATTTTCTATCTTTATTGCATATCTATCGCGATTCTGGACTCAGAATCAACTCCTCTACTTATCTCAATAACAAGTAATGAACGATGGTAAAATGATGTGCTTGTAATCTTTAAAGGCAGATGACGTCAAATTAATGAACATAGGGTGCTAATGTTTCATATCGACCTTCTCTGAGGAAACTGACGTTATTATCCTTGTGATGATTAAATACTTGATAACACTGTGATTGACAACTTTTCTGTGATTGACACCTACTATATGCAAATAATCACATCTCTGCTCCTGTAAGTTTCTTTTCGACGGCTGGTAAATTAGTCCAACATTTTCAATACATTGGATGAATATAAATTGCCTTGCATTTCTATGGCTCTTTTTAGCAACATTCTCAATGTAAAAATAACACATCCTACTCCTGCATCCTAGATAAATCTAAACTGTTACTTTTCTCTTTCTGGTCTGATCGATCTTAAGTGTTTTTACCACCAGCACTTTTTTTACACAATTTCATTCATTAGGGCAATCATTCTAAAAAGCTCTTTTTTGTTACCATCACCCTTTTTTGCTGGTGCTATGAAGACCAACCTAGTCGAGTCTGATAAAAATATCTGTACTGTTAAACCTTATTGCACTATCATTGATTAACTCTTCACTTGACTTTACTAATGCTAAACTATTTCATGGCTTCTGGCATTCTTGTTTACAGAATATTTTCCATTATAGTACTTACAGAAGAGGTTCACGATATCCACATTTCTGGGGAAAAGTTTAAAAAGTAGTAGCAAGAAGCTTACCTGTCACTTTACACAAACATTTCTCTAAAGGAGAATATCAACATGAGATGTGATAGCAACTGTCTGCATGTCAACACAGTACGCCATGCAGTGAAGTCTAATAGATTAACAGTGATACAAAATGTGTTCACAAATAAATTACTCTTTAGTGCGATACAAAGAAACCAAACCCTATAAAAGCAGACTACCAACATACTGATTATAAGAAACATAGTAAGATTTGCAAAAAATAACAAATCAAGTATCGTCGTCGAGAAGCATTTCTCAAATGAAAAAGTAGCCTCACAAGGCTTAACATCAGAATAATTGTCTCTGAATATTAGAGAGTGGTAGAGATTACATTCGTTGTCAATAATATCATTCGAGTTTTTGAGGTATAAAAAACCCAGCCACCTTCATTCCCATTCCCTGGTTGTCAAAAGGTAAGACTTCTAATCTTCTACAAGTTTTGTGAGTTCGGTGCTAGAATACATAGTAGCATCATCAGCATAGATTTTAATAAAGTAAGTACCTTACTAGGAACGTCGTTGATGTAAAGAAGAGAAAGTTGTGGACCAACAACAGGACTTTGAGGAACTCTAGCGTTAATGAAAAGCTCAAAAAATACGTGCCATACTCGATGGCACGTATTTTACGATCTGAAAGAAAAAAATGAATGATATCAGAGACCTTTCCACTAATACCATAGGCAGATAGATAATGATGCATCTCAGCCTGCGACACCTTATTGAATGCTGTAGAAATACCTCTTGAACTGGTTTCTCTCGAGCTGGTTTCTCTTAAATAGACACTCTTTCTAATTATCCACAAAGCAGGAAATATGACTCTTTTTGTTTGTCAGTTTTCCGCTAGCCATGAACGTTTTGATTGTATAAGTTAAAGTTGCATCCAGGTGTGCCTGGCTCTCTGGATAAATCTTTTACTGGTAAAGGGTTCTATGTTGTTGTGTACTCGTCAGGATGTACAAGATAAAACAACAAGGAATAGACAAGGTTTCACGATTCACCCAAAAACGAGGTGATCTGTTTCCTTCAAACTAGTGAATCCACTCTCAATTTTACAATCACTGACGAGTATATATGTACAATATTTCTTAGTCTAATTTAATCATGTGAGATCATGTGCCCCATAACTTTCTGCTTCATCATGCTGACAAGTGGGAGGACGTAGGATGTTATGATGTGGTTACNACGTTTTGATTGTATAAGTTAAAGTGGCACCCAGGTGTGCCTGGCTCTCTGGATAAATCTTTTACTGGTTAAGGGTTCTATGTTGTTGTGTACGCGTCAGGATGTACAAGATAAAACAACAAGGAATAGACAAGGTTTCACGATTCACCCAAAAACGAGGTGATCTGTTTCCTTTAAACTAGTGAATCCACTCTCGATTTTACAATCACTGGCGAGTATATATGTACAATATTTCTTGGTGTAACTTAATCATGTGAGATCATGTGCCCCATAACTTTCTGCTTCATCATGCCGACAAGTGGGAGGACGTAGGATGTTATGATGTGGTTACGCAAGTTTCAAACTCCTACGTACAAAAATTCAACTCCTACATACAAACAATTCAACTCCTACATACAATTACTCATAATGTACATTTCATATGTTTTTTTAAGTGTGTTGTTCGCGATATTGTAATGAGATTATCCCTGTCTGTCAGGGTTTTCTTTTTAGTTTCTGTTACCAAAGCTGTAAGGGGGTAACCTGGGAGAGGGTGCTGAACAGGTGCTATACCTAGCAAAAGCTAACCTCGGACTATGAATTGCCAGGGCGGTTTCTTTAACATGAGACTACAGCCACCATACCATTTATTATCAAATAATATTTTTTTTATCAATATTATTATTATCAAGTTTATAATGTTTTTTTCTCTGCTCAGTTTAATTCTTACTCATGACTAGATGTAACATTAAAGTGTTAGATGTTTACCGCCAGTGAACTGAGGTAAAACTATTAAGTTTTAAGCACCTTCTACATTATCTGAGTTGTCCAAAGCAATGCTCTTTTCTGCAAGTTTTTCAACGTTATAAAAAACTCTAGTAGTTTAATATAATTCTCAAGGATTAAACTCACATTTTTCAAAGTAATCTCTTTGTACACGTCCCGAATTTAAACACGTCTACTCTCCGTCTTGCTTTTCTTTGGTCTTGTTGCCAACCCCCCGCAACAATTTGCGCAACCTACCCACCTCATTCATTACCAAGAATGGAATGTTGATGATAAGAAAGTGGGACACCTATGAATGAATAATTTACTGGACATACAGGTCCAGCTAGATGGTTACAATAATAAACGCAGTCCACAATTAGTAATAACATTCTACAAAATTGTAGATTGTATGCTACTCTTGCTCCTTCTTCTTGGTCGTATTCTAGGTTTCACTGCCATTAGGAAAAACACAGTCCACTCTTGATATTAATAAGCTGATTTTCAAGTTTCTGTCCGGGATAGTTTCTGTGTTACTCAACATCGATGCCAGCTATTTGAAATCATAATCTGCCTCCAACTGTGAACCATCTATGCAAGACTAACACTAGCTGAGGCATCTTCAGCTCTCTGAAACAATGCTTGTATTTGCTGTAATTTTTCATATATAAGAGCTATGTCGTAAGCAAAACCAAGATCGGTGGCATATTTGGATAGACATCGTCTGCTTCTTATTCTTTTGATCGAAAGATCCAACTCATCTTCTCCTCCGCCAATTGCTTTCCTTACTGCATAGTTCAAAACAATTACAAAAAGAAAGGGTACCAGTGTATGATCCTACAACACTCCTGTTCTTATATCATAGACTTTTCTTTCTCCATCTGGTGACAGAATCTTTGCTTTAGTACCAACGTATGTGTTAGTTATAGGGTTTTCTACCATATTTGTTTTCCCATAAGCTTTGAGATTGCCCATCTTCTGTTCTCTTTGTATCCAGTGAATTGCTTTGCAGAATTTGATGGTGAAAGGGTGAAGCTCTTTTTTATTTTCAATGATACTACAGAGAGCTAGGAACTTTTTTTTCTTGTTTTGCCAAGTCAGAACCCATCCTGATTTGTTGTGAGTTTCTTTGTCAATCTCTGCTTGAGCCATGTACTTTCCTCAAACTTGGTACCTCTTTGGAACTTTGTAATCTTTAACTCCAAGCTCTCATAAAGTTTGAGATTGTCATAATGTACCACATACTTTGTTTTGTCATTGAGATTGGGCATTAGCTTGTATTAATATATTTTATATCAACGTCGAGTATACATGAATGACTTCTCTATACGGTTAGTTCACTTCCAATCATCTATTGAAGTGCTTGTGTGCAGAGCGGTTGCTCATAAATCATCCATACAGATTGTTAGCATTTAAGTAAGTGATGTATTTTGTTTTCTCATTCTTGTTGGATCTCGAGTCCATGTACTGGTTGTTCACTTAACCATATCTGATACTTATCATTGCGACTCCTCCTCTAATACATTTTCCAAACTTGAGTAACAAATTTGGGTCTGATAACAACTTTAATTTCACTCCAGTAACCTTCAAAGTAGTACCCCAAGCTAAACCTGGGTATGTATAATACTAACCTGGGTCTAATACATAATTCTCACTGCATGTATCTCGAAAGTAGTTTTCGAAGACATCAGCTAGGGGCAAGACATCAGACTGATTGTACAAGTCATGATGTTCCCTGACAGTATACGTTTGAAACTCTTTTCACATCATTTGTGTTTGTTCGTAGTCTTGATCATTAATCCCATCACTACTAAGCCTAGAGCAGAATGCTTCTTTAGGTGATAGTTGAATCTCATTGAGTCTTGAGAGTGAATTCATTTAATCTTACAAATAAACCCCATTTCTAAGGAGGGTGCAAAGTTGTTTTCTATCCTAGAACTTGAGATGTGTTGAGGAGGAAGCTTTTATCTAGATTCCTCACTAGTTCATCTAAGCTAGATACCATGAACTTGAAGCTGTCCATGAATCTAAGTTGCTGTTTTACAAGTTTTTCCTTGCCACTTTTGTTAGTTTAGGACCCTACTACGGGCTCTTTGGTGCAGCACATGTATTTTTTTTCATTATTAGGATACAGAAATTAGTTGAGATTTATGGTCGTCCTATGGTCAGTACGCTTTCCTATCCTTAAAGGGTAAATATTAAATTCATTCCCAAATACGTTGACAGAGACATCTGGCTCTGTTTTATGAATTTATTTATTCCTTCGAGGGTAACAGAATACTGAATACCATCCATATTAAGTTTTTCTGCTTCTACTTTTAGAATCTATGCAATGCGCTCAGCATCACGTTCTACACGATTTAATCCTCTAGCAACATAGCACATAAAGCATTTTTCATCTTCATTCTTTATATTAAAGACTGCTTTCCTTGATGCAAACGACTTGGGTAGGGGGATGAAGGAACTCTCTTGCAAAGGTTCATAAGCCAACAGTTTGAATTTCAATAGCAACGCTTGATCTAAATATCCACTTGCTACCTCGCATCTGAAATGTGGCCATTGCTTCCAAACCTCTGTCCGCCATGGTGTTATACATGTCATCTACATCAGTACCCTCTATGTTGACTTGTTCCAGTTTCACTTGCAATCCTCACTCTATCCCTATTACATCGAAGAATGAGCTTTACCTTTGTCCTACGGTTGTTCCTCAGAATGTTAATTACTCATATAAGAATCTCATATAAAGGAGAGGTATGATTACTCACATAAGAGGAATCATATCCCTCCTTTCCCTCAGTAGTGTACTGTGTTGTCAATCTCCTCAAAGCAGATTTAATATCTAAAATTTCAAAAGCACCTTTAATTCATTTTTAACATAATCAGCAGGTGAAGGTTTTGGTTTTGGAACTGGTGGGGTTTTTTTAACCCAATCAATCAAATCATCAAGATTCATTTTCATAAAACTAGTCAAGTCTGCAAACTTTTTCTTACCCCAGTCAAACAACTTTCTGATTTCTTTCAATACAAGCTTGACATATAAGTTAATAGCAGATATACGTTTTGGGTTCTGGGTACCAGTAAAGATCTTGGAGCTGGTACTGGTCTTGGAGCAGGAATCGGTCTCCATTTTGGTGTAGGTTGAGATATTGATACACAAGGGGCATCCAATAAATTTATCAACTCAGCTTTTTGAGTCTTGAATATCCACGACGCCCTTGTGAGCAGGCAAGTTCTTTTAATTCTTTCATGTTTCTATTATTTAATGAAGACATTGCTTTTTTATTAGCTTTTTATTAAGTCATTTCAATTTTTCGTTTTTATAACCAAAATTATTTTTAAAAAAACACTCTCATGCTTTTTGTTTCTGTCTTAGCCTGTATTCAAGTTGCTAACGATTGTGAGAGTCCCTATTCTTTGCTACCCATGTTTTATCATAGCCATATATGGTACTTTGAATTTTCTCATCAAGGACATGACTCGGGTCGACGTTGTTCTTTTGTAACATATCAATCAATTGTATCCGATTCTTTTTGAGACAGTACCTAATTCCCCGTTCACAGGCTACAGGAGTCAAATCTAAACGTGTCATTTTCTCCTATTCAACAGACATGTCTTTCTTTGTATGCTTAGATTATTTTCTCAAATCATTTTCAATCTAGTACAATGCCAGTGCCACTCACCTTTTTCAAATCTAATCCCGAAATCAAATTATTTAAACTACTTGGAGGAGGTAAATGGGTCACTAAACTTTTTATCAAGTTGGCTGTGTTTTGTTTCGCTGCAGGTTCTGTAACACAGGTCAACAAATTTTAACTTTTTCTCTGTATCTTGAACGATAAGAACATTTTCCTACTAAATTCGGAGCGCTGAATACGAATATCACTATCAAAACGTTGAGTTGCCTCCCAATTTTCCAGAACTGCTACCCCCTAAATCTCAGAAACACGAAAAAACTAGTTGTTTGCTTGGTTTTCTTTTATTTTGTGATGTAATTCGATGACAAAAATACTTAGATTTACCGTGACGTTAACATGAAAAACGCAAGTTAAAAGCTAATTTTACAATATTTCAAGGTTTTTCTTCTTAACGCTTCTCTTGTGGATGGTCTCAGGATCATCCCTTTATCAGCGTCCAGCAGAAGTCAGCGAGCATCGCGCAACTCCAATTTCCTTGGTATCGCTTTTCAACTGATGCAAAATTCTGGTGAAAGCGTTCACCGTGCTCATCGCTGTAGGCACCGCTCTAGATATGAATGCATAAAATAAACCTTTTGTGATATGTTGCATCCAAGCTCCTGGTAAGCCCTCAGCATATCACTTACTAGTTCTTTTTAGTTTGCCGACCGGTGGTTTCCTAGAAAGTTGTTCACCACAGCCATGAAAGAACACCGTGCAGCTTTTTCCATTGCATAGAGTAGTTGTAGAAAAGCATCATTGCGCAGAAGTTGTGTTATTTGAGGACCAACAAATATGCCTTCTTGAAGCTTAGCATCAGAGATGTTCGGAAATTTGTTTTTGATGTACTGAAATACAGGTTCATCTTTATCCATAGCCTTCACAAAGTTTTTTATTAAGCCAAGCTTGACATGAAGAGCTGGTATTAACACTTTGTGTGAATCAACTAGTGGCTTATTGATAGCATTTTTCTCACCAGGTGTTAATTTTCTCAGTAGCCAGTCTGCCTTTCTGTAATGTAATGAACGGCATCTACTATCCCACTCACAGAGAAAACAACAGTACTTTGTAAAGCCAAGTTGCATTCTCATCAACAAAGCGATAACCTTAAAGCCTCAACAAATAATCCACTGATGCTCATAATGCCTTACAAATCTTAACACGCTCTTGAAGCTGGAGTATGTTTTCTTTGTCTCAGATGAATGTCCTGGAGGAATAGAAGGTAACAAATTTCCATTATGCAAAAGGACAGCTTTTAGACTGGTCTTTGATGAATCGATGAATAATCTCCACTGCTGAGGTAAATAATCGATTTGGAGGGCTGTCATCAGACCAGTCACATTTGAACAAACTGAACATGACCCACTATCTTCAAAGTACTCTTGCAATGCCTGGTGTCAGCTGCGAAAGGTGGTTATTTTAACATCTGGCCTGAGAAGTCTCCACTGCTGTAGTCTGGAACGTAGAAGTTCTGCCTTTTGCTTAGGTAGGTCCAAATCACGGACAAGGTCATTTAGCTCTGCTTGACATATAACATGCAGCTTTGAGGAGTCTGTAGCACTTAAGGGGGCCAATATTTCACTAGATCCAGAAGATTGGCTGCTGAAAACTTCATCCTCGGTGAGATCCGAGCGCTCATCTGAAAAGGAAATTATGATTAACTCAGAAGATTAGCTATCGTGAAACTGCTTTATCTATCTATTGCTGCATAATCTGGAGGGCAACTACATTCATTTGCTGTTTAATGACTATTTTCTTTGTCAAGCAACAGCCAACTACACATGATCTCTGACAAGAAAATGCCTTGCTACTGGGCAGCAGCTTTCAATTGTCCACATCCTCGCATTTCAATTGGCATTTGGGTATAATGACTAACATAGTGGAAGCCCTTAACTAAGAAAAACTTTTGTTATCAGCTTAAATTGAAGCTGAGTCATCTAGTTGCTAGGCAAGGAACTTCACTTTAAACGACAAACTCAATTAAGGAGTATGTTTTCAGTTGCTAAATTTAAGTTGTTGCTTGTCAAATTAAAATGAGAAAAATGGGTTTGCATTTAAAGAATGCTCACCAAAGTTTTCTGGGCATCTAGAAACAGGAAGCTCGTCAATGTGAGGTACTGGTCGAATAGTTGATGGTAGAGATGGATATTCTAGTTGGGATTTCTTTATTTTGCGTAATACCCTTTGTGACATCCGAAAGCATACAGACGTAGCAGTCATCAACATGATTTTTCGGTTCTCTCCAAATCATAGGCACTGCAAAACCAATAGATTGTCTCTTTCCGTTGGCCCACAAACGTAGTTTTGTTGCAACACATTTGTGGTGTCCATATCCTTCCTTTGTTACCAACTTTACATCCAAAGTATAAATTATAAGCCCTACAAATAAATGGAGTTAGCGAGCGTCTTTGAGCTGAAAATGCTAGCTGACCACAAATGTATCAGAAGTTGACTGGCTTGTTTCGACATTCTCGCGGCATGATAGCGCCTTGATATGACTAAAGAACTGACTCCTTTCTGTTACAGAGCGACTTTAAGCATGAAGCAATGTTTATTTAGTTGGTTACATGGAGTTATTATTACAACAAAAGCCGAAAATGAGTCCAAAATCGGATCTTTTCTCAAGCTGAGCAAACAAACAGACCTCTGTTAAGATTTCTTTGTTTTCTGACAACTACTTTGAAGCAATACTTTCTTCTCAGTTGGATAACGCAATCGTCTGAACTTTTTTTAAAAAAATTAAAAGATTATATGTTATGAAAAAATGGGAACCAATAAAACAATTTCAACATTAATTTTGGAATCAGCGCCGAAAAATATCCCAGAAAAAGTGTTGGTCATTCTAGATACATTTTGGCTGTATACCTGTGTAATCTTGTTGATGTTACTAGCAGCCTTGTCTTCAACATGCTTTGCTATCTTTCCACTCTGATCGACGATTGTATTTTCGCTTGATTTTACAGCTAATTTTATGATCTTGTTGACGAACTTGTTTACTTTTGCTTTAGCAGTATCTCCAGGAGTCTTATTTGCAATATTACTTGCTATTTTACCAACAATGTCAAAATACTGTTTTCTTCAAACACATATCGATGGTTAACTTTACATTTCACAATCATTTTTTAAAGAAGCAGATTTCTTTTTTATCCCAATTGGGGTTTGCATATTTCCCGGTTTTTCAGAAAACCGGGAAACCGGGAATTTGCAACTCCAGAACCAGGACTCCCGGAAATTTCTGGTCTCGGTTAAGTTTCAGAAACTCATACTTCAATAGAATAAACCAGATTGATGCTTTCGTAAAGTCAAAGTTGTATGTTTAATTACCCTTTAACATTTAATTCAACATTGTACATTGTTAGATATGCCTGGTATTGACATATAAAATATCTCAGTAAGGACAAATTACAGTGCAAATATGCATTACATTACATTGTCTGAATATTTCTCATAGATATCAAAAATGAAAAACATTATTCTAAGATAGCCTGATTCTATCATAACAAAATTTGCTAAATTAAAACAGTTAAACTCTTATTAATCTTCATTGCCACTTCAACGAATCACAACATAAAGAGCTACTTCTTACGAAAATGTTTCTTCAAAAATAGAAGGTTACTGAGATTTCTATCAGACAATTTTGACCTTATTTTACAAGCAAACGTTCCAGCTGAGGAAAAAGTCCTCTCTGCTTCAACGGAAGAAGGCGGGATACTTAAAACAGTACATCATACAGAAACTGTAGATTGTATGTCCTTTTGTGTGTGCTCTCAAATATTTTAAATTCTGAATTCAGTGGTTTACACTGGTCCTGTGGTGCACTTACTTCTGTTTTTCAATGGATTTGTTTATGAACTTTTGTAACTGTTCTTCAAGGGACTGCTCCTCAGACTCGTCAATGTCATCATCAATTTGCTCTGAGTTAGGAGACACTTCCATGTATTCGTCATCACTTTCAATAACAGATAATCTCTTTAGTAAATCAGCTTTAAACCCAGCTTTAACATTGCAGTTTTTGAGGACAATTCGAAAAAGTGGTCCTCAGCAACACTGTGTACACTAGTTGGATTGTGCAGATACAGAAGCAAAGAAACTAGAACTTTGTTGCGTCTTTGGGATACTCTACGTCTGAGTGCCTCCAGCTCCAAAAGAGACTGCTGAATGCACTAGTCTTCCCCATCGCAACCTATGGTAGTGAAACGTGGATTCTGAAGAAGAGCGACAGGATAAGACTCAGAAATTTTGAGATGTGGTGTTACAGGAGAGCCTTGAGGATAAGTTGGACAGAGAGAGTAACTAATGAGGAAGTTTTGCGCAGAATAGAATGCGACAAGCGTCTTTCACAGACTTTAGTGAACCGGAGACTGTCATACCTGGGACACGTACTAAGGAGCGAGACACTGGAGAAAACGCTAATCATGGGTATGGTCTACGGGTCTAGGAAAAAGGGCAGGCCAAGAACAAGGTACATGGACAACATCAAAGAAGAATCTGGACTAACTGTCATCCAGGCGTACAGGGCAGCACAAGACCGGGTTAAGTGGAGAGCCATGACGAAAGAAGCCA
>RDPX01000029.1:89438-130244 GCA_003991215.1 Morbakka virulenta | reverse complement strand
AATGCAATTAATATTTAATCCAAGTAAAAAGCACCCAAAAGACCAAAATTCAGTCATGACTCATGAGACATCAAAGAGACAATTATTTTTTACTGCACAAAACAAAATCTAAAATAAAATCATTATACTTACACTGGTGGAGGGCCTAGCTGGCAAGTTGTCTGTCTTTGAAGATACAACTTCGGAGTCCTGGTCCTGTTGTAATTTCATATGCTTCATCAATCCACTTGTGCTCCCTCCTTTTGTCTTTATCAGAGCATTACATTTCTTGTATCTCGCAAAATCACTCTCTTCTCTGGTAAAATTCCTCCAAGCTGGAGATGCATTGGTTCTTGATTCCATAGTGAATCTCTTGATAGCTTAGCAACAAATGATCAAACTGCTGGAGACAGTCCTTTTTATAATTTCTGAACTGATTGGTTACATAACCACTAATTTGAGGAATAACACGTCTGAACTTGAAAAATGTGATGACATCAGATTATTGATAATTGGTATTAAGTTTTGTTGCTTAATCATGACCCAATTCAAGACTTGTTTTAACATGCTTTTCTGAACTGTGACAGGACTCACAAGAGACCCCAAGGGTGATATCAGCAATCAGCAATCAAAATTTTAATTTGAATGCAATTCATACTGCAAGTGCAACCTGAGAGTTATTTCTAAATATGATTATAAATAGATTTTGGCTTTGTAAATTGAATGAAATACAATTATACAACACAATCTGGTCTTTGTATAATTAATGTTTTGCCGAAAAACCAAAATAACAGCAGTTTATTATAATCGATACCGTATCCAGTCCCGGTTTCCCGTTCCCAGTTTTTTGTCCATTTCCCGGGAATTTTGCACTTCCGGGATTCCCGGCAACAAACCCAAAGCACAAGTCAATAGAATCAAAAAAGCAAAATCATTAAATAAAGGTATAGACTTTTTGAATTTAGAATTTCAAAATCTCAAATAAGTCATGTTGTTCAGAAAGGTGGAAACTTTTTCAGTTCTTTGGCATCACTCGGGACTAAATTGATACCAATGGCTATTAAAGCTGTTGAAAAAGTATTGCCAGGTCTTGTGACTGATGATACTAAAGCTTTAGGATAATTTGGAATGGATAAAACTCTTTGAAGTAGTTTTCGTATACAAGAAGATTAGATCAATCAACTGATTGTTTATGAAAACCTACTAAAAAAGAAGAAATGACTAATGCTTTTTAAAATAGGAGATTATTAGTTATTAAATGAACTAGAAAAAGGAGACCGAGGACGACAGCTTCTGGCTTGTAAAACAGAAGACCAATGACAGCTTCTGGATTACAAAATGGAACTTTTGATGTGTGAGTACTTTATCAAGCTCCATTTCTACGTAATGGAGAAACTTCCGTGATTGGAGAAATAGCAAAAGGAAAAGTATGCCATTCGCTGCTACTATGGTGTGGAGAAAGGGTAAAGATCATGTGACAGCCTGCTATTTTTGCATGACTAATCTTCAAGGAATCAATTGCAAGAGCAAGCATTGTGTTTAGTATGCTGATGTTTCGTCTGCCATAAGGCCAGTACCTCATGGTCCAGACCTACCTGTTCCCGAGCCAGATGTTGCAATGGAATCTAGTTCTGAATCGGAATCTGACAACACGTTTGACAGAACAGAGGGTGAAGAATACCTGATTAGAATGGCCGGCAAGTGCCTCTAATATAAGCAGATCTCAATGACCTGACACAAGACCTAAACTTCTCAAAGTAATCGGCACAGCTTCTGGGTTCTCGTTTTTGTGAGAATGAGTTGCTGGCACCGGGAACAACAATGAACTGGCATCGAGAGTGGGAAAGAGAATTTAAATAATTTTTCACCACCCAGAGAGAGGCTCGTCATTGGTTTACTGCAACAACATGGCTAATTTGATGAAATCAATGGAGATGGACAATGTTGCTACGGAATTTGAGCCTGGTTTGCATAATGTTCACTCTCGCCCACTTGCTGAACCAAATAAGATATTATTTCCACCCTTACATATCAAAAACTAGAATTTATGAAGAACAGCTGAGCTGTCTGTTTGCTTTTCGCTTAAGTCAGTAATTACAATCTTTCTTGAAAACAACTGGGGTGCAGAAAACGGGAAGGAAGTTAAGGAACTCCTGAAGAACTTCCAAATATTAGGGGCTCTCATGTCAGTCAAAATGTACTTTCTACGGTCCAGCTTGGAGTATTTCTCTCAGAAGTGTGGAGATATAAGTAAAGAGCAGAGAGAGCGTATCCACTAGGTCATTCGTTTCATGGAAGAACGCTACCAAGGCCGGTGGGATAAGAACTTTCTTCTGGTCTACTGTTGGTGTTTAAAACGAGATGTGGTAGCTAAGTCACTATAAAGGCCCTTCAGCCATAATTAGCTTTCGTGTAATGTAAAATCTTTTTTTTTGAAGTTTGTTAAATAAAATACATGCTTTCTGTGAAGCACTAAATCCAAAATTATAGATAATAAATATTACTAAAGGGCGTTAAAGTAATTCTTTTACAACCTCGTATCTCAAAAACTTGAACTGATTGGACAAATTGGGTACAATTTTTGGATTTTTCATAGCAAACTACCGTACAATCAGCTACCTCAGTCTTGACCTTTAAAACGTCGCAGGCCAGTGTTATCTGAATAAAAGACACCTGATTATTTAAAAATTTCTCTCAATTAGGTCATATTATTGGTACCATTTAAAGTATTTATAATTCTAATAACTATTAAAGAGGTATTTAGTATAATATTAATAATGAATTATCATGCTGATATAGATTTATGTTTAATAAATGCTAAAAAAAGATTGTTAGTTTAGTTATTTTCAAAAAAGTAATTGCATAAAATTATATTTTAAAAAAATTATTGCAAACTAAAATGATTAATTATTTTCTACAAACTAAAAATAGTTGATAAAATAATTATCAGGTATTTCATCATTTATTTTGTTCAGTCCATGAATATGGTTGTTAATGTGCTTTATCAATACAATATAGCTGATGACACAAGTACATAATATCACTTAATATTGTTTACGTTTAGCCATACTCTAAATAAAACCAGTAACATTTCCCCCAAAAGGTGAAATTTTTAAAACATCATATGTTCTATATTCATATAAACATAACAATTGCCTCTACCCTTCCTATACTTGGCATAGAACCTTCTGTATGCATCATGTAAGCAGCTATAAAAACACAGTACGTTTCCGAATAGTTTTTCTAATAGATTCGTTAAACAAGTATTATCAGCACCTTCTTCTTTTTTCGGTGTTTCCTTTTTCAGGGGTCGCCACAGCGAATTGACTTTTTCCACTTACGTCGGTCATGTGTATCTTGCTTGGTCAACCCAAGTTCCCTCATGTCATCTCCCACACAGTCCCTCCATCTTCTCCTTGGCCTTCCCCGCTTTCTCCTGCCAAGTAACGCCATGGCCAACACCCGTTCAGCAATGTGATCCTCGTCCCTCCTTTGCACATGTCCATACCACTTCAGCCGTGTCTCTCTCCACTTTTCTGCGATGTCACATACCCCGATGGTAACTCTGATCCTTTTATTTCTGGTCATGTCCGTTCTTGTGACTCCAAGCGACCACCTCAGCATACGCATTTCTGCTGTTTGCATTTCCTTTTCAAGACTCTTGGTTAGAGGAGCTGTCTCCACTCCGTACAGCATGGCAGGCCTTACCACTGTTTTGTACAACTTTTCTTTAACTTTGACCGGTACTCTCTTGTCAAAAACGAAAGCGCTTCTACAACTTCTACTCCAGATTCTTTACGGAGATATTCACCAGTCTACCTTGTCTCGTACCCCTGTCTCTTTCTCTCTCTCTCTCTCTCTCTCTCTCTCTCTCTTAATAGTTCTGCAATCTCTTCAACTTTAACGGCTTTTTTGTAACTTTAGTTTGCACTTCTAATAGCACCAACTGGAGTGACCACTGAATATTGCACAATACTACAGCAACTGATAAACCACTATATTGATGGAAGCAGCTAGGGAAGTATACAGTTTTTGCTGAAAATGAAACGTTGTGCTTCTTGAGAGCAAAATTTAACAGCATTTTTACTTATTAAATCTAATAACTTGTTACCTTGTATATAGGTAATTAGTAATGATCGGTCTTTTTGTCAATGAATCTGCACAACGTCATACTACTTTCAGCTAGGATTGTCTTGCTGGTGTCTTGATCTCTCTTTGGTCCTGAAATTCAAAAAGACAGCTCGCTGCCTACTCTGTGATGTAGGAAAACTTAAGGATGACCCAGGAAAAATCTTAGTCTGGGAAATCCGATAGCACATGGCAAATAGGAAAGTAATTGTAGCTTATAAGCTTTTCTATATGGATAACATTTGGTGCAGAGTCAACCGATATTGAGTAAGACTTTGCAGACATAATCTCACTGAAGTTGTTTAAGAAGGCCTAGGTCGCTTTGATTGCCAGATGAACCAATCTGTTGGGTTTTTTCCACAAAATGCTTGGGCACTCATACAATGTAATTTCACAGCACTTAACTTTGGTTTGGATCAAGGAATATCTTAAAATAAATTTTGTTTAGAGGATTAACTATTTTATTTTTCTTGTTTCAAATTGATAAAACAAAAGAATAGCGTTAACAGTGTATGAGATATTGTGTAAAAATGAGTCAAGAGTTAAACAAAGGTTGGTGAATTGATAATAAGCATATTATGATTGAATGTCTAAAGCTCAATGTATCATTTTACTATTATTCCAACACAGTTTCTTTGACTAAGGTCAGCCAAGATTTAAGTACTAACAATGGACAAAAATTGTTGTTTTTGGCTTCTATTTGTTTGTTGTTTGTAACTTAGCTGTCGTTATATTTAGCCAAAAATCTCCCTTAAAAATCGAGGTCAAATAGGAAAATATGCTCCACGAAGAATAGGCTTTGAGGAATTAAAGTAAATTACTAAATGCAGTAATTTTCGACGGATAATATAACAACAAAAATGTAAAGATAATTTACCATGATCGTATTGCATCAGTATAATACTTTAATATTGAAAATTATATCGACATGAGATTTAACTCCAAGTCACACGCCTTCTACCTTTAAAATCCATATCAGTCTGTTAATTTGAAAACGTTATCAAGGAAAGGGTAGTAGAATCAAGTGATTATCCAACCAACATTAAATTCCACTTCTTCTTCTTCTTCTTCTTCTTCTTCTTCTTCTTCTTCTTCTTCTTCTTCTTCTTCTGAAGTTCCTTATCCTTTCAGGACATTGGAAATCATGGTCTTCCATCTCTTTCTCTCTTTTGTCAGTGCTAAAATTTCAAACTGTCACTCCTCTTGAATTGAACATCCTTGTTGAATCTGGTATTGAATTGCAGTCTCTGTCTTCCTCTACTTTTCTTGCCTTCAATCTTCCCTGTTAACACCAATTTTTCCGTTCCTTCACATCTCATTGCATGACCCAGAAACTGCAGTTGTATTTTTCTAATTACCTTCCTCAACTTTATTTTCCTTCCTGGTCTCACTAACTTTTCACTGCTCACTTTGTCAGTCCAAGATATTTTAAGAATTCTTCTCAGGAACCACATTTCCACTGCTTCTATTCGTTTCTTCATGCTTTCATTGATGGTCCAAGCATCACACCCATAAAGCAAAACAGACCACACATAACATTCTAGGACTGGAATCTTAGTTTTTACTTGCGGATGCCTGTTCTTGAAAACTAAACTCATTTTGGCATCCTTCGCTAAAGTGATTCGTGTTTTTTATTTCGTTCACACATCTTTCATCTGATGTTATCAAACTTCCAAGATAAGTAAACTTTTGAACATTCTTTACAAATTCTCCATTGATAGTTAAAGAACACTTTATGGATACACTTTTCTTTGATATTACCATACATTCTGTTTTCTTGATGTTAATCTGGAGTCCTTTCTTTTCACTCTCTAACACTACTTTATTTAAGATGTTCTGCAAATCCACTTCACTTTCAGCTATCAATACAGTGTCATCAGCATATCTTAAATTATTTATGTTTACACTTCCGATTTTCACTCCAGGCATGTTCTTGATACCTCTTAAGATGACTTCACTATACAGATTGAACAGATCCGGTGACAGAACACATCCGTGTCTTACTCCTCGTTTGATTGAAGACCACTTGCTCATTTCTCCTTCAATTCTAATAGCTGCCATCTGTTCCCAGTATAAGTNACCATACATTCTGTTTTCTTGATGTTAATCTGGAGTCCTTTCTTTTCACTCTCTAACACTACTTTATTTAAGATGTTCTGCAAATCCACTTCACTTTCAGCTATCAATACAGTGTCATCAGCATATCTTAAATTATTTATGTTTACACTTCCGATTTTCACTCCAGGCATGTTCTTGATACCTCTTAAGATGACTTCACTATACAGATTGAACAGATCCGGTGACAGAACACATCCGTGTCTTACTCCTCGTTTGATTGAAGACCACTTGCTCATTTCTCCTTCAATTCTAATAGCTGCCATCTGTTCCCAGTATAAGTTTTGAATTAATTGCAAATCTTTTCCATCAATTTTCAAGTCCTTCAATATTTTGAAAAATTTATGGTGCCTCACTTTATCAAATGCTTCGCTTTAATCAATAAAGCACAAATACAAATCCTTCTGGACTTCCACTGCTCTTTCAGCCATCATTCCTATGATGAAAATAGCATTTCTGGTACCTCTTCCCTCTATATATGCATTTTGCTCTTGTGAGCTCTCTTGCCTTATTTTGATCTTCATTCTGTTCAACAGAATTTTCAGGATCAGTTTCATCGTGTGGCTGATTAGGCTGATGGTCCTGTGCAGTTCGCATTCAGTTGCACCAGGTCTTTTAGGCAAAGCTATAAACACTGATTTGCTGAGGTCAGGTGGACTGTGCCCTGTGGTGTATATTTTGTTTGCAATATCAATGACGTTTTCTACTCCAAACTCGTCTAGCTCTTTCACCAATTCTATTACAATGTTGTCAGGTCCTGCTGCTCTTCCTTTCCTTGTTTTTTGAATAGCAAACTGAACTTCTGCTTTCATTATAGTTGGGCCTTCCTTTTCTTTTCTTATCACTGTCTTCTCTGCTCTTTCATCTTCAAACAACTCTTCTATTTTTTCTGTCCACCTGCCAAGGATCTCCTCTTTTTCCAGAATGATACTGCCATCTTTGGCTCTTATGCATCCACTAGAAGTACAGTTTTTCTTTCCAGTTATCTCCTTAATTTCCTGATGTATGTTCCTTGCATCTTTGTTTTTCAGTTCTTCAATTTTCTTACAATTGAGCCAGTTTTCCTTTTCCTCGTTACATTTCTTTCTGATGTTGTTATTCAGTTCTTTGTACTTATCAATTTTCTGCTTTGCAGCCCTTCTCTTATCCATCAATTCGAGTATTTCATCAGTCATCCACTTTTGTTTGCCCTTTTCTTGATTTTAGGAATGACACTTTCAGCTCCTTGTACTATGGCATCCCGGAAAATAGTTTATTCATCAGATGTCTTACCTTCATCTTCCAAAGCGCTAAAACGATTTTGAACCTCCACTTTAAACTGCTGTTTTAATACCTCATTCCTACTTAAAAAGGATACCTCCAGCTTTGGTGTTATTTTGGATTTTTTTCAGTTTCCTCAACTTAATCTTCAGGTGGCACACTAACAACGCATGATCGCTGCCACAATCTGCTCCTGGGTAACATTTCACCTGCTGAACTGCATTCCTGAACCTCTGGTTGATTGTTATGTAATCTATTTTATTACTTGCTCTGTCTCCTGGACTTATCCATGTATGCAGTTGTCTTCCATGGTGTTGAAACCAAGTGTTCATAATGACCTGACTATTTTTCTGACACTATTGGGGATCCACCTTTCACCTCTTTCATTTCTTTCACCAAGCCCATGTGGTGCAACTGTATTTCTTTCTCTACCTTTTCCCACTTTGGCGTTAAATCACCCATAATCCACGCTATCTCCTGTGACTTACACTGCTTTTTTGCTTTTCCTATTTCCTCATAAAACGTCTCAACCTCCTCATCTGTATGCTCTGATGTTGAAGCATATACCTGAATGATAGATAAATTAAAAGGCTGCCCCTTCAGCTTGACTAACAATACTCTTTCAGAAATAGCCCAGAATCCTATCACACTCTTTGCCCTGTCTTTGTCCAGCACTATCCCAACACCATGCTGATGTTTTTCTCCATATGAGTAAATTACAGTTGTCTCATCACTAACCATTTTTCCTGCTCCTGTCCATCTCATTTCACGTATTCCCAAAATGTTTACTTTCAGTCGATCCATTTCTTGCTTTACATTTTGTAGCTTTCCTTTTTCGTACAATGTTCTCACATTCCATGTTCCTATTTTTAGATGTTGTTTTTTGCAAACAGTAGTTTGATTACGGTCTGAGGTCACCTGTTGCACATGACCATTCCTACCGGATGAGGTGTCTCCGCTGGATATAGAGGAGATCCCATTCACGTCGTTAGATTTTCTTTCATAAACAGATTTAACCATGAACTTACTAGGCATGATACAGCAGTGGTTTGCCTTTGCCTTCTGCCGGGTGTGTTTCTTGAGAACACCAGCCCTAGCTAGCTGCCGTTGACCCATACAGGATTCTTCCGCCTTCTCTGGCTGCTAACCACCATCAGCCTTTGGTCAGCCAAGACCACCCACAAGGCAGTGGCAGCCAAACGTTATCTCTCTCTGGTTGCCAAGTCAACATTTATTGTCACCAGCCACAAGGACCAGTGCTCTTGGGGCAACGTAACCCAGTAAGGAAGGCATTTGGGTGCTACACTTTGCCCAAGGGTGACCCAGCACAACAGCAGTTAAGAAATAGTGAGATTCTCCTCAAAACCCCGGAACTTCCGGATTAGGGTCCTACTGCCATGTGCAGTTTAATGTCATACCCTACCACAAACACTGACATCACCACACTACTTCGTTAAAAAAAACAAAAGCCTCGAAAAACAACAACACTTGCACTTTACATTATTGCATATGAAGGTACAGGTTTGCCATACATTTCCGGAATTCTTCTCTTTTGAACTTCTTTATTAACTTAGCTCCGTGACAGGTGTTTAAATTTTCTCTACAATTTATTTTTTAATTTTTCAATTCCAATAAGCCTTTTAAGATAGATGTAATATATTCCGGTTTTTGTTATTGTTGCTCTTTGACAATTTTGATTGGTTTTTCTTAATCCTCATTGTTATTGTTTAACGACTTGTCCAAGTGGAATTCGAGCTGCATGGCAGATTGATTGTTAATAGACTTGGATATGTTGTTGTTGTAGAAAACTGAAGTTTTGTCTACTAGAATTTTGCTATTACGTATTGTACTTACACGTCGGTACCCTTTGAGTTCTTACATATTTTAATGGATTACATTCCTTATCACACGATCCGGTGCGAATCTTCTACTATTTCTGCTTTTCAATGTGTATGGTGTTGAACGAAAGTTTAATGTTAATTCTTTCTTTTTTCGCTGTCGAACAAGAACTGCGTAACGATCTTTCGCGATTCTTTGATTGTCAGCATATCTCTTCTGGTCTTCATTATTCATATTCACGTTTATTCGTGTTTATTCAGAAAAATGTTTCTTTTAATGGAAGGGAATTTTCCTTTTGCTTGACGATTGAATAACAATTCGCATGGTGCTATTAACGTCGTCAAGTAGGTTGTGATCCTGTACTGTGAGAGAATTTTTTCCCCTTGTCACTACACCTTTCTTTCAATGAAAGCAGTTTTGCCAACTTTGATGAATTGCTAGTTAAACAGCTTTACATGACATCTGTGTACCATAGTGAAGCTACTGGCTTGTGTCTATTTCATGCGCTTTACATTAACTACTGTATTTTTCATTTTGGAAAGGAGAGCCATTGTCAGATTAATGATAACAGGAAACCCATGCCTAGCAAACTTTAGATCTGATTACGGGATTGTCGTTAATACTCTGGTTAAATGAACAACTTCTGCTTTATAGTATCTTATGCGTTTCTTGGCCTTTTGGCTAAGATCAAGTGTAGAGCTCTGGTCTCTCCTTGGTCGGGCCTTTAGTTATAGGGCTCAACCATGCGGGACTTGTGGTCTTGAGATGCATTAGAACTGACTCTACATCAAGCCAAGAGGTAGAACGTCCTATGGAGGGTCTGAAGGGCGATCCCTGTCTTGTATTTGATGGTGTCTTCTGTGCTTTCTGTTCCGCTTTATCTTGATGTGTTGCTTCCTTTTAGCTCTTTCATTGATAATATCTGTGAAAGAATAAAATGGGCTCACTGTTTACCAGAGGTACCATCAATGAAATAACCAGTATCTTGAATTCCAATCTCCTACTACCGGTAATAATTCTCATGAAAGTTATAGTCAACAAAACTCAAAATGCAGTACTTCCTTGGACCAGATGGCATTGCTGCTAATTGTATCAGGTCAGATGGTGCTATTTCCAAACGGCTCAGTAAAGACCTGATTCAACATAAACAGCTGCACCATTCAATTAAAAAGCGTATGAAACTTGCTGCTAGTATTAAATTGCCCATTTGGCAAACAGCTTCATTTTCAGCCCTCATATCAACCCCAAATTCTAACCATTCCACCTGTTTTTTCGACTACAGCCATCGATAAAATCCAAGGTAAAACCAGTGCTTTTTTTAATCTTTTCGACTTTTTCTTCTTTCAGTTTCCCAGTGAAGTCAAGTTCTTTTTCATAGTTTTTCATTATGTTGTTAATACCACCATTAAAATTCAACCTACTGAAGTGCAGACATTATTATTGTGGTAAATATTTATACAGGATAATTATTCCAGTACGAAATACTGTTATCATATAGGTCCTGTCAAACATAAATAAAGTTTAATTGAATACAAGCAAAATAGTAAAAATTTGTTCATAGATACGTACGAGTAAAAATTAGAATCTATTTCATTATATATGTATGAAACAACAGAAATAGAAGTTAAATTTACAGAAATTTGAAATTTCCTTTACTTTTGTTATCAAAATACTAAGACTTTTTAATCCCAGTATCAGTTGGTAGATTGTTACACAATTTGGCACCAGCAAAGGCAAGTACCTTTCGATTTATTCCTAACTTTAAAGGTAGTAGTAAAATCTCAAAGTAAAGAGATATCAATGTTTGAACAATCCTGATGCATTCTGCTATATTTATTGATGCTTCACCCTTATTTATCAAAGGCGCTATATAACATCATTTACACAACATTGTGAGACACGCTTATAATATGTACTTCAGACTTACTTTTAGCGACTCAACTTAAAATGGGCACCACAGATAGTGTGTCATAACTGCAAAGAAATACTGCCAACAGGACAAAAGGGAAAGTCAAACGTCTTCCAGCTGTTCCAGTTGATCTTTCTGTGTATTTACAAAAGGAGCATAATGGCATTAAAACTGCGATTGACCTACTAAAATACCATGAGCACAATTGGACAATTTGTGTGAACCTCAAAATGCTTAACTTTCTCCTATCTTTGCATGTGGAACAGCCAAGCTAGAGAGAACTACTAAAACCAGAAGGAGTGGCCTATACCTAAGTCTCTGGAGGCAGGTATGCCAAATATTGTCAATGATTGTCATTGGAGAAAAGATCATTTTTGGTCTACTCCCTTTCAAGCTGGGCTTGATGAAACAGTTTGTCAGGGCATTAAATACTGATGATGAATGCTTCTAACACATAATCTTTGCTCTTCCTATTTTTCCCTTCAAGAAGATCACGACAGTTGTGTTTGATGGACACCAGATTCGGGCGCTGGTACGTGATCAAGAATTTGTCAGAAAGATAAACAACAAGCAAAGAGATCCGTGGCTTTCGTTTTTTTCAGTAATGGAACACGTTCTCGGCAATAAAAGGGCTGACAACTATAAAGCTCTTGTAACTAATAGATTGTCAGCTTTTCATTACCTTGAGTGAAACATGACTGTCATTCTCTATTTCTTATACAATTGTCTAGATACATGACCTAAGAATCTAGGAGCTGTAAGTGACAAGCAAAGTGAACTGTTTCATCAGGACCTCAAGACCATGGAAGAACTCTACCAAGCAAGAAAAGACAAATATATGATGGCAGACTACTGCTGGACCACTAAGTAAAATGTGATGAAGAAGAAATTTTGAGATTTTGAACTATCTTGATTATAAAAAACCCCCCATACTCTAGAGCTTTAAGGAAAAAACCAACTTCAGATCTGAAATCATCGCACTCAAATTAGGCAATACCAACTGTTGCTATTAATGCAACAAAAATGTTGTTTATCAGTGTTATACATATAGTTATATACTTCTAAATCTTGGTAGAGAAGCCAATTTATCGTGCCAATGTCAGCATACAGTAGTGATGATGGGAATCATCATCACCAATGTATGACTTAAACGTGTTGTAGAAAAGGAAAAAAGGGAATAAAAAATGGAACACCTGATGTTACTAGTTGTTCCTTATACCTTTTTCAATGATTTTTTGTCGATTATATAAGTTGCATGTGAATCATTTCAGCTCTGTAGATTCCACACCATAAGACTGTAATTTATTAGTCAGTGTGCAATGGCTTTAAGTATCAAATTCTTGACTCAATGCTACAAAAGGGTCCAAAAAAACCATTATTATTTTTCCGACGAGTGCATTTTCCAATATCCATACTGTCCAGCAATCATTGTTTTTTTTTGTCTCTATCAGTTCAAATTCCATCAGTTGTGTTTGTACTGCTCATTCAGTGACTTTAACGTAACCACCAGCACCGGAATTGGTCTATAATTTTTTGAGCATTTACCGGACTTGATTTGTATACAAGCCTGACTTTGGCAAATTTCCAAGAGTTGGAAAAAGTACCTGCACTAAGTAATAAATTTACTGCATGGGAAAGGACAGGTGCAAGGTTTTTAGCGCAATCTTTAATCATCAAGGTCGTAAGTTCATCACTTTCTGTTTCACTTTAATGTTTCAAGCATTTCAATTGGTTTTGAACAAACACAGTTGACGCATATGAAAATTTAAATGTTTTCAAAGTTTTCGGAAGAATTTTTACTTGGTTTTCTCCACATGAAATCAACTAGTTTTATTGAAGGTGATTTAGTATTTCATATTGCACTGTAAAAGTATCTTAAAAATTTTTTTACTTTGTCTACACTTTCTGAGTTTACCAAAGTTTCTACGGTTTTTCGGATGCTCAGTGAGTAAATTCTCGTAATATATACATCTTGATTTACTTAACATGTTAACATGTTACTGCAACTGTTCCAAAGGGATCTGATTTTTCCAGTTCTTGTCGTTGTTCGCAAGCCTTGCTTTCCGGAGACTTTGATCGCGTTCTTTTATTTTCAATTTTATTACATCACCAACCCACGGGCAAAGCTTGCTTTTGACCATTTTTTCTATGAATGGTTTTGATTAAAGATGTTCAGAAGGATGCATTAAAAATTTCGGCAGCCCAGCGTGCATTTGCTGCACTGCTGACAGGAAACCAGTCTGTATTTTTGACATTGCTACTAAGTTTGGTTTGATCATATTTTAAGAGATCCCTTGCTTTGAAACATTTTTCGGTATATTTGACAAAGTTTAGCTTTCTTACGTCATAATCAGGAAAAGTAGTACTATTAAAGAAGATGATTATTTTGTTGTTCTGGTTCTTTCTCTAATCAATTATTTAAAACCTACTTTTTGTGAGAATTTGCATTGCAGTCCTTAAGAAGAGTTACTTCGTTATGTGTTGATAATCCAAAAAAATTAAATCATTTAACCTGTCATTAAAGTTTTTTGAAAGATATTTAGAAACTTCCGGTGATTTGTATATTGCGACTGTAAAAAAAATTACTTTTGTGAGGAAAAATCTCGATCCTAATGTTTTCTATATTGGATTTTTCTAAATTTTGTCTCTTTTTCCATAAATTGATTCTTTTAGATTTATTTTTAACTCCATCACCCAATCTCCCAAAGTTTGTTTATGAACTTTAGTTATAAGCAACTGCTTATTTAGCTCTGCTGAAATACGAGTTTCTGATTTTATTATATTTTTATATTATTTATTATCGATATTCGGGTTAGAGTCCAACCGTTTAAAAATAGCCCTATAATTTGAATAAAGCCCTCGTACAATCTGGTAGAAGATCTTAAACCCATTTGTTTGCACACATCTTTAACAATGGACCAGGGAATGATTCTGTCCCAATTAAGATATAACAAAAACAAAGAGAACTTCTTTCCTTATAGATACATCTAAGAGGTCGTGAAGAAATTTAGAGCTAAAATAATAAAAGGCTAGCAACTTTAGTCTTAATTAATAATAGAGAGGGTGGAAATTTGGCTAGAAATAATAATAGGTGGCATTTAAAAATTATTATAGGTAAAATATTTAATAAAAGGATTTAAACATGTATTTTGCAAGTTATTAAAATCGCAAGGAATTTTTCATTCTCACTTCTATGGTCCTTATCATTCATATTGTTTTCATCCAATGTTCCACCAGGGTTTTAAGATTTTTGTTTTTAAGCCCAGCGTGACTTCAAAAACGACCACCTTCATCTTCTCGGGGTGTGGCTTGAATACTTCCGACATGTCACTTTTATTAAAAACTTTCTAACTTGTTGCACCACTCGTTAAAACTGGGATGTATCACCTTTGGACAAATACTTTTCCTCAGTACGTCTGGCATATAAATGAACCGTGTAATCGTAAAAGACGTAAATAGTATAATTCTTTTTGAATAAAAGCACTGAATCTATTGAGAAATTTGCTTTTAGTTTTCAGAGTGTGCCATATGTCGCACGAAATAGTTGGGAACCCCTGAAAATAGATTAACAGGCAACATTAATTTTTGTACGAGTCACCTTGCCCGTGAAAACATACCCCAGCTAAATAAATTTGGAATCAATGTTTACTTGCGCAAGAAGTGTAACTTTCTAACTTTGACATTGAGTACTTTAATGTAAACTTCCATTATGATTCAGTGAGATCTACTCGCTAGCAATGAATGTCAGACCAACTCCATGTTTTTCTACAAAAATACAGACTACTTCTCTAGACTTAAAAAAAACTCTTCCAATTCTTTCGAGTCTTACTGGAATATTGCTTACTTGGTTTTCTTAAACTTATCCCATATCATTTTTTGCAAATTTTAATTTCTTTTTTTCTGAATTCCAGTGATTCTGACCCAGTTGACGAATTTTCCCGCTACCATTCTTTGTACAGTTCATTGTTTTTCAGTTTAACCATTCTGTGATGACGGATAGATCTAACGGCAAAAATACCAACAAACTATATTTTCAAAATTCGATCTAAAAAACTGCTACATGAACTTCCAAAAGAGAACGAGAAATAAAAGAGATGAAACTTACACTACACATAAAATTGTAAGCAATATATATATATATATACTATTACACAGGAACTGCGAATTAAATCGAATCATACAAAGTTTAGAAAAACAGAAAAGGTGTGCATGAGAAAATACAAGAAAAATTATTAGTCAGAATCAATGGATGCTAAAAGAAACGAACGAGAAGTGATGAAAGAGAATGTGTGCTTAACAGTAAACAGAGGAAAAATTTGATGACGCAAGGAAAAAATATTACAAATAAACACCAAAAATAGAATCATGAAAATTTGGCGTGGTAAAAGACCCTTTAATGCTACCCTGGACGCCAATAAACTAGAAAAATAGTGCTTGTCAAACTTCAGTTGATCTAAATTTGTACCCTCCACCACCAGCTCTCTTTTTCTACTGCAGAGGCATAGAGATCTCTCACTTGATCCAGTTCGCTGAATCTAGTTTTAGTGCTCTTATGAATAGTGGATCGTTATTCTTTTTTTCTTAGTCGCATCATTTCCCCCTAGCAATTAGGGTTACTTCAGCGCCATGTTTTTTCTCGTTTCGCTAAAAGTTCAGCAAGCTGCCGCTTTGCAGCGTTAACATATATGAAAATATAATGCTTGACTTTTTACTATCCAGCTTGGTATTTATCACTGCAAACAGATATTTCATAAAATAGTATGCATGCATTCTTCTGTATTCTGTTGTTTTGTATGTTAAGAGAAAATCTCAACCCAATAAAAACTAATGCCTTCTTTGCTATAAATGGCTCCTTCTTGTAGCTCAATATCTCTGTCTTGCACTTCCCTTTGTCTATCCTGACGTCTTTCTAATATTATAGCTAAATTAGCTATATTGAAATTCTAGTCTTTTATGACCTCTTGTTATTTTTCGATAACAAAGTTCCGATTATATTCTGTTATTCATGTTGAAATTCAAATAAACACTTTGCCGCTAAACTTTTCAATCAGAAATGCGCTCATGAGAAAAAAAATTATAATTGTGTATTAATTGTCATTTGTAATAAAGTAATTTAATTGAATAACTTATCGTTATTTGGATAAAACTAGACTTCTAGTGCAGGATTGTATACTTGATTTTGATGTTAATAGGGACTGTAATTACAACTCTGTGGACTTAGGGATCTTGTGCAACTGTTCTTTGGAACTGTTTAGTATCTCATCGTTCCTATTTGTGTATCTCCTGGAATTTTTAAATATTTTTAAACTGCCTTAAAGAAACCTACAGATCCTTTCGTATTCGTTGGCGTTGGAAAACTACCTTTATTCAGGTCAGATCAATCCAGTACTTTCAATAAATTTTCCTATTAAATTCTTTTTATTGTTAAATCTATATTTAGCCTTAATTATTGTTGCTACTGGGCTTTTTGTGTTACTCTTAAAAACGACAGCCCGTCACATTTAAAAGGTGAGATTTAACTATCTACAACGTCTTCTAATTTCCAAATAGAAAGTACAATTTCTCAACGTTATCGATGAACGCACTAAAAATCATGTAATTATCAAGCCGACATTGGCTTCATCAAAGTTTAGAAATGATCGTCGATTTTAACGTTTTTTTAGTTCTTCTAAAAGCAAATCCTCTCTGGAGGGCAGCTATTCACCGGAGTATCTAGATTATTTGAATGCATTGGGTAACATTTCCCCGTGAATAACACATATCCCATTTCAATTTCCTCTTCTACAAAACGTGTACAATAATTCTTTAAGGTTTCCTTTTAACTAACAAAAAAGCCTTTAAGTAAACAAGAGAGTGTTAAAGGCAAAGTCAAAGCTGTGGGCGCTGCATCCAAATATCGAAGCCAAGCGGTCGAAGTTAACAATTTTCCTCCAGGAATTTAAGGAGATATCTTTTGCTGACTTTTACAAAAAGCAGAAAAACACCATTGAGCAGAGTGTCAATCAGGAAGGTAACCACAAGGAAAGGGAACTACTTATAGTAACAATGTTAACAATGAGATATTTATCATGTCGTGAGTCGTAAGCTTTTTCTCAGCCTGACGATGAGAGAAGTATCTCTCGAAACGTAGTTGAGAAAAAGCTTACGACTCACGACATGATAAATATCTTACATCAATGGCTTCCACTGAGTCCATAAATTTAAGAATTTTCAAGAATGTTCCTTGACTTCCAAAAATCTTTCTTTCTTACCAAGGTAAGGGGAATGATGATCCATCACCAAAGCACAGAAGTAGCTTCGGGAGTTCACACTAGAGTAAAGGAGAGGTTAGATAACTACTGTCCTGCCAGGAATGTTTTGATGTTCGTTAAATGAAGGGAAGGAAAAAACAGGCTCTATTAGGGTATGTCAAGTGTCTTGTCTCGTTACTTTTTGTAATAAGGACTGAAGAATAGATTGCGAGGAAGATAGCGGAATCTGGTGGATACTAATAAGGCATATTTGTGTCAAAAAGCTGTGTTGCCTTTGATATTTATATTTCATTTCAATTTTACGTAGGTGTAAATGTAAAGCGCCGGAATGGTGTAGAGAGAGGGTGTAATGTAACAAAGTGAACGACCAGCGAAGTATTATTATCATTGTGATAAGCTAGGTGTAGTAATATTACAAAAATGATACAAAATATATCTGTTTCATAAAAAGGTTTGCTGATATGACAAATGAAAGTAATTCATCTTTGTGATTGACAGAAAAAAATTGAAATTAATAATATTCCTTTAACAGGAAAAAAAATTACATTTAACAGTCATGCTTTTCAAAAATAGAAAATGTTTTTTTAGCTCAGAACACACTACTCTAGTATTTTTAAAGTAATATTTAAAGCAATTATGTACATCAAAGATAAGTAATATGACAAGTAAAATGCATAATACAAATGAAATGAAGGTACAAAAATATCTTAAATAATAATTAAGGCTAAACATGTGATAAAATGTGGAAGTTAAATGAAGTTGTGGATTCAACAGGTAAATATTTTTTAAAACGTTGCAGATGACTATAGCGGTTTCCTTTTCCATAAAGATGTATTGCTCTTTTTCTGCTCTTGTTGGAGCTAGGCGTTAGTGGTTACCACATCACAATCCCACTGCTGCTTTTGTGTTTCACTGTAGGTAGGTGGTTCTCCAGCAGGTTGATTTGTGTTCACAACTACATTATCCAATCCAATTTCAGCCGGTTCTTCTTCGTCGCTTGTCTCAACATGATGAAGCATTTGAACTGCTGCAATTGGATACATCAGCATCACAGCAAAAAAATCCTCAACCATATTGCCATCAATGCCATACTTTTCCCGTATAGCAATTCTAATACCAGTGCCATAGGCAAAGAATCCTATGAGAATTGTCCAGGCAATATATGAAATCCCAATGACCTTGATCTCTACAATCATCAGTATTATCCACGTGTAAAACAAGAGTGCCATTATTACCATATGCACAATATAGTTAATTCTGCTAACTTTTCTTGCTGCTCTTCCTATTGGAAACCAAGGGACAAAAATGGATAATAAATAATACCCAAAGCTTCTAAGATCAGGCCATCCGAACAGGGCAAGGCTAAATTGGTTTGAATTCATGTCGTAGTCCCCAGCATCTTCCTTAACTGCTCTCCAAAGAGCAACACACATGAAGTTCAGAAGTACTGTGTACGGTAGCCCAGCAGCAATAGAGACAGTCCGAAGTGCATTTAATGAGTCTGTACCACCGGCTGTCAGCAAAGCAGTAGCACATGCTCCTTCAGTCAAGGCCCAGAATATACGCTGGATTGTCGGAGGGTCTGGTTCTCCATTAGCAGAGAGACAATCGATAACAAGAGAGCCACTGTCTGAACTTGTTACAAAGTACAGCACAATACCTACAGTCACGAGGTAAAGAGAGAAAACGATAATTTTATTCCGTTCTTTTCTTACATTGTTTTTGGGCCCTTACAGTGCTCCGTTTAGAGACTTAATTAGAACAATAAAAAATTTTAAAGTGAATTTCTTATTTAATCTAGCAACTATCTAAGAGATCAGTTTTTCCGCTGGGGAAACCTAAGTCACAGCCTCTTTGCTGAATTGCTGCTGGGGTAAAATATCTTGTATGGATTAATAAAAAAGAACTATGGCTTCGAAGGTAATGAACCTAAAATAGTATACCATTTTCAAAATTAAATTAAAATATATAAGCGACCCTGTGACTTTTTATTCAAATCAACGAGCATAAAATGGCGTAATTAAATAACAAAGAAAATGACACAAAAATATATTTATTTGCTTAATTAGTTTGTGTTAAAAATTGGCAATCCCTTTAGTGATGGTGTTACAAAGAAGAATACTGGTCTTTGTGTCACCTTATCACCACTACCTGCATTTAAGTTTAATGCCAAATAATAAATTACCCAAAAATAGTGTTGAGAGTAGAACTTCATGTGAAGTTATTAAAGCTATATCACCCATCAGGTGTCTTATGGCTCAGCAGCCTGGACTCCGTCATCATCCAAGTACTGGGTCAGAAAGAAATCGCCATATAAAATAAGTTCCCATAACAATATAGTTATTATGGGAACTTATTTTAGAAGCTATCCCGAAGTGATAGGGTTAATGCAAGGAATGCATAATCTATGGAATAATATAGGAATGTTCTAAATAACTGAAGAACGCTTACTAGATAAGAAATTTCTTATGACAGAAAAGCAGTCGTTGATAGATCTTGAACTGGAAGAGGGATGACAGAAGATGCAGAGTTGGAATGTTAAGGCGCCCGTTAGTGAAGGTATAAATGACCATGCTAAACGAGAGGTGAAAATCATTAACAATAAAGACATTACTGAATTAAATGACCCAATATACTTTGACTATTAACGGAGATGTTAGGTATGAAAGCTTCTCTTCCGTTCTCTGGAGCTATGTCAGTGTAACGGAATTATAGATAAACCAGCCAGAGTAAAGAGATGCTACTAACAGATTCAGGAGATTTCTGGTCTGGAACCTGGATCATAGAAGGAAAGCATGTGAATGATGCAAAATTAAATCATTTTATAAAAAAGTCTGGTGGAATTACTTTGCTAGATGACCAAATGATAGCTCACACAAAGACGGAAGTTACTCTTACCTCTGTGTTTATGAGTTACATGAAGGGAAGACATCACAGGTGAAAGGAAAAAATTAACAAAAAAATATAAACGAGTAGAAAATGTGTTGGAGACAAAGTTTAATAATAATAACAATATCAAAGCAATTAATGGATGGGCTGTTTTAATAGTCAGATAGTCTGCTCCTTCTCTAGATTAGAAGAAACAAGAGAGTCAAGAATTAGAAAGGTGCTAGTACGCTACTTACGATTTTCAAAGCACTCTATTAAAAAAGAAATGTATAGTTGCTGTATACTTTACCAAACAAAGGTGGCAAAGAACTTCTCAACACAGAAGGAATATCTCGAAAGAAATATCACAAGCTGGACTAGGAAGATATGTACAGGAAACTAAGGAGCAGCGGTTGAGTGCAGCAAGAAGATCAGACAATAAAGTAAAAGAAACAGTGAAATAGTATAAAGATCAAAGAGCAAAAAAACAGAAGGAAAGCTGGAAGTGGAAAGTCCTCATGCTCAATGTTTCCAGCTAACTGAGGGTATTGTTGGAGAAAGAAAAGCCGAAAAATGTTAACAAATAGAGGCATTAAAAGAAACACAAATTCTCGCCCTAGCAGCTCAAGAGCTAACTATTAGAACGAACCACAGCAAAGGCATAATCGACAAAACACAAGAGAAAAATAAATGTAGAATGTCTGATGAGCTTGATGAAGATATAAATCACCTCATTAGCAAATGCAGCAAAATGAAATAGAAATAATACAAACGGAGACAAAATTGGATAGACAGAAGAATTCATTAAAATATATGCAGAAAGTTTGGGAAACATGAAACCAAGAATAAACCATGATCCAGAAGTGTTGTTGAGAATGTTACTTGCAAGATACTTTTTTTATTTAATATTTAGACTGACCATGTAATTCAAGCGGGAAGGCAAAATTTAATTTAATTAGAACGAAAAAAAATAATGGTAGTATGGTTGACTTTGCCATTTCATATGACACCCGGGTAGAAAAGAAGGAGAAAGAGAAAATTGATAAATATCAGGATTTAAAGAGAGAACTCCAGAAACTAAAGAAAATGAAAGTAAGTGATTCCTATATTACTGGATTATAATAAACACCATCAAAAAACATCGAACGGAGACTGGAAATTGATACAAGGATTAAAGAGAAGAAGAAAACTGTAACATAGCTTAATGCAAGGATCCTGCGAAAAAAAGACTTTCTGTCAATGTGCGATAATTATGGTGATGATAATACTAATAATAACAATAAATAAGGTTTTTTCTTACTTACCTACTAGTGATATCGCAGAAAGGAATTCGCCTATATCTCCGTATTGCTCTACCGTGTCAAACCACCTGTCATTGGTACTTCTGCAAGAGAGTCGATAAAGACCGTCTTGAGAGTGTATTGATGTTGCTCCACCCTTGAGAGACGAGCAAGTGATATTTCTTATCTCAGCATTTCTTTCCATTTTAAGACCAGCACCACCAAATATTGTTAACCATAAAAATGTGTACAGAATTGGCGCAGTTAAAGTACCATTAATGAATTGCTTGATTGTTCTTCCTCGGGAAATCTTAGCAATAAACATACCCACGAAAGGACACCAAGCTATCCACCATCCCCAATAGAATATAGTCCATCCGTTCATCCAATTCGAATTCTGCTTTCCGTCTGGGGCATTGCCAAGTTGTGCAAAAGCGTCAGTATGAAATCCCAGGTGAATGACGTTTTGGATATAATAACCAATGCTTTGGACATAAAGATTGAGCATATGCCATGTATCATCAGCAAGGAGCACAACTAACATGATAAACATACCTAAATAAACAAAAAACACATTCCAGTGAGTAAACGCAAGAGTATTATGCATTTCCCCCCCAATATTAAGTTTCACAAAACTGGTTTTTAGTTACGATAATAAACCAAAACCTAAAGGCAGATTGCAAAATAATCTGTTTTAAAAATCATGCTTTAACTCAATAAATTTTCAGAACGTTTTTTTACTACCTACTGTTTTGTAAAATTCTCTTCTGAACCAACCGTAGCTGTTTTGCTATGATATACCTTTCTTATGTGTTGATATTACAACAAAATGGGAAAGACGGTTGGTAGAAAGAGATAAATAAGAATCTATGATCTAGCTATGGCCTAAACGGCTTACGATAATAAAGTCGACAAACAAGCAAGCCTATTAAAAGGACATAAATTAAGAGTTTAATGTTTAAAATTACATTGTATTTTCTCTTTTTTCAATTAACAAACCCTTCGTCTTGCAACCAGTGTCTACGTTTTTATGTATGATTTCTAAGGCGTTAAGGATCATCTTTTTGCAACGCTTCTCAACCCTGATATGTTTGTATGTATGTATTTCCATTTGATGTATTAGTCTGTTATTTGGTGTTGTTCAAATACCCTTTTCTTTGTCTGCCTCTGTTTTTTTACGAGAGGAAGGGAAAAAAAGAGAACGTCCGTAACTTCAAACAAGATTAAATTAGAATTAGTTTTATGTACCGAAAAGAGTATTGGTGTGGAATGGTCATGGTTTTTGGTGTATACCGTACCAGATACTTTTCTCGGCCTTCTGGCTGAGATCCATTGTGGAGCCCTGGTCTCTTCTTGGTCGGAGCTTCGGATATACGGCTCAACCAAGCAGGACAGGGGTCTCGAAATGCTTGATCCTTGGGTGAAGACCAACCCAAGAGGAAGGAACTTCCCACAGAGGGTCCTAAAGGGGCCCTCCGTATGTCTTGTATTTTATGGTGTCTTGCGTCCTATTTTTTCTTGATCTGTTGCTAGCCTTCCTATCTTTCTAGGTGGTTATCTGTGAAAGACAAAAATGGGCCTACTGTTTTCCAGGGGTTCAATCAACAAAAGACTCAGTTTGGAGAGTCCAGACTTGGATGTTTTGATATGCTCAAAGAGTTTCAGTGCTTCACGGTTGATAGTTGGTGTGACTGGTGTTAGGGTTTGAAAGTGAGGGAAGACTTCAATTGGGGACCTGAAAGTTTGTTTTTTGTCTTGTATCTGATGATATGATTATACAGCTTTGATGCATGCAGTTATTTTAAGATTTTATGTTACGTACGTTCCATAATCATATATTTATATATTTAATCGTATTTACTTCTTTTTCTTAACGAGATCAATTCATGGGATTATTCGGGGACTAAAAATGGACGATCTAGTTCTAAATATAACCACTTGTTAAAAAATGCTGATAGGAGTGATATTTTACGATTTTATTCTTTTCGTAAATAGACTACTGGCTAAACGGAGGATCACGGGAGAATGATTTTTGACACTAGTACAACAGCGTTCAGAGTAAATTGGTATTAGTTTTTGTGAAACAATAATAAGAAACTAAACATTTTTTGTTGATTACTGATAGGAAGGTGATTGTCTTCCCTGTAAAACCTAGAGGACTATTTAATAAAAAAAAAAAAAAAAAAATAATTGAGGTGATGTTAAAATATAATTAAATTTGTCAAGCACTTACCGACGGTAAAACAAATTTCACTAAGTCTCCTTATGCCAAGCTTCATACCACTTATTACAGATGCTGTTGCCACAGCTGTAATTAACCAAATGATTATGATTTGATTTCTGGTATTTTCCTCAATGTCACGATTGATACGATGAAAACCAGCGTTAAGCTGAATAACACCAAGACCAAGACTGGTGCAAACGCCAAACATAGTACATATGACAGAGAGTATGTCAATGAGATCACCCATGAAACCGAATACTTTTTCACCAAGTAGTGGGTAAAAACAGCTTCTCATTGTCATTGGAAGTCCTTTGCGGTAGGCAAGAAATGCCAGAAGCAAACCAACAATAGCGTATACGATCCACCCATGTATCCCCCAGTGAAAAAATGTAAAATTTAAGGCATCTTGTGCTCGTTGATTGTCTGTATATCTAAGGAAAAACATAAGAAAGAATAGCAGATATATATATATATATATATATATATATACGTATTATAATTATTGTTGTATCAGCCAAACAATTAAATTAACAATATTTTTACAGTTATCGATAAAAAGGATAACATAAAGTGTGAGTCCATGCTATACATGGGCACATGCGAAAAGTAATCGATACCAATAGACAAAAGTGTTCTCACCGTTTATCTTTCTACTCCCTCTTACCTCTCTCTTTTTTCATCGTACATACAAGCAATACAAGCAAATCATTTGTGTGAACAACAGGATAATAATGCTGTCCAATATCCAAAGAATTAGACTTGATATAACATGTATAAAGTCATGTCGAAAAAAAATACTCATATTTTAACATTAAACTAAAGCTGTCATTAGATTTATTCTATGCAATATTTTTAGTCATGTTTCTTCACATTGATGGCTGTAGCAAAGGTGTGGATCGTACATCTTCACGTTGCAACACGTACTTTGATAATGGAACCTTTTTTTTAATTTTTTTGTGTTTAAAGAACATGATACGATTACAAAATCAGATTTTACTGAAACTGCTTCTTTGTAACTTTAATGTGAACGTTATTTCCCTTGTTTTCCGCAGAAATTCTAAGTTTACAAACAGCACTCTTCGGGATGACTTGCTAGGGATCAGACAATTGCCTTCAGAGCAGAAGTTATATCCACACCATTATTATGATGCGTTTCTTTCACAATCTGTTTTAAATTACTGTAAAAAGCGTATAACATATAAGCATATAGTAAAAACCTATTTTGATAATCATCCATTTATCCATATGTCTTATTGAACGTCATCTATGACAAATTTCTGACATAAGGAGAAAGGGAAAGTAAGTAGACGAGTTAATAACAGCTGAGAATGTGGCCGGAAATAGAAAAGACAGTACAATCAGAATTAAAAAACTAAACGAACCGCAGTAGGTATCAGACAAAGACTCTAGTAAGACTGTCTTAAAATAGGTCTTGGAAGCGGAAGCATCAACAGAAAAGGTAGTGTAAACTGATGTTAGCTTAGAAAAGTTTGAGAGGAATCACACATGTGAGTATCCAGTCAATTTAAAAAAGAGGTGAGATAAGGAATTCTTTAGGGGAGGAGGTCTTATTGTGATACTCCCAGATGAACGGAGGAGTCACATGGAATACATGAATAAAGTTGGAATAAGAAAGAAGGAACATCAAATCGAAATGTATGGAGAGTAGCCGAGGAACAAATAAATTAACTAGTGATATGGGAGGGACAAGGGCGCTAGTATACTAAATACGTATAGTTTTTTTTGGCATCTGCCGAAGTATTACATTGCATGTGGTATCAAGACCTGGGGAATAAAAGCTAAAAGTTTGATCGACGGGGACGGTATATTAAGATTATAGTACTTTAGCTATGCAGCGTTTCCTTAAAAGACAAGTTATGAAATTCATGTCTCCAACATCAAGGATTACGCGAGAAGAAGGAATTCGAGGTATCTAGAGCCGGCTTAACAAATGGATTATGCCTGTGCGATGAAGAGATATGAGGAAACAAGGATCATAGGGCATTAAGGTAGAGGGAAGAGACCGCAGAAGCAAGATACGAGTATTAATAAGATATGGCGAGTCCAAAGAGGAGCAGTGATAGAAACATCATTTGAATTATACCTGGCTTTGTGACTATCAGCAAACCACAAGGCCCCACCCTACAAGAAGCGGGGGAAGGTCAACGTTTTCTCCGTTAAAGGATGGTTTATGAGCTGCTGCCTGCTTTACTGCAAAGCAAGATCAACAACAGACTTAATTACCACCAACTTCATGAGCTATTACATCAGAAATAAAAAACGGATGCTTTGCTAATCTCTAAAACTGAACAAAACAGAAATAGTAACTAGGAACCACCCAAACGCCACATGCGCACAATAACTTAGTTAGGTCAAGTATAAAATGTTTTAAGAATGTGAAAGTACATGGAGCTTGAAAAATTGTCGAGAGGATTTTGTTAGCTTGGGGTTTTATTCAGTATAATATTATCGAGGTCAGAAACAGTGAATTTGATTGTGTTAAAACCCTTTTTTTTTTGTCATAATCTTTTTTGAACATTATCATTTAAGATTAATCGAACAGTAGTACTACAACATCGAAATTTGAGTTCTTATGAATATTAAATGTACGCGAATTGTTTAAGTTTGACCATGTTAAATACGGGAATTTCTAATTTTAATTGATTCTTTTAACTGATAGCCCAGTTGTAACTGTTTTGTTAAATTACAGGAATGGGACCCGGGAGGGGATTATTTCACAAAAAAACAAACAAAATTGTCGTTATCTTAGAAAGAGCATAGTTTTCTTGAAACGATAAAGAAATATTTAAGATCGAAAAGGCGCACAGATTTATTCAACATGGAGAAACCATAATAGTTAATTGATAACACTTGTGTAATTTGCTGACCAAGCCTATTATACAATAGGTGTGGTCGGCAAATTTCACAAGTGTTGAATGGCTCACCGTTTTGAACTAATCATGAAAGATGACGGTCAGATATTATATGAAAACCTACAACTTTGATTGGTTCCCGAACAAAAGCCTATATGAAAGGCCTTGTTTTGTATGTCTCATACTAGGTGTGGAAATATTAGAGCTGTTAAGCAAAACTGCTCATTTTTCTCCTCATCTTCATTACATTATTTCTTGGCACTATCTAAGGACTCAGAACATGCTTAGACCATTAATCTGGATAAATAAAGTTTAAAATTAATTCCTTGACAAAGTAAGGGTACGATCTTATGGATGTTAACTGCAAAATAGGTGTGTGTGTGTGTGTGTGAAGGTTTAAATGAGCTCTCATTAAGCACTGGGAATCAAGCTCTTTTTTATTATATTATTCCAATTTGATCCTTTCAGTATAAAATATTAATGATACTTAGAATTTAAACAGTTTAATGTTGCCCTTTAGGCTTAAAGTATTCTGATAAGACGTATCTTTACAAGTCCTCAATGTAATTACTACTCGTACAAATATACCCATTTCTTGACAGACTATAATTAGACAGTAAATATAGAGATACGTGTTTGGTATTTGGAACATATATAGTCTTTATTTCCCTTAAATTAAAAGCCTACAATAATAAAAAATTTTTGTTAATAAATATTTGAAGATAGTAATCATAAGATGATAAACGTACCTTCCCCAAATCCTGTTGCTATACGCCACCCCAGTATAGTGAGAGATCGTTTCTGAAACACCAAAATAAAATAATCCGATCCCTATTCCAGCAGCAAAAAGCATAGTGAAATATGTAGCATCACTGAACTCAGGTTCTTCATCGTCCCTTCCCAGTTTAATGTTGGCATACTTTGAAAAATATAGGACTATAATGAAAACAGCCCAAACATCCTGTGTTCCAATGTAGAACCAAGTCCATTTCTCAGTTATCCACGTTTTCCATTTGCTTATTTCCTTGTTGGCCTGGTCTTTTTCTACAATACAGTAAATGACAAAACCCCATATCAGTATCGCTGAGATCAAAGTTACAATAGGGTTGAGCTTAAGTCGGAATATGCCACATTTACAGCTGATCGAAGTACATTTCTTGAGATAGTTTTGCCTTTCCTCTTCTATTTCTGTTCTCTCGTCTTTTCTTCTTTCCGTCGCTGCCATATCAAACTAGTACAACGGTTTCTTCTCTATGTACTTCAGAAAACACTGTCTGTGGCTAAGTCTCTGAGGCCGAGACTGAAGTAGGGTAAAAAAATGAGTGACAGAAAACAACTTGGCTGAATCGTTCAGCCGTGGTCAGTATTGTTAAAACATGTCAGTCGTTGGAGGAATAATTTTGATTCATTGTCAAATATCGTCTTGGTTGAGTGCAATGCCCAATCATGTGGGTAGAAAGCACATTATTGTGCTGTTGAATTCTTTACTGAACATTTCGAGAATTGAAGGGAAATGGATGGAATGAGAAACTTCCATTATTGTGAACAAAACTTCATTTGAACAACAAACACCATTATCTTTTGTATTAAACAGCAAAGTATGCATTACATTTTTTAACAAAACTAAAGCTGACATTAAAATATTTAGAATACAAGATTATTGCTGTTGCCGAAGGACACAGATCAAAAGTAAAGAATAGGAAAATTAGACCAAAAAAAAATTCATGGCAAATGTATAATAAAAAAGTATAATAATCATTTGCCTTTGTTTTTTATCATAGTAAAAGATCTAACA
This sequence comes from Morbakka virulenta, assembly GCA_003991215.1. Lineage (NCBI taxonomy): Eukaryota > Metazoa > Cnidaria > Cubozoa > Carybdeida > Carukiidae > Morbakka > Morbakka virulenta. The sequence continues at coordinate 101,723 of RDPX01000029.1, read as the reverse complement.
AACGAGGAACAACTGGGCTTTTTAGCCTAATTAACCAGAAAAGAATAGTTTTGCCATAAAAATATATGGAATGAGTAGCAACACAGGAAATCTAAGCAAAGAAAATTAAAAGAAACTCTATAAAAACAATCTAATGTAGATGGAGGGGATTAAAAATTACAGAAAAGCGAAACATACTTTAGCACCCAAGTGGATTCGTAGCAGTGTGTGGGTCTATTATAACCACGTGTTCTACCACCTGAACTATCGGCGCCTGTCTATCACAAGAGCGTTTTTCAACCACACTTTTCAATTAAGTGCGCCGTCCTTTCTCAACCTCACTACCTGTTAGACATCACATCCCATTTACGCACAAAAGGTTGAGTCTTCTACTAAACGAGGGCTTTCTTTCCAATGTCTGATCAATTTTTCGCAACGCACATGGAGGGCAAGGAAAATTTTGTGAAAGAAATAGGAGGTTCAAAATAAGTAAGTAAAAATATCGCTAAGATGTGCATCAAATTCTGTATGAGGAATTTTGAAGTAACTCTATTTACACGACATGATTTTAAACCACCTGTTAACCCAATTTCGGCACTTCAGTATGAAAGATGTGAAAATCCACATCCGTACCTACACTGATGTGATTTCATGCCGACTTGGTACGGATATACTTTCATTTCAGTTTGGGTTCTAGAACAGGATTTTTAAAACTAGGGTTTATCATAGAATTTTTTCTTGTTCCTCTTCCTTTGCTTTTGTGATTTTTGTAAAGAAAATGGTAAATAAAATCTCTTTCTTCCAGATAGTCTTGTTAAAAATTGCAAAGAGAACAAACAGGGGAACGAGCAGAAAAGACTTTCTAAACAACAGCAACAAATCCAACATGTAGCTAGAGAGTCAAAAAATGTCTAGCAAACTCAAAAAAAAATCAACATAAGCACCTCAGAACTGAAACACATCTGCGCTGAAAATATTATACAAAACGTCAATGAATTGAAAAAAATAATCATCAAAATAACAGCAACAAATCCAACATGCTACTGTTGAGTCAAAAATGTTGTCTTCAAGGAAAATGAGGAAAATGTGTATCTTGCTTGGTCAACCCAAGTTCCCTCATGTCATCTCCCACACAGTCCCTCCATCTTCTCCTTGGCCTTCCCCACTTTGTCCTGCCAGGTAACGCCATGGCCAACACCCTTTTAGCAATGTGATCCTCGTCCCTTCTTTGCACATGTCCATACCACTTCAGCCGTGTCTCTCTCCACTTTCCTGCATACCCCGATAGTAACTCTGATCCTATTATTTCTGGTCATGTCCGCTCTTGTGACTCCAAGCGACCACCTCAGCATACGCATTTCTGCTGTTTGCATCTTCTTTTCAAGACTCTTGGTTAGAGGAGCTGTCTCCACTCCGTACAGCATGGCAGGCCTTACCACTGTTTTGTACAACTTTTCTTTGACTTTGACCGGTACTATCTTGTCAAAAATGAAAGCTCTTATACAACTTCTACTCCAGATTTCTTTACGGAGATATTCACCAGTCTACCTTGTCTCGTATCCCTGTCTCTCTCTCTCTCTCTCTCTCTCTTAGCAAATTGTAAAAGTGACAATGTTTGTCCAGTTACATTTTTGTGCCTATATATTTGTGTAATTTGGTATATTCGTATCAAAAAGTGCTCAATGTATAAAGCACAGCAGTATACATAAGGCAAAACACGAAAAATAAGAAATTTTTTATTGCAATCATAGTTCTTATTTTTCTTGTGTTTTACCTTATATATATGTATATAGTTTATAATGGAAATTTACATTTTTTCAAGAAAAAATGCATATGGTTGGTCTATTTCCATAATATGGGAATAGAGGTATGGAATAAAATAAAACTAAAATAAAACTGTCGTTTCCATTTTTAATTCCCATATGTCACTTTGAATTTGATAAGATTTTTTTGTTTCGGTGGTGGCACTTTGAGATTAGCTCAGTTCGCTTATTCAGTAGTTTATTATGTTCAGACCTTAACAAACTTTTTTTAACAGACATACATAGTGCCTTAGATGCACCAACTGACGTAAATAAGGGCTCAAGGATTCATGAAGAACAACACCAACAGCAGACACTGAGAAAGCACAAAAACTGGCATATGGAGTCATTAAAACAAAGCTAAACGCAACACAAACTTGCATTAGACCACTGAAAATATAAATACAGTACAAACCTGCCCAAAAATGTATCAGAAACAAAGGATTAATCCAGACCAACACTCAAAATGCCTCAAATTGTCTTTAGAACTGCTGTAGTTTACAACAAGAACAGCCAGATGCCTTCCCTTTCCCAAAGAAATAACTTGAATATGTCATTCAGGTAAATCAGACAAACTTCCTCAAAAACCTGCAATCACATCAAAATATATGTAGACGAAAAAGCACATTCTTTCTTTGCAATTTTAATTGAAATAGCTTTTTTCTATCTTTGTAAGAACGGTTTTGCACCCTTTCTCCCTATTATAAACCGTATCTTATTCAAACACTTCTTTGCCCGTACTAATACGGTTTAAGAGTTTAATAGATCAAGATCTCTCAGCTGGTGCTGGTAGTTCAGCTGCTATCCGTCCAGTACCACAGGACTCAGATAGACAGTACCTTTCTTAGGATGTTTGCCGATCCTAGTAGGGCAGTTTGCTGGATATTATTTAGCCTTTTCTGGTCGATACGGAGTACTCCCACCAGGCATTCAGACGGTGGATAGTTCCAAGGGCGCAAATCACTATATTATTATAATTATTATAATTATTATAATAATAATAATAATAATTATTATTATTATCATTATTAAAAGCATAATTTTCTTTTTAATCTTAAATCATTTCCTTTAGTAGTACTTTCACATTACGGTCCTATACGGATTTTGAAATGTAGATATTTCTACTGGACTTACTATTTAACAATATAATTCACAATCTGCAATGTTTGTTGCTAGACCAGGTTTTAAGTGTTCCACAGCAGTAGTTAATGATCGATTTTCTTACGATTTATGCAGTGAATGTACATGCTCATGTTAAGCTATGGGTAGGTGTATTGCAGATCCGTATAAAAATATGTGACGGATCGTATCGTGTCGACAACTACGTTATTCCAACAGAATGTATGAACACGTCATGCTTCACTTTGAAATGTTGACAAATGACGTATAAAAACTGTACATGGTAAATACAGTATTTATTGTCCGATTACAAAATGTTTATATAATTTTTTGTTGAATAAACGAGGTTATATTTTCTCATATATAAATTACCACATTAGAGTAGCGATCAAAACAGTTACCTTGTTTTCAGCAGCAATTTAGAACAATAGTTAGAGGAAGTAATAAAATCATATTAAAAACTATTGTAAAGACCAATGGGCCTGTCATCTTTCAATTCTTTGAAAATAAACGGATAAACTAATGGAAAATGGAATTTTTAGACCAAATTAATTTAAATGCAATATTTTGATTTCGAACACTGTAGTCTCAATTAAGTTATTTGTACATCAATTTCAGTTGGAAGTGGTGTTATTGACTCTTATCAAACACAATTCTGGACAGTAATTCAAAGTAACAAGTAGTATACGTTTGTATTATATGAATTTTTGGTGTACTAAAATAGTATCCAGAATTTATGTACTATATATCTACTATATATATACATATACATTCATATGTCATAGCTATGTTTGGATCCATTTAATCACTTTCATAATTTTACCTAAATAATGTCTGGTTTTTGGGAAAGGATTTCTCGTATTTGTTGGAAATGATTCTATTCTTCGCTCTCAATCCTCAAAAACACTGTATGATATAAGAACACTGAATCAAGTTGTTGTCTTGTCACGCACATAAAGGAGCTTTCTGTGGCAAAACTGGCTCAACTTTAGGTTCCTCAATAGGAAAGATGATTACAAATTCAAAAAATTGCAAGGCTGGGAGTGTCTCTTCAAGCTACGCGTAGTTGTCTTAACCGAGGTACTCGAGGAGTTGACCTTGTGTTAGCTAAACCAAGTGGAAGACCAAAGAAAACAAATGTTCGAACTAACAATTTACTGAACATCATGTGCGAGCGACCATCTTGTGTACCGTCATTAGAATTAGTTGATAACTTCTACCTAAAACCATAAATTATGATCAGTAAGAGGACACTTCGAGGGAAACTATTCCCAGCTGGTATTTTGCTCGTAGACACCTTGCTTAAAAATGTGGAATACCTCATGTTATTTTGAAAGAAGTATAAACATTTGATTGCTGAACAGTGATAAAAATGTTCTTTTCTTCTGCTCAACTAGTTTCACTCAGTTTTACTCAACTGGTATCCATGTGCGTTGTCCAATTGGCAAGCGTTGCGACAAAAAATCTGTTTGAAATGTATGATTTGGTGTGCCTTGCTTGAAAAAGAAGGGTAAAAAAGATTTTGGTACATGCCACCTAACACACGCATAGATGCTACCACTTAAAAAGGCAATTTGGAGAAGCTGAAACTTTGCCAAGGTATTCAAATACATCCTAATAGGGCACAGTAACACAGGAAGAAGACTGTATGTACGTGACTTGGTTTTGGATCAGCACATGAAATGAGTGGGTTATGACTGAATTGAAATTTTCCGTGGTTCAGCAGAACTATGGTTCGATCGATACCAAGGAAAATGTCATTGTTTCGAAAAGCTGATGTGCAAACTACTGATTAAAATAAGCTATTTAAAGTGGCATTTCAGATTTTCATTGAATGTTTTTTTTACCATGAACGTCAGCTGTCATTTATATCTCAGATGAATATATTTGTTGCAGGAATTTAGGAACTCTTTTTAAGAAATGCAAATTTTTTTATGCTTATAGTTTTGGCCAGGATTCCATACCTATCTGTCTATCTATCTATCATCTATCTATCTATCCATCTATCTATCTATCTATCTATCTATCCATCTATCTATCTATCCATCTATCTATCTATCCATCTATCTACCCATCTATCTGTCCATCTATCTATCCATCTATCTATCCATCTATCTATCTATATCTTTATATCTATCTATATATATATATAGATATATATATAAGTATGTGATTATATACCTAGTTGATGCTAAGTTTGCTTAATTCAATCAAACATGTACAAGTACCAATCCAACAAGATATTTCCCTGGATATTGCTCTTCTTTAAATTCATCTTCATCATCTTTACTAAATAATAATCAGGCTATAAAATGAACAAAACTCCTCTCACAGGCTTAAAGGTTAATACTGTAGCTTATAAAAGAAACTTACAATATTTTATAAGAAATAAAAGATAGTTGACCTATCCACACGCGTGAGCAGTTGTCTTTCAAATTCCAAAATTTATTTGGTAATTGAGAGACAACGAGTCAAATTCCACCTTAGAATCGAGTATCATTTCAAAAGTGTCACCTTACAAGTGTGGAACAAAAAGGCACTATGTATTCTTGAAAATTCTGAACTTTATGGACTCAGAGGAAACCATAGATGTAAGAGTTTTATCATGTCGAGTCGTAACCTTTTTCTGAGCTACGTTTCGAGAGATACTTCTCCCATCGTCAGGCTATCTAAGTAGCCTGACGATGGGAGAAGTATATCTCGAAACGTAGCTCAGAAAAAGCTTACGACTCATGACATGATAAAACTCTTACATCTAAGGCACTATTTATGTCTGTTAAAAAAAGTTTGTTAAGGTCTGAACATAATAGACTACTGAATAAGCGAACTGAGCTAATCTCAAAGTGCCACCACCGAAACAAAAAAATTTTATCAAATTCAAAGTGACATATGGGAATTAAAAATGGAAACGACAGTTTTATTTTAGTTTTATTTTATTCCATACCTCTATTCCCATATTATGGAAATAGACCAACCACATGCATTTTTTCTTGAAAAAATGTAATTTTCCATTATAAACTATATACATATATATAAGGTAAAACACAAGAAAAATAAGAACTATGATTGCAATAAAAAATTTCTTATTTTTCGTGTTTTACCTTATGTATACTGCTGTGCTTTATACATTAAGCACTTTTTGATACGAATATACCAAATTACACAAATATATAGGCACAAAAATGTAACTGGACAAACATTGTTACTTTTACAATTTGCTAAGAGAGAGAGAGAGAGAGAGAGGCGGGGAGCGGGGGCGGACAGAAGACACAGAGAAAGATGGAGACAATGTCAGAAAAAACTTTCTTATAGTAGAAATTTAGTACTCCATACTGGATTAAGTAAATTGCCTAACTTGCACGATGAATTATTGCCGGCAAATGGTCACTGCACTAATGATATGGAATTTGATTTAGAATTCTTTGGGATCTCCCAGGTGAATTGGTGTCTGACCTCTCATAATTGCTGGTCAGAACTGTTGTAATCACTATTTGTTTCTGAAACAGAGCAAAAATCCTAATGGTTCCAGAAGACAAAATGTTACGAGTATTCAAGAAGCCGAGCTTTTCTTCAAATCTAGAAATATAATGGATAAAATCACGAGAGGATCGGAATGACACCTTGGGGAAACAATTGATTACTATTTACGAATGACACCATATTAAGAGGATTGATCTGCAGACCACGATTAGAATCAACAGAGAAAATTTTTGCAACTGCTTTAGATTACTTGTGTACGATGGCATTTATTAACATTGATTTAAGAATAAATGGTGAAGAGTCAGTGCCATTTATGTCTCCGTCTCCAAGAACAAGAAATAGAAAACACACAATACACCGNTTGGCCGGATGCCCTTCCTGACGCCAACCAATGGCTTTTTCTTTTCGCAAAGTTCTAAATTCTCCTCGACAGCTCGGGGATTCGAACCCGGAACTCTTGGTTACTATGCAGTTGCACTAACCATTAAGCCACGGCTCCTCGGAAAGTACAACTAATAACCAACCAAAATTTGTTTTTTGGTTTCGTGGTGTTCTGTGGTGGATAAGGTATCTGTTAGTTGTTATTTCAAAAATCGATGTCAACATCAAAACCAAAAAACTGCTTTTGCCAAACTGCTTACGAAAAAACATTTTTGGAATCAGAACACATCAAGTTTTACTCGAATTCAGGAGCGAAAGGTCCAGTGAGAAGACCATTTGTTTTCTTTGAGAAAGGACAACTTAAGAAGTAAGGCACTTGCTGACATGTGAATACGCAGAATTGCAGCCCCCCTCCAACAAAAGAACGAGGAATGCATGCAGGTCTTGTGCCCTCTAAGCATAAATTTTAAACGTTATAATGTATTGTGACATCTTTGGCTCACTGATGCACTTACTTGATCAGAAAATATTGGTGGCGTAGAACTTGAGTAAGGTTTCTATTGGCTCCATGCCTTTGAAAGAGACCTTTTAACTAATTTCGTTTCATTGCCAGTGATCATTTTTGTTTTGCAAAACTAAATTAAATTGGCTCCACCTTAAGTAATTAAAACTTGTAGTTGCTTTCCAATAATACTGCATATAAAATTATAGATTAATTTCAAAATGCTAAAAAATAAATTCAAAGGTGGGTAAAATGTGGATTTGAAATCCTGAATAATAATAAAGAAGAATATTGAAAAGCAACTTAAAAATTGTAAACTAAAAAAAGGAAAATGAAGGTCATACACAGAAAATAATGCCTCCCATATTCTGACCTAAAGTTAGATCAAGACATTGTAATTTCGGTATTTCTATGAACTAAAGTAGTCATTCAATAGAAAGCAACTATTTGAAATAGAAAACATTTCAAATATGCAGAAATATTTAAGCTTGCATGTACAGGATTGTGCATTAGCTGCAGATATTAACATCAATTTATTTCTGTCATAAACAATTTTCTCACCGCTTTGTCACCCTGCGGGAAATCACGTATTACTGTTTGCAAAAAGACGTTTATACAGTATAAATAAGTTTGAGACAGTATGCAGCAACAATCTTTAATTTACCGTTTTTCGTATTCAAAAGGCCTAAAAGAATGAGTCTAGTAATTTTTGAAAGATCGTGATTTATACCCCCCCCCCCCGAAAAAAAAGCCAGTAGTGTATCGAAGAGTCTTTCTGCAAAACAAAAGGCGTGGTCGGGAACGTTCTGATAATGATCACAATATTTATAGCTGACCATAGTGAATTGGAAATAATAGTTGTGATTATAAGATTATACTTTATTAAAGTGGCGGGTTAAGAGGGTGTCATTTCGGCAACCAATGTAGTATAAATATCAATGAAATTGTTTTGCAAGTGGATTTTTCTTCTTGCCTACTTACAACGTTAAAACCCATGAACAGAAAATGTCTGTTAATTGGTTATCTATTTTGGCAAGACCAGAATGGTTAAAAAGTCATCTTTATTCACTTGTTCAACAAAAATCGAGGAAAATCCAGAGGAATAGTTTTTATCATTTTTATCTGACTTTACAGTAATATGTGAGAGATATTTTTCTCTTCTCCCCTTGAAATTACATTAATAAATTCACCAATATATATATATATATATATATATATATATATATATATATATATAATATTATTCATGTGAGTTTGTTTATCAAACTAGTTGATAATAAGAATGCTTGATAAAATTGTAGATCATTAATAATTATTAATCAAACAAGATGTTACAGTCTTTAGCTAATCCAAGTTTCAGGTTTGGTAAACAATCATCAGACTACAAAAAGTATTGGTTTTATATACAAATACAAACCTTTATAAGCTTTTATTGCATAGAACAGTCCTGGATATGACGTTAACCTGCAACCAGTTGTGGAGTTTCGACGTGGGCAAATGAGGTTACCCTTTGCCATAACTACCTCCAGGTCACTCTTGGGCAAGGTGTAGTACCTTTTAGCCCTGGGTAGGTGGAACTCATTAGCCTTCGTTGGCAGTCCACCTAGGAAAAGGAAAACTCTGATTTTAAACCCTAGGCGAGTGTGCTGCGCCTTGTAAAAATAACAGCGTCCTTGGTCTGGGCAGCAAGGGCATCACTGAGGCAAGTAACAACACACAGTTTCTGAGGTTCAAGATCGACGAGGCTGATAATTGACATTGTCAACAACATGGATCAATCATTTCTAGTTAATTGAAAATTGCAGTAGTTAGTAGGAGTCGCGACCACTAATCCTGAATCGTTTTCTTTGTAAGGCTTCGATAGCAACCGAAAAACTGAACACCCCCATCCCCCAGAAAACAAACTGCATAGAAACTTTATAAAACTTTAAAGCTATTTAGAAAAGGCTCAACTTGTCAAACGTTTTTACACTCCTGTTTGTGCGTAATGCATAATCCAGCTATATGCAGTACATATATAAGCAACAACACTAAAGAACAAAGTTCATTCAGATAATTAATACGAAAACTTCTCAATAGTAAAACCCGAATAAACTAGATAACTTATATTAATTGCAAGATAAGGGATAGGTGTCGTGCTATAAAGGGGTGCTGAAAAAATGATACCACCTTTCAACAGAATAGAACAATTTTCAACTGGGAAATTAAAAGATGGAAGTCTATAAACAGTGCAATCCAAATACACTAGATAATACATGTAACAGCAAGAAAGAGAATATACAAGATGTTGTTGAACAAATGGGAAAAAGATGATGATAGCATATGTCGCGAAAGCGATAAAAAAGAATTAAAATAATGGAAACAAGTAATACGAAATAAAATTGAAAACTAAAGCCACTAAAACAAGATGAATAAAAGTTTTAAAAAATTCGAGTAAAAGTAAGTGTGAGGATAATACCTCCTCCCTTCTCAATATATTTAAGTAACAAAGAGACTTAGGGTCTTGTTTTACTGGTGCCATTTTGACTGTGACCATGGAATGTGTCTATAGGTTTATGGATGAATCTGATAAAAGACAAGCTTGATATTTCCAAGGCATTTAATAAAGTGCGACTTGCTGGCTTGCTTCATAAGTTTAATGGTTTTGATATTTGTGGAAGGGTCTTTTTAGATCCATAAATCCTTTCTTCTTGATCGTAAAATACATGTCTTGAATTTAGTGTTTTCTTGAAAATAACTTGATGACGAGAGAAGTATCTCTCGAAACGTTGCTCAGAAAATTTTCTAGACACATTTAAAACTCCTGATGGGATACAAACTCTAACAAAGTTTGAAAAGAAAAGGCAAAAACGGTTAAGAGAAATCTTTTATCAAGATGGAGTCATTACCTGAGGTAATCTTTAGTGATGAATGGAAAATGGAAAAATGTTAAAGAAGAGCTTGGGAATGTTAATGGTGTAATTCAAAATATCGATACCAATGATATTAGTAGTACACAGAAACTCTTGGTTGGTGAATGATAGATTAGGTGTAAAAAGGAAAGGCGGTGGAGTGAAAAAAGTAAAGAAACCATTCTGGAAAAGAAGAGTTAAAAAGAACATTGCAGAGTGACATAAGCACCTTTAGAAGTATCTTTACAGAAATGAAAAATAAAAAGTATNCCCCCATCCCCCAGAAAACAAACTGCATAGAAACTTTATAAAACTTTAAAGCTATTTAGAAAAGGCTCAACTTGTCAAACGTTTTTACACTCCTGTTTGTGCGTACTGCATAATCCAGCTATATGCAGTACATATATAAGCAACAACACTAAAGAACAAAGTTCATTCAGATAATTAATACGAAAACTTCTCAATAGTAAAACCCGAATAAACTAGATAACTTATATTAATTTCAAGATAAGGGATAGGTGTCGTGCTATAAAGGGGTGCTGAAAAAATGATACCACCTTTCAACAGAATAGAACAATTTTCAACTGGGAAATTAAAAGATGGAAGTCTATAAACAGTGCAATCCAAATACACTAGATAATACATGTAACAGCAAGAAAGAGAATATACAAGATGTTGTTGAACAAATGGGAAAAAGACGATGATAGCATATGTCGCGAAAGCGATAAAAAAGAATTAAAATAATGGAAACAAGTAATACGAAATAAAATTGAAAACTAAAGCCACTAAAGCAAGATGAATAAAAGTTTTAAAAAAATTCGAGTAAAAGTAAGTGTGAAGATAATACCTCCTCCCTTCTCAATATATTTAAGTAACAAAGAGACTTAGGGTCTTGTTTTACTGGTGCCATTTTGACTGTGACCATGGAATGTGTCTATAGGTTTATGGATGAATCTGATAAAAGACAAGCTTGATATTTCCAAGGCATTTAATAAAGTGCGACTTGCTGGCTTGCTTCATAAGTTTAATGGTTTTGATATTTGTGGAAGGGTCTTTTTAGATCCATAAATCCTTTCTTCTTGATCGTAAAATACATGTCTTGAATTTAGTGTTTTCTTGAAAATAACTTGATGACGAGAGAAGTATCTCTCGAAACGTTGCTCAGAAAATTTTCTAGACACATTTAAAACTCCTGATGGGATACAAACTCTAACAAAGTTTGAAAAGAAAAGGCAAAAACGGTTAAGAGAAATCTTTTATCAAGATGGAGTCATTACCTGAGGTAATCTTTAGTGATGAATGGAAAATGGAAAAATGTTAAAGAAGAGCTTGGGAATGTTAATGGTGTAATTCAAAATATCGATACCAATGATATTAGTAGTACACAGAAACTCTTGGTTGGTGAATGATAGATTAGGTGTAAAAAGGAAAGGCGGTGGAGTGAAAAAAGTAAAGAAACCATTCTGGAAAAGAAGAGTTAAAAAGAACATTGCAGAGTGACATAAGCACCTTTAGAAGTATCTTTACAGAAATGAAAAATAAAAAGTATGTCCTTACAACCAAAGAAAAAGTCTTTATGAATAAGAAATATAAAATAGATGAAAAAGGATACATCAATGTTATTAGTTTTTTAAAGGTTAAAATTTGATGGAATGGTATCTGATGAGTATTCCATTAACGTTAATATTCCTCAAAATTCTATTCTTGGTCAAACTCCCTTCTTTAGATCAATGATATTTCTGGAAATATGCTTCAGTTTGTCAACATCTATGCTGATAACACTACTTGTACTGTAGCATTCCCCACAAGACAATTCAACAGGAATAAGTCAAACTTGAGGAAGATTTGAAATCTGACTTTTAAGGTGTCAGAGAATGAGAGAGGATGTTCTTGGTTTCTTTTAAAAGCGACCAAAACACGTCTGATGTCACTCAATGAAAAGCTGAGCCCTTACTTCCGTCCAGTAATCATGGAATATCACGATGATTTAAGTCAAAAGCTGTAGAGCCATTGAAAAATGATGTTGCATTAGGGATTAGGATAGAAAGGGATCAAAATGGTGAAAATGGTGCGCTGATGTTGTAATGCGGTACCAGCGGTTCATGCAGACCTGAGCCGAGGCAAGTTTTTC
>RDPX01000029.1:67567-77922 GCA_003991215.1 Morbakka virulenta | reverse complement strand
CCATAAATGGAAGGAAGTTCATAATTCTATTCTTGTATATCAACAAATGTAGAAGCGTAGTAAGGAAGAGGCTGAAAATTTTTGTGACACATTTAAAAGACCGAGAGTACAATTTGATTTATTGGAGACCAAAATAATAGAAAGACAAATTTATAAAACACCTTTTATCTTTTTTGGCCCTACCTGATCATATCGATATCACAAGCTCATTATGGCGGGGAATCTGAAAGTACCAGATGAAAAAAAAGCAACACAATTACGACGAGAAAAAAAAGATTTTTGGGACACAAATTAAAAAACCCGATTAGTATAGATTTGATAAGGTTCAGCAATTAACTATGTAATAACCTATAGTTTATTTGAACAACATCAAATACGATTCTAAACCTGGAACTAAAAATGACATAGAATATATACAATTTTTTAATTGTTAAGGACTACAAAATGCATAAAATCACAAAGCGTACAGAACTGTAGATAAAAGACATATAAAAGGACAAGCCGAGATATAAGAGTTAACCTGAGACTTAAAAACATTCAAGTCATGTGATGGAGTAAAGGACTCAGAAAACTCAGAAGCCAAAAGGTTCCTATCCTTCCGAGGTGAAAACTAAATTCATAGGAAGATTTATTACATCGAGAGACAACAGTTACATGGGGATAAAATATTTGATAGAAAAAAAGTAAAGCAAGCTGCAACAAATTGAGTCTGGTACCAGAGAGGAAGCTATCAGAACATTTTCCATCGTAATACCAATAGAAAAAATAAAACTAGCCACATTTCGTCAGTTAACCTGAATAAAGCAAGAAAGTCTAAAACAACACTATTATTGCAATATGAAATTCTCCAAGGCAGCCCAGAGATGAAACCGATGTAAGCAGATGCTAAAAGAAACAGAGTTAGACCTTCTAAAAAAATTCTAGTCAGCCAAAGTACAAAACCTTCGAACAGGCGACAACTGTTTTGAGAATAGTGCGACCCCCCCCCCCCAAAAAAAGAGTTAAATATCAGATTAAAAGAAATTGGTGCTTGCTCCAGGAAGCGTTATACACCATAAAGCCATTAAATTTCATGATTTTAGAAAAAAAATCTTATAAGATTTTGACCTATTTTTTTGACTTTGAAATTGAATATGACTTGAATGTGTTTGGATAGGGCAAGAAGAGATTCTGGTACATTAAGTTTGTTGGAAAATTGTCTGGTAACGTTAAGTTTTAATTTTAAAACTGCTATCATAGGGACAAATTCTATATTTTAATTTAGGAGATTGTTCCGCGTCAAAAAATGCTTCACTTTTCAAACTCACAATTTTCCAAATGTCACTAAAAAAGGGTAAACGTTTCAATGAATTTCGTACTTAGGTATAACAGTACGTGTGGAGATTGTGATTCTTTTATATATATATATAGCATTAGGAGTAAACTCCAAACAGCTAGATGTTAAATGCTGCTAATTTGACAAATTAAAAAAAACAGAAAAACTCTTTACATCACAACAAATTTTTTTTACACGACTCGAGACACGATACGTAAATAAAGGCACAGAAGAAATGTTTCAGAATTTGAAAGAAGAGATAGACCGAAGAATAGCTATGTTGGTAACAGAGGTCCCGGACTTGAGACCGACAGTGGCTGCTTTCCACGTGTGTTACGGGTACCCAACACTCAGCATTCCCTCTGCTACAAAGATCTAAAACAATAAGGTGAAAGAGAAGAACAAAGAAAAATGTAGAACAAGAGTATGGTAAAAAAAACCCCACAAACAACAACAACAACAACAACAAAACACAAAAAAAACAAAAAAAACAAGCATTATCAAAAAGAGGCGAAACAATGAAATGTAGGTATTAGAAAGACTGAAAAGTAACATCAGAGAGAATGACAGTCTGTCGTCAGCATCATACAGCTAAGTACAGGCCGTCAGCAAATAAACAGAAGAAAAGATAGAAAATGATCATTTGCCATCAGTACCATACAGTTAAGTACAGGCTTACAGCGAACGACCAGAAAGTGAATGGAAGGTAGAAATGAATGACAGAAGATGAGACAATAAATTCCTGAGTAGTCAACCCTGAGCTAATTTGGTAACATGTCTTTTCAAAAGAAGAGAAAGCATCAAAATGTTTGCCATAGACTTAGACAAGCACGACAATCCTCAATTTGTTTTTGGGCGCTCTTTGTGTCACCAACCTACCGAAAAGTTCTCTAGTCTTGATGATGAAGCCATCGTAGAGAAGAGAAGCACGAGCGATACGTAGAGTTTCACATAGTATTGATCCATAGAACACATGACGAGGCAAATTTCCAGATAGATCCGGCATTCGGACGATATGGAAAGGAAAAGCATCACGTTTGTCAAATAGCTTGTAAACAAATAATCCATCTTTGATTGTAATGTTTAAGTCTAAAAAGGTAGCATGTTGACCTGTGTGCCTGTGTGTTCGAATTTCAGTACCAGCTCACTTAGATAAATTTCGTGATAACTTTTTTGGAACTCCTCTGAGTCGTCAATACTATAGGCATCATCAATAAAACGAAAGCAATTCTTAAACTTGCATCCACGGTATCGATCAGTGCAAATTAGGTTGGTGATATATATATATATATATATATATATATATATATATATATATATATATATCCTTTTCAAATGACAAGGAAATTCTTGGGTTGTATTACAACAAGTTGCAGGAAGCACTTCTCATAGGCCCTGATATTACACTTAAAAGGAAAACAAAAGTATGACGATTTGGAAAAGGAGGGATTAAAAACGTCAAATGATCGATTTTCAGCCGTTTTCCATAAGCCTTCTGACTAGTTTCTAGTAAGAGGTCCTGGGTCAAATCCCCATAACCTCCGCTTGTGCGAGAAAAGGCTTGGGCAATTTATTCCAATATTTCAATTTAAAAAATTTTAAAAGTTTCAAAATTGTCAAACTTTTCCTGAAATGTCAATCCCGATGTTTTTGTTTACTTAGATAGTCCCTGTAAAGGTTATCAGTATCTCTCGAAATCCGTCTTCGTCATATTTACAGACATCCTGTATTCTTTGATAAAGGGTTGATATAATTTTCTATAAAACGTCTGTTGTAAGGAGAACAGATTTGTTTTGCAATCCACTGCAAATAGTGTGATTACAGATTTTTTTTCTTGCTACTGGCTGGTAGTTAACAGTCTTTTGTTGTAATCAGAACATTTGGCCACTTTTTCCAATTGGAAACCATCTTTGAATAAATATTGTGCTAGTGAGATGTCCACAAACTTGTTGTATTATACCTTCAGCAGAGCAACCTATCTGCTGTAGATTGTTCTACCAAGTTTTTATTATCTTTATCTTCTCTTAGAATGTCATAGCTTTCATCTAATTAAATAGTTAATTCTCCATTCAAAGAAACATAATTGCATTGGTTATAGACGGGGCGATTTAATTAGGTACTCAGATCTCCCTGGTTACCGGCCTATATGACTGGATTCCTAATTTCAAAGGGTCTACTTTAAAAGTGGTTTAAAAAGTTAATAAAAACAACATCTTTTATAGGACCCAACTCAAAAAGTTTACGTACGTTTTAAATCTTGAATAATTGAACTTTCATATGCTAAATGTTTAGATGAGCTGGCACTTATGTTACCTTTGCTGTAGTGCCGTGCCTATAAAGACGATCATGGATTTCCATATACCTCTACCTCTTGTCATTTGCCGCATATGTGCAGCTTTGCTTCCATCTCCTCCTGATATTCTTGTTTATCCATGTACTTCTTCCTTTCTCTTTCTCTACAACCTGCAAATTTGACTGTTAAGCTTAGGTATTCTATTTTCCCTCCCTTCATGACATATCATATAAAGCTCATCTGTCTTGCTCTTATATTTATCAATAATTCTCTATCACTGCCCAATTTTCTTAACACTTCTTCATTCAATATCCCTTCTGTCCAAGATATTTTTAAAAGCCTTTGCCAGAACCACATTTCATATATGCTTCTATCTTCTTCTCCATTTGTTTATTCAATGTCCAGGTCTGTGCACTAATTTATTCATAGGTTTTAACTACTCTATCTTGTTTTTATGGATAGTTAGATGTTGGTAAGAATGTTTCTCGTCTTCTGAAAGGCATTCTTTGCTTCATAAGTTCTTTTTTCAATTTCTGCTATACATCTTCCACCTTCTGCAATAAAGCTTCCAGGTAAAAAATCTTCTCATCTGCTTTATGTTCTTGTCACTCACTCTTACACAATTCCTTGGAACCTTTGATTTCTATTTTGAATGCATTAATCGTACGCAAAACGTTTACACATGAATTGTGGACGAAAAGTACATTTTTCCCAGCTTCCCACCAAAAGACGATTAACTACAAAAACTAACAAGTGTAAAATGTTTAAAGAGTACCTGGTCTCAAAAGCGTTGCTTACTGCCAACAGTTGCAACTGTATTTTTCATTGCTTTATAGTTAAAAGATATATAGTCAGATTAAACAAAATTAGAGTAAAAGGGATGTTATATGTTTGTTTTAGTTTAGTTTTAAGTCAAGTTCACTGTTTAGGTTTCCTATGGCTCTTCTGTTTGCCTTGTGCTTCAAGTAGCATGTCACGAACTAGTAAGTAGCCACCAGTTCTATGATGAGTACTTTTTGTGCAGTACAACACGAAGAACTTTCTCTTCAAGAAAATAAACCACAAGTATCTGTCATTTTGTTAACAGACCACACTGTACCTGAGTACTAATATTAAAAGTAATTGAAAGGGCAGTGAGCTTTGTATGAATTAAGATGGTGTCAGAACAATTCTTGGACAAAAGCTATGACAACTAGGAAAAAATCAGAAGGAAAATAAAGGCATAGATTTCATGAAAATGCAAAGACGGCTGGAGATAATAGAAATAATTCGTGCACATGTTCTCAGACCTACGTAAGTTCTAAAATGCAAATCGGTTTTTTTCCCATTGCAAATATCTTACACACACCCACGTTTCCTCAACTATGTTGAGATTAGAACTTTTTCATGACTGCCAACATGCTTGTATTGTATTATATAATTCAAATCCACTTCACTATTCCTAGTTTCCATGACTACTCTTTCCTTACTGTTCTGACTACTGTGTGCTTGTAAAAATACCTTGAAGATGAAAAACAAAAACAGCTCACTACAATTTATTCCTAGCGTTTTTTCCTGCAGTAGAGAATCCTGTTTTCCAAATCCTTAATTAAAAAGCGTTAGTTTTGTAACGGTAAGGATAGTGTGGATATGACTTTGTCTGAGTAGAATTCCTTAATTAAAAAGCGTTAGTTTTGCAACGGTAAGGATAGTGTGGATATGACTTTGTCTGAGTAGAATTCCTTAATTAAAAAGCGTTAGTTTTGTAACGGTAAGGATAGTGTGGATATGACTTTGTCTGAGTAGAATTCCTTAATTAAAAAGCGTTAGTTTTGTAACGGTAAGGATAGTGTGGATATGACTTTGTCTGAGTAGAATTCCTTAATTAAAAAGCGTTAGTTTTGTAACGGTAAGGATAGTGTGGATATGACTTTGTCTGAGTAGAATTCCTTAATTAAAAAGCGTTAGTTTTGTAACGGTAAGGATAGTGTGGATATGACTTTGTCTGAGTAGAATTCCTTAATTAAAAAGCGTTAGTTTTGTAACTGTAAGGATAGTGTGGATATGACCAAAGATTTGAACAAAGGTGCCCGAGTGGGCTAGGATTTTTGCCACTGCCGAAAAAATTCTATCAAGAATCAGACAATAGGAAACAAGTAATTCTTTTACAGTTGACCTAACCCTTTGTCTGAGTAGAATTCCTCCTTTCGTAGAAGAACAGATTAAAGACAACAGAATATTCTTTTAAATGTTTAATTTTAAGAAGTTAGCATGTCCCCAAAAGAAAAACATAATACAGTGCTACCAGTTAACGGGTTTAATACCGATGTGATTTTTCTCGGGAAAATTTTAAAAGTAATCTGGGAAGAAGTCACGTAATTTTTAAAGAATAGGTTATAGCTACTTTTTAGTTATAAATTTGTGACTGACGTAGACATTACAACAATCATATGAAGATAAAAGCAAAGCAATTGATTTACAGCTTTCTAATTCTCACACAGAAGTAAATTTCTGGTGATAAGAGCTGAAAAAGGGACTGAAATGATTGCAAGTCAAAGTGTTTAAGCATAGTACAAATATATTGGCTGAAAATTCTGACTTTTGTGAACCTTACAAAGCAATAAAATCATCAACTGAATACCTGCAAATAGCAAATAGTACACATTTATACAACACTACAGATAAATACTACACATACATAAAACACTACAGAAAAAAATTGCATGAAATAGTGAAGCATTTACATTTGTAGATTTGGGTGACTTTAGGAGTCCGCGTCGAGATCCAAAGTGGATCTCGCGAAAACGACCACATTCAAGGGCTGGAAGCCAGCCAGCTCATCTTCCCACAGTGTGACCCGAAGATCCCCATACGGTACTCATTTCAATACGTGACATCCAACCAGCCAATGTTCAACGTCTTCTTCCTCTAAAAATAGTGCATCTATTAAGTACACATTGATCGAGAGAAATTTTGAAAGTTGTTATATCTAGGCTGGAGATACCCAGGAATGTACATCCATCAGAAAATCTTCGGGTGCCACAGTCAGTAGTCAAAGATTCAAATTGATTGTGGTGCCTTTGATTTTAAAGACATTCGTCCGAACGGTAGCTGTCCGGTTCGCCCCTCTCCAACATGAAGGCTGTCTTCTTTGAGGAGCACATTGAAGTATACAATAGTTATTGACGACATGTATTAAATTCTGGGATTTTTTAGTTCTTGATGTGGGTTTTTTGTATTTTATATAATAATTATTTAGAGAGTGCTCCACAACAAAGTGTTGTTAGTTTTTACGGAAGTCTAAATAAATGCATTTTGCACAACATACCCTCAAGAACAATTTTTTACTTAAGGGAATGGTTAATGATACAGTAGGTTGATACAGGAGTAGGCTGAAATAATTGCACAGAAATTTATTGTTCTGACTACATCACTCTTTGTACGCAAAGTTTGTCTTCTGACTACATCACTCTTTGTACGCAAAGTTTGTCTTCCTTTTAAGAAATGAATCCTTTTTGCAGATGATTATAAATTACGGAAAACGGGAGATAACAACTATCTCACCGGATATTTTTTAATCATTATCGTTAAACGTATTTAAGTCAGACGTTCTAACCTACATAGCCTTTCCAGGGTGAATTACAAAATTAGAGACAGCACAATAAATTAGATATAAGCAGGATATGGACACCACCTCCACAACAAACACTGACCATCAAACAGTGTATAGAACATAAGAGTAAAATTCAAAATATTGAACTAAACAAAGACGATTATGAGGGCTGTGTCTTAGAATACAAAAGTAGACAGATGTAGGGCTTAGTTAGTAATAGCTGGAACGAAACAGAGAAATTTGTCTGGAAGACGGAAAGTGAAATTTTTTTTAAAAAAGTAGAAATGTGGATTCTTCTATTTTAATACAGGCCACCTGCCAGTGGGAAAAAGCTGAGGTATTTAAATTTTTGGTGAAAAATGTACATCAAGTACACGCTTTTTTGTGCCTTTTGGATTTTCATAACTATAATTTTTGTGGCAGTCCTGAAACCCCTTTGTGACCTTTTATAACTGACCACAAAAATCAAAAATTGTTTATCTATATTTGAAGTGAAAAGGAGACGAAATAATTATTTTCTTGTACAGTCAGCCGATGCGCGTCTGTAGCAAGTGAGTTTATTAGTTCCAAAAAGGTTACATGGTACTCCCACGATAAACCAGAACACGATACAGTCTGAAAGAGAACTTCGTTTTCCTTACCATTTTTGATATTTAATTACATTGAGATGATTCGTCTGGTGTTTGTTTATGGTAGATTGCAGATTATTGTCTTTGGGTAATATTCAAGAAGTTTTGGCTCTGTATCAATGACCTAACGAAACTGAAGAAATAAAGTGAACTTCTGCTTGGAAAAACGACACAGATTGTCTTAGCGGTAAGTGCTGTGCCAGACGTCTTTCACGACCTTAAGCGCAGCTGATACTGTCTTTTTCGTCAAAGAACTGTTGGACACTGTAACAGTCCAGTAGAAGAACTTTGTCATCAGCCCAACCACAAAAGAGGGAATTTAATAATTTAATCTATGCATGAATAACTCACTCGTCCATTGCAGCTATGTCTTTGAAAATGAGGGATCTAAAAGTAAACAAAACCAGAAACTGAAGCTTAGAAATTCTAACATCTTCCAACAAAAGAATCATATTTGTTCTAAAAAAATCCTTCATTGAGTGATCAGTTCTAAGCTTCTTTTATCTAAAAGTTACACCTATTACCTCGTCCCTCCGCATTGCTGAAACCACTAACGATTAATTAGAGGCTTATTAAAACCAAAGAATATTATTTTACAGTATGATGAGTCACCATTGTTTACTCAATAATTAAGGGCATTACACACTAATTATGGAGACCTACGCAATGGTATCAAAGTAAAATAGCAATGAGGAACAAAAGCTGAATATCCTAATTGCCAAATAATATTGAAAATATCTGTGAAATGTTTATTTAATAAATAACCGCTTGACGTATGTATTCTTTTGCTGCCTCAATTGGAATTGTTAATCTAGTTTATTCTTTCAACTGGGTATATAGCTTAGTTAGAAACGAAAACACGAAGTTGGTTGCGTTTGGTATTTTTTCCCCCGGGATTTCAATTATTACTGTAATCAAGATCATTAAAATACTACTTTATATTAATGTCAATTCCATAGTAAGTAATAATTAATCACAGAAATATGAAAAAGTTAATTTTTCCAAAGGTTTAAAAGTTTACAAGTAAGATTTGTCCCTTGTGTCTCCTTGTAATGCAATTTGTTCATATGTTTGTGTTTTCCTTAGAGATTTTGGTATAAAGAGCTCATTTTATGCCTTTGAGGTAGTGTAAAAACACAACGAAGAGGTATTTATAGAAAGCCTGGGCACTAATTCCCAGGAAATACACTTCCAGCTCCTTATCCAAGATGTGCAGATACCTAGTCTCCAATGAGAATTCACTTAGTTTACGCTCAGAATTTATTACTCCATCAATGTAAGCAAAATTATGAAAGACAGCTTATCGTAAATGGTTTGCTCCAATGATTTCTGTAGGAATTCCTCCGAAAGTTGAGATACGAAAATCGAGCATTAATGTAAACAATCTTTGCCATAATAATAATTATAATAATAACAAAATGAATAATAATAATCATCATCATTTTAAACGTTACCTTTTTATTTCATAACAAAAATATATTAATCACATGTTAAAAACAAAACAAAAATAAACACAGAAGTACAATTTTTTAAATTTTAATCGAAAACTTTCTGTATTTTATAGGCTTACTATTTCGACTAAATTTTCATTATGATAATAGTAATAATAATAATGATAATAGTAATGATGATAATAATAATAATAATAATAATAATAATAATAATGATAATAATGATAATAATAATTGTAACGGCAGGCACGTGTGAGATGGTCAAGGCCATAATTTGTGCCGGTATCACCCATCCGGGAGTGGTAGTAAAGTGGCAGCTCTTCACCGCTTTGACCTACTCAGATCCAAATTGAAGAAAAACCCAGCTTTTGAAGCTCAATACAGGAAATTCATGTCTGAGGTTGTGTGTCATGGAGATGCAGAACTTGTACCAGATGAACAGCTGGACATAGATAAATGTTGGTATCTACCGCACTTTGGTGTTTTCCACCCGAAGAAACCTGGAAAGCTCCGGGTTGTCTTTGATGGCAGTTGCAAAATCCGCGGTGAAAGCTTGAATGATTGCTTGATTCAAGGCCCAGATTTAATGAATAGCCTGTCTGGCATTTTGCTAAGGTTTAGGCAGGAAACTGTAGCACTGATGTGTGATGTTGAGCGCATGTTTCATCAGTTTCGAGTTAAACCTAGTGATAGGGACTTTCTTCGGTTCTTTTGGTTTGATGAAAATGATGACGTCAAAGTATGGCGAATGAAGATTCATGTCTTTGGTGCTAGGTCCAGTCCATCTTGTGCTACCTTTGGCCTCAGAACATTGGCCAATAAGTTTGGTTCTGGCAAAACAAAGAAGTTCATTGAAAATGACTTTTATGTTGATGATGGCATCACAAGTGTTTCCACGGCTTCTGAGGCAGTTGACTTGGTTGATAAGACGATTTCGGTGTGTGCCAAAGGAAAATTGAGGCTACACAAGTTTGTTTCAAATTGTCCAGATGTTCTTGCAGCCATCCCAAAGGCCGAGCGTGCAGCCACAACTCTTGATCTCGACTTGCCAGGTGGGGATTTTCCAGTTGAAAGG
>RDPX01000029.1:36006-63552 GCA_003991215.1 Morbakka virulenta | reverse complement strand
GTGTGTGTGTGTAAGCTGCTGGAAGCAAAAAAAATTCTCCAAATCGACGACGAACCAGATTCGAAATCACATGAACGACGAGATCGATTTCTTCCATGGTACGGCAGAACAGCTTGAAACGAAGGCTATTTGTTACCAACCAGTCAGGAAAACCTGCCTAGTTAGCATCCAGGTGTCACCACGTGGAGGTTCCTAAACATCCAATACAAACTGTACACCAGCTGTATCAATTTGTTTTTATCCGATCACATTGAGAAAAATAGGGTGATAACCAAAGAACAAGTTGCTGGCAAAAAGGGAGTATAGGGAACAACCGAACAATTACTTTTGAACACAAACAACTTAAAGGAGGTCAAAAGAACAAGAAGAAATCTGTACACGATATGGCTCGACTACAAAAAAGCCTTTGATTCCATCCGTCACAAATGGCTTCTCCGTGCCCTCGAACTTGCAAAAGCACCAAAACATCTAAGAAATGCCATAAAGAATTTGATCGAGTCATGGTACACACGATTGCACCTTCAAGGCACAAACGATATCATCACCACAGACCGAATCAAGATAATAAAAGGCATATACCAAGGAGATAGCCTGTCAACGATTCTCTTCGTACTATCACTTAATCCGTTATCGCACATGCTTCAAGAGACCAAGGGATATGCATATGGAAAAACAAAAAATCACCAGCATACGCACAACTTTTTGATTGATGATCTCAAGGTTCTCTCTGGAATCCTCAATAATTTGAAACATACTTCATTCTTCAGAGACATATCTATGAATTGATAAATGCGCTTACCTTCAAATAAACAAGGGAGTGATGGTGGAATCCAACCAGCACCTAGATGTCAACGCCTTGAAGATAAGCACCACTTGCAACCGATGATCAGTACAAATACCTTGGAATTGATGAAAACATTGTGTACGTTGGTCCATTGAATAAAGAACGAATATTCAAAGAATATCTAAGAAGAGTGAAGAAGATCTGGAACTCTGAACTGTCTGATCACAACAAAGTGACTGCACATAACACTTTTGCAGTACCAGTTATCACATCAACTATTGGAATAATAGACTGGACGATAGCAGAAATTGAACAGTTAGACGTAAAGACCAGAAAAATGCTATCGATGACTGGAAACTTCCACCCGAACTCAGATGTTGACAGGCTATAAATTAACAGAAACAAAGGAGGGAGAGGTCTTAGGAACGTTAGAACATTATTCGAAAGCAGAATAATAGCGGTACAACAATATCTGAAATTAAACTTTACACCTATCGAAATCCTTGAATATATTAATGAATGCGAAATGGACTCGATTAAAAGAATCGCTGATGAGCTGCTGCAACAAACCAATATTAACCAAGAACAAAATGAGAAACCCAAATATCTTAGCCGAAAATTCACTCTCCAGAAAACTGAACAACGAATTGAAAGATATGCCAACAAAAAAGAACATGGCCATTTTCAACGAAAACTTAAAGATGAGAGCAAGATAGACCACAAAACGAGCCTACAACGAACGAAAAACTGCAGTACAACATCACACTTTAACAATTACCTAGACAGAATAATTGACCAGGAACTGCCAACAAGATACCTCCATCATAAACGCCAACAAATCAATGACAACAAGTGTAGATTGTGCCATATCAGCATTGACGACGTAACCCAAATAACCAATGCTTGCCTGAAAATGTCAGCAAGATACTATCTACCCCTCCGACATGATGCTCTTGCAAAGTACGTGCTGAAGTTAGTCATAAGAATGAACCATCCTGAACACAAATACTGTAAGAAACGAGATCCCGAGTATGTGTTAAAAATAGACGATGTCGAATACTGGTGGAACCTACCAGTCAAAACCATTACAAAAACACCGCATAGCAAACCTGACATGATCATATGGGACAAATCTATGAAAGTTTGCTCTGTTGTCGAATTCAGCTGCCCAACTGACATCAATATCGGAAACAAGGTCGACAAAAAGATGAACAATTACGTACCACTACTCAGAAACATGCAGATAATGTATCCTGACTATCGGTTTAAAATGATACCAATCATCATCGAGGCACTTGGATATGCTCCAAAAGGTCTGCAAGAAATAATGGAAGAACTTGGTTTCGAGAAGAAAGAAACAGCAAAACATATAAAATAAAATGCAAAATATAGTTACGAGTGAAACTGTTAAGATTTACAAAACCTTGCTTAAGTTCTAAATAATATATTTTAGGTAAGTTAAAGTCAGATGTAACCTGAAATTCATCATGCTGTAGGCCAGTCAGTATTTTCTCGTAATTCGGGAATTTGTAACTTGTAACTCTCAAAGCGTGGGAAGCCTTTGAGCCCAATGTAGTTTTAATCGGTAATCAGTTTTCGTCTAATATGAAACTTTTTATGTAGGAGCAGTCTTGTCTCAGTGTTTGCGACCCATTACGCTTTTGAATTGTATAAATACTACAGTAAAATGAAATATATGTATGAAGCTCACTTACATACTTACTGAAACCCATCGCTTCTCCTCGAGCATAGAGGTCTGGCAAAAGTCTCCTAGAGATCTTGCCTTGGGCTGCTTTGTACAGTTGTTTTCAGGTTTGTCCAATCGTTTTGGTGCCAGCCCCGAGTTAAAGTAGCCAGATGTTTCTCAACCGTTTTCTTTTCTGTTCCCCTGACGGTTTTATTTCAGTACCTACCTGGTAATGTTACTGGCTGGCTTCTTTAGGGTGTTCCTGATCCATCCTCATCTTTTGGGTCGGATCTCGTCTTCTGCCACAGTTTTGTGTTGATAATGGTGTCAGAGCGGCGAATTTGAAGGATTTTTCTCCGGCTGCCATAGACGATGGTCTGCACTTTTGTGATGATGGTCTTTGTAGTTCTTTTTCTCCGCTCCATACAGTAGAATTGACATTACATATGGATTGAAAATCCTGATCTTTGTGCGAGTCTACACAAGCTTGGAGTGCCAAATATTTTTCAGTGACAACTATGCTGCTCTCACTTTGCGAGTTATTGTTCTAACATCTGCATATGTTCCAGCCTGCTTGTCGGTTACGCTGCCCAGGTATGTGAAGGTCTACAGTTCTAGATCACTCTCATATAGTGTAACTGGGCCTTTTATCGCTGTGTTTATCTTGCGAATCTTGGTTTTACCATCTTGGGTCTTGAGGCCAACCGATAATGATGTGGCATCCAGCTCTGTTATCTTGTCCTGTATCCGTAAGTGACTATGGGAACGCAGAGCCAAGTTTTCTGCTTAAACTAGGTTATCTAGTTACTATAACAGTGTCCACTGAATTCCGTATGTCTTGTGCGCTGCCATGTCTTCAGTCGATTGCAAGAAGGAAAAAGAAAAGCGAAAAAAGCTAGCCTTTTCTAACTCTTTTCTTTACTTCAAAGCTGTCTGTAAGCTTTCCTTCATGAACCATATGCAGGAGATTCCTTAATGCGAGTTTTTTTTATCAGTTTACTAGTTTGCTTGGCACTTCCCTGGAGCGACTTTCTGCTTCCTCTTCTGGATCTTACGCTGAATGTCTATCGATATCCATTTCTTGTAATCCTACCTTTTGGGGCACACTCTTTATTGGCAAATTGACTTAAAAGTCACTTTCACTTTCTGCCACTAGTTCTCAATGATAATCTCTTCTTCAGACAGTCCTTGTAACACGCTGTACTTATTAGTGAGAAACAGCCTGAAACCTCTCTGGTCTTAAAGTCTGCCAGTAGACTGACGTTGTATCTTTGCATCTTTAATGTTCCTTCCAGGGAACAGATTGTTCAGATTTCAGAGCGATAATTTTAATGTGTCATGTATTAAAACGTCTGCTATCTATCGTCTTAAAACGCACGATGAATACAGTAAATTTTGAAATAAGTGGGGAAAAGCTGCGATGATTCTTTGTTTATGTGCTTTCTATTCTATCATATCCTTCTGGAAAGGTTCTGACATGAGTGCTACGCCTTGTGTATGTGCTAGAGTGTCTGCTGAAAAATCTCTTTAGTCCTCAATGTATCTAACGAGTCTCGCTGATTCCAAGAAGAGTTAGATTGTACTTCTACTTTTGAGGCAACTTAAGTGTTTTTCTGTCTCATCCTATCAGGTAGCAGGGGATTCAAACCTGCAGAGTCTATTGGACTCACTACTTTCACCATCACCCCGGTGTCATATGCCCTCTTCTAGAAGTATCTTTTCTCCCAGGATAATAACCTATTAGCTTGTCGTTGGCCTTTTCCTACCAAGCTGGAATTTTATGGAGTGGGGTTATAAGATTCATGACCGACCCCCATTTCTTACCCTGGCTTGGGAACGGTCATGGTTAAGTTAATCTCAACTTAATATCTGTTAATTTCTAAAATTTTTGTTTAGTCAGTCTCCATGCGCATTTCACGTGGCATATGACTACCTTAACATTGAACAACTGCGGAGGAGAGAATTAAAAATAAATAATAAAAAGGATATACTTTAATCTGTATGATAAAGAGAAACAGAATAAGAAAATGAGTTCTCAGAATAGTTGTGAAGAACTGTTGCTTCAGTGTTTTAAACGAAGAAATTACGATTGCCTTTAAGTAGAAAGTTAGTTTCTCTTGTTAATGTTGTGTTAGACTCTGACATTGGCGGTCACAGCATAAAGCAATGTCCTGTTCTCCTCTATTTGAATCATTTTGACCCCCTGTTCAGCCTAAACATTTGCCTTTTCATCCTAGAAGCTTCCTCCTTTCCTTTTCTTTTTTTCCCTTTCACTTTTTTGTTACCATCTGGTATTCTATTTCTTTCTTCCGTAGTGCATGTCTCAAAAAATTATATAGCTTCTTCACTATTTGTTTCATTATTTGTCTGTTAATATGCGCTTTTCTTATTATGTCTTCATTTGTTCACTTCTTTTTCCAGGAGATTTTTGTTATCTTCCGTAGAATCTGCCTGCCTGCTCTATTTGATTTTTCATCGTTTCACTTATTGTTCATATACCACATCCATACATCATTGTACACCATCTATAATACATGAAAATTCTACATTTGGTCTTATTATTGATATTCCCAGTTGTAATTACATTAGACATAGATTTAAATGCTGTTTTTAATTCCAATTCTGTTGCTTGATTTCTTGGTCTGATTTTGCATTTGATGTTATTATGCTCCGTGGATATTTAAATATTTCAACTTGATTTATTTCAATTTCATCAGTCTCAATATTTCATTTTGAAATCATACTGCTCTCTGAAATGATTATACAGAAACTTTTATCTTCCTTTATTCCTAGCCCAAATTTTCTCCTTTTTGCCACTATTACATCCATGGGGGTTTATACTTGTTTTATTGAATCAGCGACTGACAGTGTCTTCTACGTATGCTATATTGTTTACTTCGAAACCTCCCGTTATTATTTGATCGATGCCCTTGGTTTTCTTCATTATCACCTCCGTGTACAGAGAGAAGAGCTCTGATGACAAAACACAACCTTGCTTTGCTTTACACCTTTTTCTATGTTGACCCAATTACTTATATCTTTTCAATACGTTATACTCCTTGCTGCTCCCAGTATAGGTTCTTGATTCGTTCTACATCTTAGTCCTCGGCACCCATTTGCTCAAGCATTTCAAATAGTGGTGCTTGTTAAGTTATATGTAGACCTTTTGCGTAGTCAAAAATCAACCGATCTACATATCTTCTTGCATCTCTGAGTATCCCTCCTTAATAACTGTAAGTTTAAATATTACACATCATGTTCCTTTGTTTAGTATTCATCCGAATTTTCTCTTCTGATATTTCACGTATGTCCTGCCTCTCATTTGTTGAAGTACAATTTTCAAAATCATCTTAGTCACATAGGTGATTAAATTTATCATGCAATGGAGCTCAGATTGTACTCTATATAAACGTGTTGATGTGAGATTATCAATAAACCCCATAAAATCTAAACGTCAGTGTTATTTGTACCCTTGCGGAAAGCGAACATATTTCTAATTTACATGAAAGGCATTGGTACAGATTTACTTATGAAGCAATAAAGACAAAAGAGCTATCTGAAATTCATTTACAGACTTATGCTTGTGACTTATAGGTCACATTTACTACAAGTATATAAAATGTCAAACAATAAAGGGAACATCAGTATTGTACTGGAGTTAGCTCAGTCTAAGCTAACTCTATGAATTGTTGGCACAAATAGCTGGTTTCAAAATAATCATGTGCATTTTACTGGTAAAGGTTACCTTCTTCAAGATGCAAATGGTGGGAATACTGCTATTACTCTTAGCAACTGAATCAATGCGAGGCTCATTTACTATTATGTAGTGAACAAGAAGCACATTTTGAGACTGTATAGTTGGACTAACTACTTGTAAGAAAGCACAGAAAAATATGAAAGGAGCATTTTCCATTGAGACTTACGTTGTACGTGTCCTCTGACTCTTTCGTAATGGTTGATTGATACGTGTATTTCTGGAATATGCGTTTAACGTAAACATTATTCGGAAGTGTCGGGCATGTAGAAACCCCAACTCCATAGCTGCACAAACGAAGATCAGTGTTGGACTTTCTGGCCAACAGATCATTTGAGATGAGTGAATAAAACAGCTGGGGCGTCCCTCATGGACTTTTAAAAAGGCGAAAAGCTTGGGAAACTATCCAGTGTGTTTTGGATTCCATGTTTTGTTGTGAAGTATGGTTTAAGTCATATGACATTGGTAAGTCCACATTAAATATATTTGGTAAAAATTATGGCAAATTAGAAATGAAATGAAATGTATAACAAAATTAGAATGTTCTCAAAGATGTTTAGCTTGGACAGACAAGCAGACAGACAAATGGCCATGTAATGTGTCTAGGTGCGTATAGGAACGAACATAGATAATAGAAAGGAGGACTGGATTGTATTAGAAAGTTGGCAATAACAAAAGACTAAATATTTTTCTCAACTGCGGCCTAAGAATAAATTCATTTTCACTGAAGGACCATAGCAGGAATTACAATAGATAAGTGCAGCTGAGCACTTCAGTATCGAGAACATGACTGTGTTTTTCATAAATAACGGAAGCAAATTTCTGTATTGTGAGCTGCGGGAGGCGCAGAGACAAAAAAGAGTTTCCATCTATTCATTTTATCAAATACTGACCGGAAAGAAACACACTGACTGTGTGAATCAGATCATAGTCAAAGTAAATAGAGCCCAAAGAAGTTTCAACGCTTCAAAAGAACTGATTTGTTCCGGTCATTTCAAGCCAGAATGACCACTGCAAAGCTGAATGCGCTTTTCACCATTTTCCTCCTTGAGATAATATTTCTGTCAAGGGTCTGTTTGATGCAAAGATATGTTGGTTGCCCGACATTTACAGGACTTTTTCGTTGTGATTTTGATTTGTGTCATGCCATCATGCTTCATCATAACACATCAGTTTATTTCTTTTTATATACCATTTACAAAATACGATGAAAGTGTAAAACATATCATGTATACTTTGAACTTTTGAAAAAAAGCAGCAGATATTTTCACTTTGAACATTTATTTAAAAGTCAGTTTCTTGTTCTTCTTACAAATGAGAATGGAAAACGACATTTGTTGATTCCTGGCAGTTTACTTTCTGAATTTCTACCATAAAAGAGCTTAGAACTATCAGAAAAATCACAAAGAAGAGCAGTCGGTTATGAAATCGATATGAACCCATAAACATCTAGGAGACATAGATAAAGATATGAAACATGTTAGACATCCTTGACTAGTTTTGCAGAGATCTAAGGACCAATACATCTTTGGAGAGGTATCACCACTTGGGGATAAAATTTTCAAGATTCTTGTTTTAAAAGCATTAGAATTTTTAGCTCTGTTTTCAAATACCTATTTCACTGGGTAACAATTTTTCAGTAACTTTGAGTTGCATTGAATATTTTAACTGATTCTGAAGAAGTTTTAGATGCAGATTTTAAATCTGAAATTAGTTTTTCTCTACAAGCTCTAGTTTATATGCAATTTGAGGTTAATGAAATTGTACAAATGTGAACTTGCGTAAACCATGTATAAGCATTTTCACGTCCATATATATATAGATAGCTTCTAATATTTTGATCATTCTTCTTTTGTTCAAGCCTGATGCCTTCTGCTACATATGTGGATACTACACACTCAATTGTCAGAGACATAACATATCCTCATTCGTCAAGCGTGCTTGCAAGGCATATTTTGAAGTTCATCTTGGTGATCAAGACAAGCAATGGGCTCCCCATGTTGTGTGCCACAATTGTGATGGAATGCTTCGAGACTGGGCTAAAGGAAAATGCAAGGGTCTGCCTTTTAGAGTTCCAATGATTTGGCGTGAACTCACCACCCATGTAACTGACTGTTATTTCTGCATGGTAAACACAATGGGTGTTGGGAAGAAAAACCGACAAAAGATTACGTATCCGAACATTCCCTCCGTTATTAGACCTGCTCCACACTCTGAAGAAGTTCTTATTCCAGTTTTCAAAGGTTTCCCTTCATTGAACGATAAAGACATTGGACATGATACAAGCGAGCAAGGCAGTTGTGACAGTGAGTTGTCAGAAAAGTGTCCACAATCGGAGGATTGTTTTTCAGACACTGAACCTTTCCCCTTTCCCAAACCTCTTCCCCATACTAAACTGAATGATTTAGTGTGGGATTTCGGTCTTTCAAAGAAAGCAGAAGAGGTTTTGGCATCAAGATTACAAGGCACCATTCCTGTTGATCACTCTGTCAAAGAATTATATTTTTAGAAATCGTGAGCAGCTTTTTGTGACTCTCCTCTCAAAAGACAGACAGTTTGTGTACTGCCATGACATTCCAGAGCTTTTCAAAGAATTGCCTGTTCCTTACTATAGTTCTGCTGAATGTAAACTCTTTTTAGACAGTGCAAAATGCAGTCTAAAGTGTGTTCTTTTACATAATGGCAATGTTTATGGAGCAGTCACTCAGTGCATTTGCGGGAAGACTATGATAATATGAGAATGGTCATGGACTTATTAAAGTATCATGAGCACAAGTGGATCATTTATGTAAACTTAAAGGTGGTCAATTTTCTTCTTGGATAACAGAACGGTTTCACCAAGATTTCATGTTATGTTAACTCTGTATGTGAGACAGCCGAGCACGAGACAGACATTGGGTCCAGAAGGACTGGCCTATTCGTGACACCCTTGAAGCAGAAATGCCAAATATCATAAAAGACCCAATTGTAAACAGAGATAAGATAATCTTTCCTCCTTTTCACATCAAATTAGGATTGATGAAGCAATTTGTCAAGGCACTGGAAACCGAAGGTGAATGTTTCCAACACATTATCACAGCTTTTCCAGGGAAATCATTTGAAAAGATCAATGCAGGCTTGTTTAATGGCCCACAGATTCGAAAACCAATTCTTGATAATCAGTTTGTTGCTGAGATGACAGCTTTAGAAAAGGTAGCATGGTTGTCCATTGTGGCAGTCGTTCAGAACTTCTTTGAAAACAATAAGTCGGAGAACTACAGTGAGCTTGTGAACAGAGTGCTCCTCGCTTTTCGTGATATCGGGTGCAACATGAGCATCAAGCTTCATTTTTTGAAAAGCCACTTTGATAAGTTCCCTGACAAGCTGGAGGCTATGAATGACGAACAAGGCAAACGATTTCACCAAGACCTAAAGATCATGGAAGAACGCTATCAAGGGCGCTGGGACAAAAGCATGANTCTGCTACATATGCGGATGCTACACACTCAATCTTCAGAGACGTAACATATCTGCTACATATGTGGATGCTACACACCCAATCTTCAGAGACGTAACATATCTGCTACATATGCGGATGCTACACACTCAATCTTCAGAGACCTAACATATCCTCATTCGTCAAGCGTCCTTGCAAGGCATATTTTGATGTTCATCTTGGTGATCAAGACAAGCAATGGGCTCCCCATGTTGTGTGCCACAACTGTGATGGAATGCTTCGAGACTGGGCTAAAGAAAAATGCAAGGGTCTGCCTTTTGGAGTTCCAATGATTTGGCGTGAACTCACCACCCATGTAACTGACTGTTATTTCTGCATGGTAAATACAATGGGTGTTGGAAAGAAAAACCGACATAAGATTACGTATCCGAACATTCCCTCCGTTATTTGACCTGCTCCACACTCTGAAGAAGTTCTTATCCCAGTTTTCAAAGGTTTCCCTTCATTGAACGATAAAGACATTGGACATGATACAAGCGAGCAAGGCAGTTGTGACAGTGAATTGTCAGAAAAGTGTCCACAATCGGAGGATTGTTTTTCAGACACTGAACCTTTCCCCTTTCCCAAACCTCTTCCCCATACTAAACTGAATGATTTAGTGTGGGATTTCGGTCTTTCAAAGAAAGCAGAAGAGGTTTTGGCATCAAGATTACAAGGCATCATTCCTGTTGATCACTCTGTCAAAGAATTATATTTTTAGAAATCGTGAGCAACTTTTTGTGACTCTCCTCTCAAAAGACAGACAGTTTGTGTACTGCCATGACATTCCAGAGCTTTTCAAAGAATTGCCTGTTCCTTACTATAGTTCTGCTGAATGTAAACTCTTTTTAGACAGTGCAAAATGCAGTCTAAAGTGTGTTCTTTTACATAATGGCAATGTTTATGGAGCAGTCACTCAGTGCATTTGCGGGAAGACTATGATAATATGAGAATGGTCATGGACTTATTAAAGTATCATGAGCACAAGTGGATCATTTATGTAAACTTAAAGGTGGTCAATTTTCTTCTTGGATAACAGAACGGTTTCACCAAGATTTCATGTTATGTTAACTCTGTATGTGAGACAGCCGAGCACGAGACAGACATTGGGTCCAGAAGGACTGGCCTATTCGTGACACCCTTGAAGCAGAAATGCCAAATATCATAAAAGACCCAATTGTAAACAGAGATAAGATAATCTTTCCTCCTTTTCACATCAAATTAGGATTGATGAAGCAATTTGTCAAGGCACTGGAAACCGAAGGTGAATGTTTCCAACACATTATCACAGCTTTTCCAGGGTAATCATTTGAAAAGATCAATGCAGGCTTGTTTAATGGCCCACAGATTCGAAAACCAATTCTTGATAATCAGTTTGTTGCTGAGATGACCGCTTTAGAAAAGGTAGCATGGTTGTCCATTGTGGCAGTCGTTCAGAACTTCTTTGAAAACAATAAGTCGGAGAACTACAGTGAGCTTGTGAACAGAGTGCTCCTCGCTTTTCGTGATATCGGGTGCAACATGAGCATCAAGCTTCATTTTTTGAAAAGCCACTTTGATAAGTTCCCTGACAAGCTGGAGGCTATGAATGACGAACAAGGCAAACGATTTCACCAAGACCTAAAGATCATGGAAGAACGCTATCAAGGGCGCTGGGACAAAAGCATGATGGCTGACTACTGCTTCAGAATTAAATGAGATTGCCCAAATAAAGTGTACAAACGCAAAAGTTACAAATGTTAAATTAAATTAAATTAAATTCCTTCCTGAATAAAATACATAAAGAAATTGATAATCTTCCATCAGCTGTGGTGATGTTCTGAAGAATGATAATCTAACTTTTGGATAGAGACTGATGTTTTCTAAGAAATGCTATTAGAAAATATGGCACAATCAAAAATAGTGTAATTTACTCTATAATCACATTTTAATGTTCTGTTTCTTTTGCCTTAATTAATATAAATAAATGACTTTCATGCCGTTTTAAGATTCAAGTGAACAAAAGATGTGTGACTGATATTGCAACCTCCTACAATAACGAAAAAAATATATGTCAAATTGCATAAAATTTGTAGCTTGTAGACAAAAACCGACTTCAGATTTGAAATCTACATACTCAAATTGACTATCGAAAAGTCTTTTTTAAAGCAAATAAACGAGTGTACCCCGGTGTTATCCGCAAAGAGAAGTTCCGTTGGTAGGCCTTGTATTGTCGCTATGCTAATGGTGTCTATAACCTCCGCAAACAGAAAAGGACTTAGTGCTGAGCCATAATGCAGGCCAAATTTAATGTTGAACTGGTCGGTTTCACCTACGAAAGACCTTACAACGGTTCTGTTCTTGCTATAGAGGCTTTTCACAACCCCAGAGGGTTGTGAAAAGCCTCTAAAGCAATAAAAAACATCAGTCTCTACCTCTGGGGTAGAGAATGATGTTTTCTAAGAAATGCTATCAGAAAATAAGGCATAAACAACAATAGTGTAATTTACTCTATAATCACATTTTAATGTTCTGTTTCTTTTGCCTTGAAAAATATACATAAATGACTTTCATGCACTTTTAAGATTCAAGTGAACAAAAGAAGTGTAGCTGATATGGCAATTTCCTATAATAACGAAAAATAACCTGTTATGGAAAAAGCAAGTTTAAGATTTTGGCAAGAATTGTTCTGGAGTCAAATGACTTCCAATTATGATACGTTTTGCTTTCCATTTGCACCTGAGATCATCTTAAGTAAACTATGTATTGAAGAAAGCAAAGTCATCATACTGCCTTCAGGTCATACACTGAAAAAATACAGCAACATTGTACATCTAAGTGCTGGATTCAAGAAAGTGGTATCTGATGAGCTCAAGCATGAAATCAAGTAAAGCACCCATCTCAGAAGTATATGACATTAATGTCTGATGAAGTTTCTGTGGAGGATGGTTTAGTGTATGATAATGTAACTGAAGAAAAGACTGGATTTGTTGGGGAAAACATGGGTGCATTCATGAAACAGGGATACAGAGCAGCCAGTATAGTTGACAAAGTTGCAATTCATGTCCTTGTTGTAATGGTCTGTGGGTTAACATAATCTGTTAAGAAGGCAATACCTTACTCTGTCACTCAGAGGGGTCTCAGAACTATTCTTTTCTCTTTGCTTTCGAAGACAGTTGTTTACTTGGACAGATTTGTCAATGTCAAAGTAATAGCATTACCCACAGACAAAGCAAATACAAATCAGATGATAGATAAAGATGAAAGTGAAAGTGGAGTTAAGGAGAGAGCTTATAAAGCTAAAAACCGTTTTGTGAGAGATGGAGAAAGGAATACCTACTTTTTCTCAGATGCTTCTCATTTGCTAAAAACTCTAAGAAACAATCTTCCTAATTCTTGATCAGGGAAAAATCTAGGCTTTCATAGAGCCAGAGTCATGACTTGTGGAGGCATGTGCTGGGCTGGGCTACAGGCTAAAAAACTAGGGCTGGGCTACAGGCTAAAAAACTGCACTAGAAAAACACTTCTTGTTACAGAAACCATGAACGTCATTTCGAATACAAAACAGGGGAGAGCTGAGATCGCCGACACCGATGGCAAACCCTCCGAGAAGTCAAGCATCCGACGAGATATGTAACCAACTTTAAATCAACTTTTACTATTGGAGACTGGAATGACAAATCTATGTATCAAAGAGGAGTAACACCACAGATCACTATGGAGATCAAGAGTATCAAATAGATCATCTTATGATCAGTGGAGGATGGAGATCATTAGTACTAGAGACAAGAGAACAGAGGGAGGGGGGGCAGACACCAAAAGCCATCATTACCTAGTGTGTACATGGATAAAACTGCGTCTTAGCACACATAAGAACAGCAAGAAAACCAGACCAAAATTTGACAAGGAGCGTTTACAAGATACGGGCGTCAAGATCAAATTCTCCCATACAGAAAGGAAAGAGAGAAGAGACTAGAGTCATAAATGAAGACATCAAAGAGATTTGGGAGAGGTGTTGGGGCTTCGAAAAAGGAAGAGCAAAATACAATATAAATCTTGGAAATTGATAAATGAAAGAAAGGAACTCAAAATAATAATAGGAACCAGAGATCTGAGAGAATTAAAGGGAAAATAAAAGATGAAAAAAGGAGAAAGACAGATATAGGTTAAATGGAGTATCAGAGAAAATAGGCTATACTGGACACAAGAGAGAACTGAAATGGTAAGAAGCTCAGCAGAGAATGGAAGGTTGAAAGAACTAAATGGTATAGTCAAGAAAAAAAAAGCCAGTGCAAAACATGAGGCGAGCACCAGCAGTGAACAACAAAGGAGCAAGGCTTGAGAGATGGAAAGAACATTTCCAGGAAGTAGCGAACAGAAACATACCAGAGCATCCACCTGAAGAAGAAGAAGAAGACGTTTCGTGGTAAGCTATCTGAGAAGTTTGAACATTCATTACATAGAATAAATACCCATTGCAAAGTGATATTTGCTCTAAAGAAACTGAATGTTGATATTGTCATGACAACCGTGGTCTTGCAGGACCCCTATCACAACTCAACTAACTTTTCTGCAAGACTTCGAAGCTATGGGAATTTATCGCAGAGCCCTTTAATCTCATTGATGGTTGTCTGCAGTCTTTCTTCATCATACTCGTTGTCATAATCTATTGTATCAGAATGTCTTTGTAAAGCACGAAGCAAAGTATTGTAAATTTCTCTCATAATTTGCAAGTGGTCATCCATTTTTAATATACATATATTGTTTTCTTTAAATCATTTTCAAAAAATGCGTCTATTACTACTTACTATCACTAATCAATCCATTCAGCTTATCCCACACTTGTTTCATAATTCTGTCATATTCATCTTTGATACGATTTTTCTTTAACGATTTTATTTCAGTGTTCACAATTCCCTGATGCTGTAACAACTTGTGAATTTTGTAATAGACATTTAAACTATTTTTAAGGCTTCCTTTCGAAATAGTTATCTGATGATTTGATTTTCCATCGTTAAATACAAATACGTTATTCTTTGAAGCAGTAAATATAAGGCACTGTACGGTACTTTCCAGAAAAATCAATATCATTAATGAAAATCACTTATAATATCTAAGTAGCTTTTGATTTTAATTTAGCCCAATATGTTTTGTGGTAAGCTTCTATTTTATTCTTATTAAGTTCATCGTATTTACGTTTGTATTGTCTTTCTTTTTTTCTGTATTCGGGATTTTCATGGCATTCTTCAAGACGCTCTTGTTCTTTTCGTTGAACCTCTGGATGAACTATTACGCTGGGGTTAACATCATTTTCTCTTGACATGTAAATCATTTGTGTTTTATTCATATTTGTTATGTATTTCATACTACGCTCTTTAGATAATTGTCTAAGAGCTTCAGCAGACTGATTATCATATTCTTCTTCCATTTTCTTACATGCATATACTGTTTTACTCATTTTCATATACTACTAAACTACGGTTCAACACAAAAATTCAAAAAATCCAAGAAACGCAAAAAATCATCAAAAACTCAAAAAATAAATTCCACATCATCACTAAGAATGTCTAACCAGCTTTCAGTTAGATATCCATCCTAATGGCGGTCGTGCCTCCTAATTTGGTCGTGCCTCTTAATGGGGTTGTGGGATACTACAGGGTTTCTAATATCCATGCGGCAGCGTATCTTTATCATCCTGAATGACTCTCTTATCGTAGTCTAAAGTAAAGTCTTTCTCTTGGTACCTGTTAACCAGTTGCTTTGTTTTTGCATCTCGTGTGATCATTTGTTCCTTGACAGTAGTAATCCTATCTTTATTACCTTCGATAATATCATTCATACTTTCTTGGTTAATACATTGACTGTTTTCGTAATTGAGGGTAAAGCCTTTAACCTTGCAAACATTCTTCCCGTTTGATGTTTTATATGCATAACTTTTAGGTCCTGTCCCACACCATACTATAATGTGATGTCCATCTAATTCATCTGTTAGGTCGCCTAGACTGTCTTCATTTTCAATTGTAGCACCACCAGGTCTTTCGACATACAAAGCAGAGTCAGTATCATACCCTAACACTTGATTACCTAATTTATCTAATACACCATAGAGCATCATTCTTGCATGACTTGTTGTAAAACAAGCAATGAATATATTGATGTCTTTACTGTTATCTACAAAGTCATCTTTCATGTTATAACTCATTTGGACCATTTCCTCGTTTACAAACTGTATGTTTAGGTTGTATACCTCATTATCAAGCAAAATCTTGTAAAAATCTTTAGGTCCCGTAACATATTTAGTTTGTTTCATGTTTTCACGCTGTCCAAACTTACCCCAAAGACTATTCAAACAGAGTTTTGCAATAGCTCTCATACCTGGATTATGTTTTATCTCACCCAACTCAATACCCAACCTTTTAAAGACGATACCCTTAAATTCTTTTTCTGTCTTGTATGTGCAGTTTGGACCTACTTCAAGAGGTGAGCTTTCCATCTTGATCTTCATGAATTTACGAACATATCCTTTGAACAAGTTTTCACTAGTTTTCTCAAAATTCCATACCTCATAGATTTGTTCTACCTTGTATCCCTTGTCTATTGCTGTAAACAATTCGTTAGTGCACCAAGTTCCTGTAAAACTCCTTAATTCATCACTATGCGTGCATTTTTGGGATTTTAATTTTTAACACGCTCTACATAATGGAAATAGTAGTTTTTCAGCGTTTCCACACTTTGTTTTGATAGGTAGCACAGGATGATATAACCCTTTTGGTGGAAGTATTTTGCATTTGATTAAACCAAACCAGTTTTTGTTTAATTTTTCAGGGTTGAATATTTTGGTAGGATGACCTATTGGATACTTTTTATAATATTGTACGATTGGGTAGAGACTAACAAAATNCCTTAAATTCTTTTTCTGTCTTGTATGTGCAGTTTGGACCTACTTCAAGAGGTGAGCTTTCCATCTTGATCTTCATGAATTTACGAACATATCCTTTGAACAAGTTTTCACTAGTTTTCTCAAAATTCCATACCTTATAGATTTGTTCTACCTTGTATCCCTTGTCTATTGCTGTAAACAATTCGTTAGTGCACCAAGTTCCTGTAAAACTCCTTAATTCATCACTATGCGTGCATTTTTGGGATTTTAATTTTTAACACGCTCTACATAATGGAAATAGTAGTTTTTCAGCGTTTCCACACTTTGTTTTGATAGGTAGCACAGGATGATATAACCCTTTTGGTGGAAGTATTTTGCATTTGATTAAACCAAACCAGTTTTTGTTTAATTTTTCAGGGTTGAATATTTTGGTAGGATGACCTATTGGATACTTTTTATAATATTGTACGATTGGGTAGAGACTAACAAAATCAACATATCGTCCCTTTTCACCTTCTTTGAAATCATATTGCAATTTGGTAATATTTGTGCGTCCTCCAAAGAACGCATCTCTAGGGTTTAGAGGTGTAACAACTTCACAAGGGTTTGTAGTTGACCATGTTTTAAAGTCTTTATCTTTATCTAGCTCACATTCGTAAATCTCAACAAGTTTGTATTTTGCATTTTGTATCTTGTTATTTTTCTCGAGAGTTTGCTTTTGCAATGTAGCCATGTCAATATTGTTCTTCGGTTTGATCTTATCAGCCGTGTAGCATTTCGGACAACCATGCCAGAAACATCCTTGAAACTCATAGAT
This sequence comes from Morbakka virulenta, assembly GCA_003991215.1. NCBI lineage: Eukaryota > Metazoa > Cnidaria > Cubozoa > Carybdeida > Carukiidae > Morbakka > Morbakka virulenta. Next base: position 46,176 of record RDPX01000029.1, on the reverse strand, counting down.
AGTGTTTGTTTCTTTACAGTAACCATCTACTTTTAAATCACCTACCTTATACTCTCCACCATTTAAAGCATGTTGAATTTTGATATCATGTCTTTTTGAAAGATAGTTTAACCATGAAATACTCTTTTGACTGTAAGTTTCACTGTTGGTTGTATCTTTATGAACAGTTATAGACCTAGCTGGCATATAATTTGATCTGTAGATGGTCATACATACGGAAGCAATGGCCACGTACTGCAGAGGGTCAATGTTTTCCAATTCGATAAAGTTTTCTCTGAATTTCATCATACTTCTTCTAAGGATATCTACATCAGATCGATAATATTCTTTCAATTCCTTTTTAAAGTCAAGGACATACCCTTCTTTAACTCTATCTTGATACCATTTTAAAAAGGCTCCTCTATAATTAGGAGACTCTGCACTCATTTGTTCATACCCAGAATGTTTCTTACTAAGTATAGGTCCTAAGTAGTCTTGACTACATGCTTTATTGAAGTAGTGAGGGAAGTAACCCTTTTTCAACTCTTCTAGACCAAATGTTTTAGGAAAGCTTGCAAGAGCACTATCTATACTGTCGATAAAGCGAATGTCATATTGTTGTATGGTCATAAACATAATTTTTGTACCAGCGAAGATGCAATATGGTTTGATTCCGTTTTCAACACAATACTTTAGAATAAACTGAGCGTCGTAACCCTTATGCGCTATAAAAGTATAGCCTTTTCTTTCTTCAGTGAAAACAAAGTTGCAAAAATCATCTATGGTATCAAATATCCATTCTTCACCATTAAAACCCCATGCATGTGCGTAATTAACAATATGTGTACCTGTGTCTTGAGTAGTCTCAAAGTCGTAGAAAATGTATTTTTCTGTGTATGTTTTACAGCTGTAACACTATGTTTTTTCACAACAACCTGTACATCTACCATCTTTACATTGTTTATGTTTCATGTAACACTTGTGTCTTTCATGTTGCAGTATTCTTTACAGTTTGAACACATGGAGTACCCGCAAATATGTTCTTTGAGATCTTTGACGGTTCTGTTACATTCTAAACACTTTTGAACTGTTGTGCACACGGTGTCTATTTTACCTTTCTTTACCCCACGATTTTTAAAATGTTCATCGAAACACTTTTGACCAAAAAAGTTCCTATTACATTCCTTACAAGCAATGATATCTTTTGGGACCTTTGAGCAATCTGACTGATACTTGAAGCAAGCAACACATTTACTTGGGCATTTATGACAATCTCTTTCTTTATAGGGTTTCTTACAATTATGACAATAGTAGTCTTCACAAAGGAATGCAGGCATGCTGGTAATGACATCAAAATGGTTCTTGTTCTTGTTCTTGTAAAGGTAAATCTGCTGATCACCTTCTTCCGACGTATATATCAACTCGTTGAACTGATTACCATCTACGATATTAATTTGGATACCTAAATGTTTTGCAAACTTTTCAACGTCTTCAAGTGTTGAACCAAAGTCGTTCACATTGACACCTGCTTCTTCATGTAATTTCAAAGCTCCTTTTTTGGTAGCTTTCTAGACTTGTTAAATCCATCTTGGAGATGGGTTTTGGTCCACTTACCTTTATTGATGTTGGCCATTGCAGTCATGATAGCTCTAGCCAAACAAGTTGTATCATCGTTTTTAATGCTAATAATGCATCGTTTTGAAGGTAAATTTGTTTTGACTGTTGTAAGCCTACCTGATCCTCTTGGAATTTTTGTTGATTGGACTTCAATTTTTATTTCGTCAAGAGGTACATCTTTGTACTCTGCTTTTTCTGAAATGTAAGCAACAATCATTCCCTCGTCTTCACCAACATTCAGCAATCTTGTGCCAAAAGGTTTTGCCCAGAGGTCATGATCAGTTATCATCCGAATTTTATCCCCTTTAACTAGTCCGCGTTCTTTCTCAACTTTTAATAGGATTTCCATGAAGATTTTCGGGACATCATCTGCTTGTATACCTTTGTCTACAACTCTGTATTCATCAAATCTAGTTTCAAACTTTCGTTGATAGACGTCACCAACCTTGGTAATTTCAAATCGGGCCTCTTTTTCATCCAACTCTTTTCTGACAGAATCAGCAATAGTTGCTTTCTGCGGTTTGATTGTTTTTCCCTTTGTCAACTGAGAGAGCTTTTCATCAATGAGACTGGAAATCTTGTCTTTTACGTTTTCAACGTTTTTAATCAAGGTTGATGCCTTATTTCTTATCCAACTGAAGGCCCTGCTCGTTTTTTCAGGAATGGCTTTAACTATCTGCTTACTGCTATGTATAAAATTAGATACAATACCTTTTTTCCCTCTCTAAAATCGTAACTGGTTGGACTGGAGCATACCTTTTGGCTCTCGGAACAGGGATTGGAGCAGGAACAGGACGATTAGCTGGAATANTGCTTTTTCTGAAATGTAAGCAACAATCATTCCCTCGTCTTCACCAACATTCAGCAATCTTGTGCCAAAAGGTTTTGCCCAGAGGTCATGATCAGTTATCATCCGAATTTTATCCCCTTTAACTAGACCGCGTTCTTTCTCAACTTTTAATAGGATTTCCATGAAGATTTTCGGGACATCATCTGCTTGTATACCTTTGTCTACAACTCTGTATTCATCAAATCTAGTTTCAAACTTTCGTTGATAGACGTCACCAACCTTGGTAATTTCAAATCGGGCCTCTTTTTCATCCAACTCTTTTCTGACAGAATCAGCAATAGTTGCTTTCTGGGGTTTGATTGTTTTTCCCTTTGTCAACTGAGAGAGGTTTTCATCAATGAGACTGGAAATCTTGTCTTTTACGTTTTCAACGTTTTTAATCAAGGTTGATGCCTTATTTCTTATCCAACTGAAGGCCTTGCTCGTTTTTTCAGGAATGGCTTTAACTATCTGCTTACTGCTATGTATAAAATTAGATACAATACCTTTTCCCCTCTCTAAAATCGTAACTGGTTGGACTGGAGCATATCTTTTGGCTCTCGGAACAGGGATTGGAGCAGGAACAGGACGATTAGCTGGAATAGGCTGGCCAGTGTTAATCGCCCTCTGTCCAGGGGCAGACATACGAGCCGGTGAGCCCGCCAATAATTCTTCTAGCTCAGCTTTTCTGAGCTTTGAATAGCCTCGAAGGCCACACTCTTTTGCAAGAGCTTTCAATTGAACAACAGTCATACGATTCATTTCCATTTTATTAATGCTATATAATTCCTTAAGTCAAAATCAATTTTTTCATCTTGTAACCACTGAATGGTTACAAAATTTGTTCTTTTTGTTTTTGTCTATATTCACACATATATTTAGCACAGTGCTCTTTGTTTCTAGCGAAGCACTATGATAGTCATGTTGATATTTCGCGCAATATTCTTGATTGTTCATCTTCCATTTCTTCCAGTTATCATACGTTTGCTTCTGAACTTCCTCATCAATAAAATAGCTTGGTTAACTGATATTTAGTCATTTTAGAACAATACTTTATTCCGCGAGAGCGGGCTATCGACACTAACGTAATTCGTTTCATTATCTCGTAATTCATTGTTTTTATTTATAAAAAAGATTGCTTAAGTCACATCAATTTAATCCAAAACAATCCTTGAACCAGCCTTTTTCAAATCCAAATCAGAAACCAACTTATTCAAACTACTTGGAGAGGGTGAAGGGGTCACTAAACTTTTTATCAAGTTAGCTGGGTTTTGCTTTGCAGTAGGTTTTGTAATCTCCTTTTTGGTTTTACTACCAGCCTTGTCAACAATAGCCTTTGCTACCTTTCCATTTTGATCTACGATTGCCTTCTCACCTGATTTACAGCTGATTCTATGACCTTCTTAACCAACTTGTTCGTTTGGGCTTTAGCAATAACTTCAGGAGTCTTACTTGCTATTTTACCAAAAATGTCAAAATTACCGTTTCCTCCATGTACATATCGACGGTTAACTGTACGTTTCACAATCATTTTTTTAAGAAACAGGTTGCTTTTTTGATCCAAACAGACTGGTGTTCAATTGTTTTTACTGTTCCCTGTCAATAATACCCTTTCTTTAGAGTGTATCGGCGATTGCTACTATCTCATTTTGAGTTGTTCTATTTCCAGCTTGATACTCAGCAACCAATAACGTCAAGCGATTAACAAGTTCATTAGGGCTGGAGCTCAAATAAACAACACCACTACCTTTCTTTGTTTTTTTCAGTTCATCCCCAAATGGTTTCACTAACGACCACTTTTTGCCTTTGCTAGAATTCGGAGCTTTGCCTTGTGAATCATAATTCTGAAAGAGTGCCTCTGTGTCATGAAGAATTTGTTTGCAATTAAACCCCTTTGTTCCATGATATCGATGGTTAGGTGAGCGTGCGAGCCCGCTAGAGATTATGATGTCATCACCTTCAATTTCCACCGGTTTATTTTCAATCCAAAAACTATCATTTTTTTCATAGATTCCGAACACGGTAACAGACTCTTTCGTTTTACTTAGCAATTTTCGCAAATTATCAGCACCCACTGGTTGTAATATCCTGTTCATCCCAATCTCTTCATTCAGATTTTCCAGTTCACATCTAATAGGTGCTAAATCCCTTCCAATTTCTTCAGCAGCCCTAATATTCGATTCAACGATAGTTTTAAATAATCTCTGATGTACTTCAGTTTTAGCTAAATCACCCAAACTTTCATTCAGATTTTGTTGTTGAATATTCTTTATGCTTTAAGGTATTCTTTCATAACCTCATCTCTTTTGGATGAATCTTTAAAGTTAATAAACAACATGTTTTTGTGGACGTAAAATATTATGTTCAACGCCCAACAGCTCAACGCTGAACGCTAAAATTATATCGTAAATGGCGTTTGATGCGTTAAATTTGAGCGTTCGTAAAAGTGTGTTCTTAAAAGTACATCATTCGTTAGGTACGTAAAATATAGTAAAGTTGCTTCTGTATCTACCTTCATATTTTCCATTTGATAAATCTACAGTAGCAAATCCGTGTTTCTCTTTCAAGCATGTTTTACAAAAGTTCTTGAACTCATCCAAAAACATATCTGCTGATGCATGATCCTTATGGATATGGTTGAGGTTTTTATCATCTTGTGGAAACAGTACAATGAAGTTGGCGTTCTCTCTAACAGTCTTCCTTGGTAATAGAAAGTAATTTTGACTGATGTAGAAATTATCGCATGAACTGTGTCTACTTCTAGTATAATATGCCTCTGCTTTACTTTAATTTTCCAAAATACAGTCATCAAATATCATCAGGTTTTTATGTGTTTTATCTAACTCATTTGGGTCTGGTATATCACTGCAGTCTGTAAAAAATTAAGCTTTGATTTTAGGGAGCTCGCCCATTTGCCTAGGGTTTTCATTAGACTTTCCTACTTCCTCTATAGCCTCAATTACATCAACTTTGTTTTTATGAAAGAGGTCTTTATTCACAAAGACGTTGATGATCTGTTTCTTTGACAAACCATTTGGCAATCCAGCTTTAAGTATCTTATATTCTGGTTGAAACAAGCTTCATCCAAAAATCAACAAACAGTTATAATCTAACCATTTAGGTTGAAGAAGCAGATTGAACAGTAGTGTCGTTTTTCCTGATCCTGATTTACCAATAATCAAACCTCGAATACTCCTTGTAAACAGAGGATCGTTATTTCTTTTGACTGAATTTGAAGTCCACGTATAACACGAGTTTATCATTTTTATTAGATATATAAAAATGTATTGTCTCAGACGTAAAAGCCAGACTAACTNCTGATTTACCAATAATCAAACCTCGAATACTCCTTGTAAACAGAGGATCGTTATTTCTTTTGACTGAATTTGAAGTCCACGTATAACACGAGTTTATCATTTTTATTAGATATATAAAAATGTATTGTCTCAGACGTAAAAGCCAGACTAACTGCTTTATATGCGAGTGCACAAAAGTTACGTTTGGTGATAAACTTGATATTCATACGTTAATTGGTAAGTTTCCAAGACCAAAAGGTGGGTTTACACCTGGAAAATATAAATACTTGGGTCCATATAACCCATTGGATAATCAACTAGATTTTGATAAACAAATTGGAAAAATCACAAAGTTTCATGTTCTACCCTATAATAAAGTAGATGCTATAGCTGCTCAACACGATGTTGATTATGCCATGTGTAAGGAGGACAAAGGAACTGAATGCAAAAACATCGCCGATCGCAAAATTGTAAAAAGCTTAGATGAAATGCCTTATAAAGATTTCCCAAAGTGGGGTATCTTTGCTAAATCTCTCATTGACGCAAAAGAAAAACCAGGGATGGGTGTGAAATGGCATGATGAATTAGCCGACGAGCTGCACAAACCTGTACGTAAACACTTCCCGAAACGTGGAGTCCTTTTATCTAAAATTGATGACACTTGAGCTGCAGATTTTGTGGAGATGCAAAAGTTATTGAAGTACAACAATGGGTTCAGATATTTACTAGCAGTGATTGATATATTTAGCAAGTACGGTTGGTTGATTGCTTTAAAAAAATAAGACTGGTGTTGAAGTAGAAAAAGCTTTTGGAAAAATATTCTTACAAAGGGTTCCTGATAAAATTGGGACTGATAAATGTAAATAATTTTTCACCAAACATGTTAAGGATTTGCTAAAGAAACACGACGTTGAATTGTACAACACCAATAATGAAGAGAAATCATCTGTTGTCCAGAGATGGAACCGAACTATGAAGAACAAAATGCATAAAATATTTCATTGTGAATCAAACGAGTAAGTACATTAATGTTTTACCTAATATGGTTGAAAAGTACAACAACACGAAACACAGGAGCATTGGAATGACACCAAATGATGCAAGTAACACCCAAAATTCAACTAAAGTTTATTTTACTTTACACAAAAACCCACCAGAGAAAACTAAACCTAAATTGAAGGTTGGTGATCGTATTAGAATTACTAAGAAGAAAAAGACATTTGAAAAAGGGTACACAACAAACTGGACAAAAGAGCTTTTTGTCATAACAGAAGTTCAGAATACTACACCACCTACATATAAGATAGCAGACCTGAACAGTGATAAAGTTCAAGGTTCATTCTACGAACAGGAGCTTCAGTTGTCAAAGCAAGATGTGTTTAGGAATGAATAGATTATCACTCGCCAACAGAAAAATGGTAAGAAACAGTTATACGTAAAGTGGGAAGGAGATGGCCCAGAGTTTTACTCATGGATTGATTTTGGTGATGTTGTTTAAAGTATTTGTATTACAATGAAAAATTAACACATTCATTGTAAAAAATGATTTAGGTTACGATAGCCTAACAAACTTTGATATATACGATATCGTCAAACACTTAAAGATACCCAAATTTCGAGAAGTTGTCATGAACGATGCATTAACCCAAAGACATAAAAAGACTGAGTGTGGTGTTATGAACTTTAATGATTCGAATCAACAAGGATCTCACTGGGTGTGTTGGTATAAACAAGGTTCAAACAGAATTTATTTTGATTCATTTGGATGCATAATACTTTTTGAGCTACAAAGATATCTAAAAAACCCCTCAGGATATAAGAAGGAAACTTTATGCATCCAGAGAAATACTGAGGAAGGTCAAGAACCGAATACAAAAATCTGTGGCAAACTGTGCCTATACCTTTTCTAAAATCTCAGTGACGGTGTAGGTTTTCAAGAGATAATAAATATGTTCTATTAAAAATGCCTATCTTGTTTGGAGAAAATGTTAACAGAAATACAAAACGACAACGACAACGACAACGACCCCAAGGACCTCAAGCACCAACGGGTAACTCTGTCAAACGGGAACAGTTATTCGAGTGGCCACTCCCTCCAGAACAATCATATACCTTAAAAACAGATGATGATTTACTAAATCCATTGGTCAATATGGAATTTGTTGCTAGATGTAACTACGGTCAAGTTTTTATCACAACAATTATAGCTGCATAAGCAATAGAAAAGGGTAAAGAAAACCCTACAATGATTCAGTTTCCTATAGCAATTGGCAATGTAACAATGATTATAGAACTGATAGAAGCAGGTTTCAAGACTGTGAGAGTGTGTGAAACAAAGAGCAAATTGAAATATAAACTCAACAAGATTTTTCTAACATCTGCAATGGGTCGAAAAGAGTTGGTTGGATCTCAAGGTGAAAGAGGGTTACAGGGACCAAAAGGCGATAAAGGAGACAAGGGGGATAAAGGAGACAAGGGTGACAAGGGTGACAAGGGTGACAAGGGCGATACAGGACCTCAAAGCAACCCTGGGATTGTGATTATTCAGCCAGATGGAGGAATTCAATCAACGCCAACAGGTATCAGTTTAGCACCTATGAAATTGATATGGGAACGTATAGTTCGCTTCAACTAGAAATATGAGTTAAAACATAGTATTGAGAAGTTTAGATTTGTTTATGCTTCAGCTATTAAAATTGGTGATAACGAAAATGTCCAAACAGCGCTGTTGATGCCACTGGCCTTAAAGCTTGGGACACCGACTACACTTAAAGAGGAAATCAGGTGGGATATCATTAATAATTCAAAGCTAACAGTGACCTTCCTTGGAGAATATCATAAAGAAATGATTGTCACATCAGCTAAAGAGCATAGTTGGCAGCTTTATACACTGTACGGGCAAGAATAAAATCTTGTGCACTAAAAAGTGGCAGAAAATGTTGACAAGTATCCAGAAGGTAATCTGTACCCAACGTTATATGCAACATCTAGGTTTAGGGTACAACAAACTGTGCGCTTAAACGACGAGCTTGCAAATGAAATTAACACTCGAAAAGCTCTTACTAAAAAATATCAACGAGGAGTAAATGTATTGGATGGTGTGAATAGTGGAGCGACAGTGACGGCAGTAATACTTGGTGGTGTCAGCACTGGTTTACTGGCTTCTGTAGTTGGTACTCCAGCTGTACCTATCACAATGGGTGTTGCCTCTGCTTGTGCTATAACAAGTGGTATCATAAAGATTGCTATTAGAAAAGTTAGAATAAAAGCTCAGAAACACGATCGGATTAAAGTATTGGCAGAAAGGAAACTAAATTCAATCGCGAGTTCAGTGAGTGCAACCTTGAACGACGAAATGATATCACATGAAGAATTCCAGCTTGTTGTAAGTGAAGTAAGAAAGTATCATGGGATGAAGCGTGAAATCCAGTCTGGCTCCAAATAGAAGACAATTGAATTAGATGAAAAAATAAAAAACGATTTGATTAATCGTGGAAAAGACCAGCCAAGAAATTCGATTATAAAAAAACTTGGAACCTAAGAATCGTGTTTGAGAGAAGACGTGAAACACATTCTTTCCTACATGAACCGAGTGCTCCACCATTGTATGAATAAGAAAAAACATGTAATCTATTACTCGATTTAAGTAATACATTAAAATAACGTCTCGTGTAATAAAAAAATGACAACTAAACAAATATTAGATATCAAAGAGAAATTTGTTGAAGACAAGAGCATAGAGTCCTTCCAGTATCATAAGTACGAGCCTGAAACTGGTGTTGATATAAACTAGCAGGGTGAGATTTACATTCACATCAATCATCCCGACAAGTTGTACTATCTAGCCATAGCTTATCTTACTATAGAAGGGCAATTGCAAAAAGTAGATGGTACTGCTTACACAGATGCAAACCTGATTTCATTACAACACAGTGTCCTTCCTTATCTGTTTAACAACATTTCACTGTCGCTTGGTGGTAAATAGGTTGAGAGCTTAAGTACGATGTTTGGAATGTTGACTTATCCAGACGACTTTACAAGAGCAGGGGGAATGAACATGTGTTGGTTTAAAGACATCGATGCCCTCGCAAAAGATGACAATAATGGGATGAAAGCGCGTAAAAGTTACCTTATGGCAAGTAAGCCTAAAGAAACGTTTTCATTCTCAGTCCTACTGTCACACCTTGTGGGTATTTGTGATGATTATGAAAAGGTTTTGTATGGGTTTGCGATCACATTAGTTCTTAACTGTCAGTCTGATAATGAAGCTATTTTCAGAGCTGGAGGAGTTGATGCAGGTAAAATTTATTTGATTAAATGTTCTCTCCACATGCCCATCGTAAAACCAAGTGATATGGAACGATTTGAGCTTATAAAAACGATTGAAAACAAATCAGTCTTAGATGTTGGGTTTAGAATGCGGGAATGCAGTACGATACAGGTGGAGCA
>RDPX01000029.1:0-29536 GCA_003991215.1 Morbakka virulenta | reverse complement strand
TAACCTGAGGTGAACAGCCATTTTAGTTTTGGTTGTATTACGCAGCTTATCCTCTTGCGCTTTTGAGATGTTTACATTATATTTCATATAACTCATGTTATTTTTGTTATTTTTTAAAGGAATCAACCAATCGTATTTGCTAAATGTATCAATCACTGCTAGTAAATATCTGAACCCATTGTTGTACTTCGATAACTATTGCATCTCCACAAAATCTGCAGTTCAAGTGTCATCAATTTTAGATAAAAGGACTCAACGTTTCGGAAAGTGTTTACGTACAGGTTTGTGCAACTCGTCGGCTAATTCATCATGCCATTTCACACCCATCCCTGGTTTTTGTTTTGCGTCAATGAGAGATTTAGCAAAGATACCCCACTTTGGCAAATCTTTTATAAGGCATTTCATCTAAGCTTTTTACAATTTTACGATCAGCATTGTTTTTGCATTCAGTTCCTTTGTCCTCCTTACACATGACATAATCAACATTGTGTTGAGCAGCTATAGCATCTACTTTATTATAGGGTAGAACATGAAACTTTGTGATTTTTCCAGTTTGTTTATCAAAATCTAGTTGACAATCCAATGGGTTATATGGACCCAAGTATTTATATTTTCCAGGTGTAAACCCACCTTTTGGTCTTGGAAACTTACCAATTAACGTATGAATATCAAGTTTATCACCAAACGTAACTTTTGTGCACTCGCATATAAAGCAGTTAGTCTGGCTTTTACGTCTGAGACAATACATTTTTATATATCTAATAAAAATGATAAACTCGTGTTATACGTGGACTTTAAATTCAGTCAAAAGAAATAACGATCCTCTGTTTCCAAGGAGTATTCGAGGTTTGATTATTGGTAAATCAGGATCAGGAAAAACGACACTACTGTTCAATCTGCTTCTTCAACCTAAATGGTTAGATTATAACTGTTTGTTGATTTTTGGATGAAGCTTGTTTCAACCAGAATATAAGATACTTAAAGCTGGATTGCCAAATGGTTTGTCAAAGGAACAGATCATCAACGTCTTTGTGAATAAAGACCTCTTTCATAAAAACAAAGTTGATGTAATTGAGGCTATAGAGGAAGTAGGTAAGTCTAATGAAAACCCTAGGCAAGTGGGCGACCTCCCTAAAATCAAAGCTGAATTTTTTTACAGACTGCAGTGATATACCAGACCCAAATGGGTTAGATAAAACACATAAAAACTTGATGATATTTGATGACTGTATTTTGGAAAATTAAAGTAAAGCAGAGGCATATTATACTAGAAGTAGACACAGTTCATGCGATAATTTCTACATCAGTCAAAATTACTTTCTATTACCAAGGAAGACTGTTAGAGAGAACGCCAACTTCATTGTACTGTTTCCACAAGATGATAAAAACCTCAACCATATCCATAAGGATCATGCATCAGCAGATATGTTTTTGGATGAGTTCAAGAACCTTTGTAAAACATGCTGGAAAGAGAAACACGGATTTGCTACTGTAGACTTATCAAATGGAAAATATGAAGGTAGATATAGAAGCACCTTTACTATATTTCACGTACCTAATGAATGATGTACTTTTAAGAACACACTTTTACGAACGCTCAAATTTAACGCATCAAACGCCATTTACGATATAATTTTAGCTTTCAGCGATGGGCGTTCGGCGTTGAACTGTTGGGCGTTAAACATAATATCTTACGTCTACAAAAACGTGTCGTTTATTAACATTAAAGATTCATCCAAAAGAGATGAGGTTATGAAAGAATACCTTAAAGCATAAAGAATATTCAACAACAAAATCTGAATGAAAGTTTGGGTGATTTAGCTAAATCTGAAGTACATCAGTGATTATTTAAACCTATCGTTGAATCGAATATTAGGGCTGCTGAAGAAATTGGAAGGGATTTAGCACCTATTAGACGTGAACTGGAAAATCTGAATGAAGAGATTGGGATGAACAGGATATTACAACCAGTGGGTGCTAATAATTTGCGAAAATTGCTAAGTAAAACGAAAAAGTCTGTTACCATGTTCGGTATCTATGAAAAAGATGATTGAAAATAAACCGGTGGAAATTGAAGGTGATGACATCATAAACTCTAGCGGGCTCGCACGCTCACCCAACCATCGATATCATGGAACAAAGGGATTATGGTCTCTATTGACTAAAAAGGAGCCTGTTGGTTATGATAGTGATGATATGTTCAATTATAAACAAATTCTTTATCACCCTAATGCCCTCTTTCAGAATTATGATTCACGAGGCAAAGCTCCGAATTCTAGCAAAGGCAAAAAGTGGTCGTTAGTGAAACCATTTTGGGATGAACTGAAAAAAACAAAGAAAGGTAGTGGTGTTGTTTATTTGAGCTCCAGCCCTAATGAACTTGTTAATCGCTTGACGTTATTGGTTGCTGAGTATCAAGCTGGAAATAGAATAACTCAAAATGAGATAGTAGCAATCGCCAATACACTCTTAAGAAAGGGTATTATTGACAGGCAACAGTATAAACAATTGAACACTAGTCTGTTTGGATAAAAAAATATCTGCTTCTTAAAAAAATGATTGTGAAACGTACAGTTAACCGTCGATATGCATATGGAGGAAACGGTAATTTTGACATTTTTGGTAAAATAGCAAGTAAGACTCCTGAAGTTATTGCTAAAGCTCAAACGAAGAAGTTGATTAAGAATGTCATAGAATCAGCTGTAAAATCAGGTGAGAAGGCAATCGTAGATCAGAGTGGAAATGTAGCAAAGGCTGTTGTTGACAAGGCTGCTAGTAAAATTAAAAAGTAGTTTACAAAACCTACTGCAAAACAAAACGCAGCTAACTTGATAAAAGGTTTAATGACCCCTTCACCCCCTCCAAGTAGTTTGAATAACTTGATTTCGGGATTAGGTTTGAAAAAGATGAGTGGCACTGGCATTGTACGAGATTGAAAATGATTTAAAGAAAACAATATATGTGTATTAAAAAAGACATGTCTGTTGAATATGAGAAAATGAAATGTTTAAATATGGTCCCTATAGCCAGTGATGGGGGTATTAGGTATTGTCGCAAAATGAATAGAACACAATTGATTTATATGCTACAAAAGAACGATGTCGACCCAAGTCATGTCCTTGATAAAGAAATTTTAAAAATCATGTATGGCTACCATAAAAAATGGTTAGCTAAGAACAGGGACTCTCACAATGGTAAGCAACGTGAATACAGGCTAAGACAGAAACAAACACAATGTCTGCAATGAATAATAAAACTGTTGTTCAGTTGATAGCTCTTGCAAAAGAGCGTGGCCTTCGAGGCTATTCAAAGCTCAGAAAAGCTGAGCTTGAAGAATTATTGATGGGCTAATCAGTTCGTATGTCTACCCCTGCACTGAGACCAATTCCTGTTCCAATCCCTGTTCCGAGAACCAAAAGATATGCCCCAGTCCAGCAAGCTACGATTTTAGAGAGGGGAAAAGATATTGTATCTAATTTTGTAAATAGCGGAAAAGACTTTGCTAAATCTCTCCCTGAAAAAGTTCCCGAAAAGATATCCAAAGGTTTTAACTGGATAAAAACAAACACACCAAACTCATCCAAAAGATTGAAAAGACAAATGTCAAAGACGCACTATCTCACTTAATTAATAAAAACTTGTCTGAACTAAGCGGAAGCAAAAAGTCAACGCCGCAAAGGGTTTATATTTTCGATTATGTGAGAAAAGAGTTAAAGAAACAAAAAGAGGAGTCTAGATAAGATATCATGAAAGTCTCCGAGGTATATCACAATAAATTTCAAACGCGATATGATGAACATGAACTGAAAGACAGAAAAACAGGTGTTGTAGTTGTTCCAAAAATCTTTATGGATATTTTATTAAAGGTTAAAAATTAACGTAAATTAGTTAATAGTGATAAGATTCGCCTGATTATTGGTCATGATACATGGTCAAAACCTTTTAGCACAAGATTATTAAACGTCAATTAAGATGAAAAAATGATTGTTGCTTATATAAGTGATAAAGCTGAGTACAAATATGCACCATTGGATAAAATAGGAAGTACCGTTCAATCGTTTAAAATACCAAGAGGTACAGGGCGTCTCACAACCGTAAAAACCAATTTGCCTTCAAAACGATGTGTCGTTACCATAAAAAATAATGATACAACCTGTTTGGCCAGAGCTATTTTAACTGCTATGGCTAACATCAACAAGGGTAAATGGTCTAAAACCCAACTCCAAGATGGTTTTAACGAANTTTTAGCACAAGATTATTAAACGTCAATTAAGATGAAAAAAATGATTTTTGCTTATATAAGTGATAAAGCTGAGTACAAATATGTACCATTGGATAAAATAGGAAGTACCGTTCAATCGTTTAAAATACCAAGAGGTACAGGGCGTCTCACAACCGTAAAAACCAATTTGCCTTCAAAACGATGTGTCATTACCATAAAAAACAATGATACAACCTGTTTGGCCAGAGCTATTTTAACTGCTATGGCTAACATCAACAAGGGTAAATGGTCTAAAACCCAACTCCAAGATGGTTTCAACAAATCAAGAAAGCTACAAAAAGAAGAAGCCTTAAAATTACATCAAGAAGGAGGGGTCAATGTGAACGAGTTTGGAAGTACTTTGGAAGATGTTGAAAAGTTTGCAAATCATTTAGGTATTCAGATTAATATTGTTGATGGTGATCAATTTAACGAGTTGATATACACTTCTTCAGAGGTAGCACACAGCAAATCTACCTATAAAAAACAAAAACCACTTTGATGTCATTACAGGCATGGCATTATTTCTATGTAAAGACTGTTACTGTCACTCTTGTAAGAAACCTTATACAAAAAGAGATTGTCATCGTTGTCCATCCAAGTGTATTGCATGTTTCAAATATCAATCAGAGTTCCCGAGAGGTACTAAAGATGTGATTACAAGTAACAAATGCAACAGAAACTTATTTGGACAAGGGTGTTTTGACGAGCATCTTAGAAACCGTGCAAAAAATGAGGGTAAGATAAATTCTGTATGTACAACAGTTCAAAAGTGCCTAAGGTAAAGTAGAACCGTTAAAAGCCTTAAAGGTCATAAATGTGGTTATTCAATGTGTTTAAACTGTCAAGAATATTGCGAGATGAAAGATCATAAGTGCTATATGAAGCCTGAAGAGTGTAAGGGTGGAAAGTGCATGGAATACTGTGAGTTGAAAGAAGGTGATAAGAAATGTTACTCGTGCAAAACATACACAGAAAAATACATATTTTATGACTTTGAGGCTACTCAAGATACAGGTGTCCATATTGTGAATTACGTTCATGCATGGGATTTTAATGGTGAAGAATGGTGTTTTTATAACATTGATGACTTTTGCAGGTTTGTTTTTTGCGACGAAAGAAAAGATTACACTTTCATTGCTCACAATGAAAAAATGTATGATGCTCAGTTTATTCTAAAGTATTGTGTTGACAATGGAATCAATCCATATTGTATCTATACGGGGACCAATATTATGTCTATGACAGTCAAACAAAATAATATTCCTTTTACAGATAGTATAAACCATGTTGTAAGTGCTCCAGCAACCTTCTCCAAAACATTTGGATTAAAATAGTTGAAGAAAGGATACTTTCCACATTATTTCAATAAACAATGTAATTAAAACTATGCAGGACATATTCCTAGCAAGAAACAATATGGTGTTGACCAAATGAGTAGCTCTAATCGAAAAGCTTTCTTAGAATAGTATCAGGCAAGAGTTCATGAAGTTTATGTCTTTGACGCTAAAAAAGAGCTGAGAGAATACTGCCGATCAGATGTTGATATTCTTAGAAGTATGATGAAATTTAGGGAAGACTTTATTGAGTTGGAAAATATTGACCCTCTACAATACGTTACCATAGCTTCTGTATGTATGACCATCTACAGATCAATATAAATGCCAGCTGGTTGTATTGCAGTTCATAAAGATACTACCAACATTGAAGCTTACAGTAGAAAGAGTATTTCATGGTTAAACTACCTTTCAAATAGGGATGATATCAAAATACAACATGCCTTAAATGGTGGAGAGTATATGATTAATGACGTTGGGAAAGTTGATGGATATTGTAAAGAAACAAATACAGTGAATGAATTTCAAGGGTGTTTCTGGCACGCGTGTCCACAATGTTATACCCCTGACACAATAAATCCAAAGAACAAGATTGATATGGTAACATTACAAAAACAAACTCTTAAGAAAAATAACAAGATACGAAATGCAGGATACAACCTTGTTGAAGTCTATGAATGCGAATTAGATAAAAATAAAGACTTTAAAACATGGGCTAACAACAATCCTTGTGAAGTTGTTACTCCTCTAAATCCTAGAGATGCATTATTTGGTGGGCGTACAAACGTAACCAAATTGCAATGTGATTTCAAAGACAATGAAAAAGGACGATATGTTGATTTTGTAAGTTTTTATCCAACCGTACAATATTACAAAAAGTATCGGCAGTCAGGAGGAAGAATTTTCAATATTGGCTGAACAATATTTCGATGGTCTACAGCTACACAGAACAAAACTTTTTTGAAAGTTTAATACACGCCGAAGAGAAAGTAAAAAATAATTGTCATACAAATGAGGTCAGTGTAAAATTTATGAAAACTGGAATGCACAGAAAAAACATCTCTTTATATTATTTGTGGGTTTGTTGTTTGCAGAATGAAATTAGAGTATAACGACGAGCTATAGAAATCACATGCAGAATCTGAGTCCAAGGAAAAGTATTCTCGGGGTGCGTGGGTCGTGGCATTTCTGTCAATAAATTTGCGTGCATTTTTCTAGTATTGCTACATGATTTCAAACTGAGAACGAAAAAATTATACAAAGGGGTTCCTTGAGGTGTCCAAGGCAATTCAAAAGATGTTTAGCTACAATTTATGCAACAAATATCAACAGCATCGTTTTTGCAACTGCTTCACGAAGGCAAGTATAAAATCCTTCAAATCATATTAGTGCTATCAATAATAAAAACCAAAGTGAAACAAAGTGAAAAGTAATTGTGTCACGACAGAAACTATGCAAATTTTAATCATTTAGATTTTGATTTGAATTAGATAAATATCTAACTCTTGATGATATCATTTGCTCCCTACCGGCTCCCTCTACAAGTCTTATGCATTCAGCCTAATATACAGTACAGGGGTATCAGCAACATTATCAGTTTATAAGAGCTTTTGGATAACATAATATCACAGTGCTTATTCTGAAAAGCATAAAAATACAGAGTTACTTATACACTATTTGTCAGCTAGTTATTTTAAATGTGGCATCACAAGCAGAGGAAACATTTATAAAGCAATTAATCAATCAAAAGTGGGGGCCTTTACGTGCACCAGATCTTGTTTTTATCTTTGGGATTTACAAGGTGACTTTTGAATTCAAAAAAGTAAGATAATAGAAAAGATAAGCTTTTTTTTCACTTTAAATTGTCATTTTTGGACCCATGACATTACAGGCAAAAATAAGATATTTTCATAAGTTTTTTTCCTTTCCATTGTTGAGTTCTTTCCCTTGCCTTCTTTACAGATCCTACCTGTGCTTTCTCTTGTCAAATCCTGAAAAGTTGTTGACTTCAAACGACGATACAACTTGAAAATTCCAAAACAGTTTTTCGGCCTAGGCTAATGAGAACGTCGGCCAAAATTGACAGTATGGGTGTTCAAGTCGTGTACACCTACTCAGGAGCAGAACTGAAACTTAACAGTACGTGGAGATGTTGAGAAATTAGCACTCTTTCTGTATGACAACTGAACTTGAACGCACTACTCATGCACAAACCCACCACTACATTCATTGATGCACGTACGTAAAAGAATAGCATACCAGTGAGGCTTTTGAATACTTTTAGATAGAACAATTAACATAAGTAACAGGATTTGCGCACTCCAATATTCCCACTTAAAGATTTAGTAAAGATATTTTAAAAATTTGAAAAAACAAAACAACAGTCTCAATAACAATTAGTCACATAATGAAGAATTCAATTACTAGTTAAAGTTATGCTTCAAAAAGTACATAGAATTTGGGAGCTTGGTAAAACCTCAGCTAAAATATGCATGACAACGAGGATGTGCTATGGTAGTGTTTTTGACCTTTTGCCACTCCTAGGTCAGTCACTGCAAATGTTCTCTCGAATCTTTGTTTTTCTTTACATAGAAGTTAACTTATTGTTCTAAGCTAACAAAAGAGTAGCCAGTGTCCAAACCTAAAATAATAAATTCTTTCTCATATCCATTCGTGGATTTCAGCTTGCATATGCACATTGTGAACTAGAAAGACGACAGAATTTTAAGCCTATAAAACTGCTCTAAACTATTTTCATCAGAATTCACTTTCCTCCTTTTTAACCCGAGTTAAAAAAACTTTTAGTTTGTGTCATTTGAATTTAAAATCACCATGAAAATTTTGTTTTTCATTGGGCATTGAAAAACCAAATTGATGAATTTTGCAATTCATGGGTAAATTAGTTCCTTGGAAACTAAAACCCTTTTCGCTAATTATTATTTTCTACATTCAACAGTTTCTTCAAAGCCATATTTACTTTTAAAAACACCACTTGATATCCATTAATTTATCACCCTTACAGAAAGGAAATATTACCATTCCTGTTGCCATTCGGTAAGAAATCATTNGTAAAACCTCAGCTAAAATATGCATGACAACGAGGATGTGCTATGGTAGTGTTTTTGACCTTTTGCCACTCCTAGGTCAGTCACTGCAAATGTTCTCTCGAATCTTTGTTTTTCTTTACATAGAAGTTAACTTATTGTTCTAAGCTAACAAAAGAGAGCCAGTGTCCAAACCTAAAATAATAAATTCTTTCTCATATCCATTCGTGGATTTCAGCTTGCATATGCACATCGTGAACTAGAAAGACGACAGAATTTTAAGCCTAAAAAACTGCTCTGAACTATTTTCATCAGGATTCACTTTAAGTGAATCCTGATGAATTCAATTTAAGAATTGGTAGATTGTTGCATTCCCTTGAGATGAACGAGAGTTAAACCTTTATATATATGTTTATTAGTTTTTATCTCATATGTATTTCCAGGGCCGGATCAGTTTTAAGTGGAGGGGGGTTTCCAAATATTTCCTTTTGCAAAGTTATATCCGGATACCACGAAAACCTGTCAAAATATTCCTGTCTTTACAAACATACACACAGCACTCTTACGTACATGAAAAAATAAGGTGGAAATGGAAGTTTAAATATTTTAATCAAGTTTGATTCTCGTAGAGATTATCAACATATCATGATATTTGGGCTGCAGGGCGCTCCGAAGCTCTGGAAATCCCCAGACTCCCAAACTTATTCACCTTATAATTATATGACATTTAAGTTTTATCAATCTCGTAATTGCTTTCAATTTAAATGTATTAATATTTATATTCTTCAAGAGCTCATTTTTTGAAGTTCAAAATCCACAAACCACTAGCCTGGAGTTGAACTGTCAATGTATGAGTTAGATTCTACGCTGTTAAGCCATAGACAGTTGGTATTGCGTATCAGTGGTATCATATGGACTGTTAATTAGAATTGATTATTGAATTCATAAACAGAACAGTCAAACAGCTCTATTTTTTAGGTCTTTCTTCCACCCTAAGTAAAGCTTTGAAGCCACTTTTGCAAAGATGGTTACTTTTCCCATTTGATTTTTTTCTTTGAACTTTTAAAATCTCTTTTTTTTAATTTATTGATTTCTTCCCATTCCTCTTTTTATCTCCGACAGGGTGTACAAATTCATTAGTATATCACTTATAACGGACAAACAAATTAGGATTGGTACTTCCAGAGTGGTGGCTGGGGTACCAGGCGCTAACCTTTTGCATGGTAGATTTAACCACTCGGCCACTGCTGCAGAAATATTACATGAAATCACAATGGTGAAGCATCTGGTCCTTGTATTGGTAACTAAAACTGAATTCCAGTAAAAACTCATTCGAACAACTTTATTGCGCTGTCAGAAAAAAGGGTGATCGACGATATTTAAACCATGCAGACAATTTCTGCTACATTTACATTCAAGAAACAAAGAAAATATATAACTTATAAATGTTATTATACGTGCAAACTTGGAGACAAAGATAAACAATAGGCTCCTCACGGGTGCTGTACAGCATGCCACGCAGGAATTTTATTGAAAAGTGGCTAGTTGGACAAAGGGAATCAATCCCTTTTGGTGTTCTGGTTGTAACTCTGAAGCCAAACCACATCAACTTATCGTTGTTTATAGTTGTTTATCCACACTGTCAATCGGCAAAAATCTCTCTTTCTTTACCCTCTTCAGGTTACAGCATGAATGCTAACACCAGTTCTAATGATGAACCTGATCAAACTAGTGCCAGTCTTAAATGTGAATGCTACACCACATTCTACAGATCAAAAGGAAATTAACGGCCTTGTTAGGAATTTGTGTCTGAAAAAGGAAAAGGCTGAGCAGTCAGGTTCAAGATTGCAATAACTAAACTTATTGCAGAGTAGAACCAACCATAAGTATTTGGATTTATGTCTTTTTCCGTACAGAAGATAATATTATCTTTGTTATCAACAGTAATCGTCTCTTTTTAGTTCTAGGTTATTAGCATGTACTTTCCAAGTGACGATTGCTCATTGACTGAAGTGAAAAGCAGTTTGAAAGCACTACTGCTACATTTTTTGTAAGGGAGAGCTTTCTGAACCCGTAGCATATGCAGTAGGCCTGAAGAAGACATAATTCAATGGCATTTCTTCCTTAACTTTGCAACTATTATAAATGTAACTGGGATATTTGTGCAGACTAAAAAGTAATGTCTCTCATAATGGGAATACAAATGGGATATACAATATAGCGATATATATATATATATATATCGCTATACCTCTGGAACAGTCGTGATGATGTAATTCATTACACTGCCAAGAAATGACCTAAAAGATGTGCTTTCACTGTTATCAGATATTATATCCAGCCCTGTGGAGGGGATGGATGAGAACAGGGATGGAGATCAATACCTCAAGGAGACATTCGGACAAGAAAAGAGCTGAGAAAAGCTAATATCAAACATTTTCGTTGAAGAGGAGATATGCAAAGTGATTGGTGATGACTCTTTTAAAGAAAAACTCATTAGCTTTGTAATTTCAGCCTGAAACAAATTTCAAAATGTCTCTAACAATTTTTTATCAGTCATAGAATTGAAAATTCTTCTGAGTCAGTAGATATATTGCTGAATAGATTTCAAGAACTGGAGGTCAGTATGTCTCTGAAAATGCTCATATTTCAATATCATCTCGACTACTTCCCTTCAAATAAGGCTGATAAAGAAGATGGACATGAAAAAAGATTCTAGCAATATTTAAAACTTTTGAAGAATAAATATGAAGGCAAGCCAAGTCCAAACGTAAAGACAGATTTTTGTTGGTATTTGCAAAGCAACTCAGGAAGTGGTTACAAGTTTAAGAGCAACTCACTAAAACATTCCTGAAACTGACAATACCAGAAAAATACCATAGTTTTATAAAGTATTTCTAAATATCAAAAGGTAAAAAACAAGTCGAGATGTCAAATCATTTATCTGTGTGTTTATTTTGAGAATACAGATTGCTTAATCTTTCATCAATTTTGCATATATTGTGAAAAAAATAAAAGTTTAGTCTTCAAACAGCCTAATAATTTGATGAGATAGAGTAGAACGGTTTTCAGGTTCAAAATCAGCAGTAGAAAATTTATCTGAAAATCATATCCTTATCAAAGGTACAGACAAAAAGTTAAAATTTGTAATTTGTACGGAAGTAAATGGCATCATTTCCTGCTTTCATGAATCTCACCTGGTACTTAAAATACACATCTTTGAAGAAAAATATATTTTTAAACTGGATTTAAAGTTTCACTGCTGAAGATCTAGCTTAAAAACTGTTATGACATTAAAGCAAGATATCTCCGGTTGCCATATTATAGAAATTTTACTCCCGAGCAACCTGTTAAAGGAATACTAAATAACATAATAACATCCAGAAATGACCTCTTTTTCAGAAATGTGCATCTTATATATAAAGCGCTAATGTTTGTCTGTTCATGTGTCTGTCTGTATGTCTGCGTGTCTATGTGTTCAGGGTTTGCGTCCAAACGGGTGCACCGATCGCAGCCAAGCTTGGCATGACCATGGTAGAACATCTGGGAAGTGACTTAGGCCTACCGAAAGTGACGTCACTAAACCGGGAGTGACGTTACAGGGTAAAATATACATTTTGAAGACACTTAAGCACAGTATTTGTGTGATCGACAGCAAACTTGGACGAATCCTACATGAGAACGCAAGGGAGAAAATAGGTGCACAGCAAGTGACGTCATGAAACAGGAAGTGGCCTTTCTGGACAGGACGTGGAGCTGTTTCCGACCCTAGACACCTCCGATTACAGCGAAACTTTGCGGGAGGCTATAGGTCAGCCAAATTTGAGTTCCAGTTTTGCAACGTTTTACTTCACATGAAACCTAACAAACTTCAAAGATAAACTTCAAGAGTAAACGATGATTAATTTACAAAGTATTTCTCAAAAGTAACCTCCCTCCCCACCAAAAAAACCTTAGAGAAAACCATGGACGCAAACTGAAATAAAGAAGAACTTAACTCTGCCTAGCAGGGGAAAGAAAAGAACGTATAGTCTAAAAGCTGTTCACTTCGAGTTCACTTTGAGTCTTCTTAAGCTTTCGGACTATTGCTAGTATTTGTTAGATGGTATTGACAGCATATATTGATAGTATTTGAACCGAAGAAGGTGATTCATTGCAAATGTGACGGACTCACTGCTGAAATATGTCATTTCTTTGCTTACATCCAAAAAGTTGAGATTAGAGAGGGACCTTCCAAGAGATTATCTCAAGAAAATATGACGAACAGTGATAACCTGGTATTTCTCAATCAGTGGCACTGTGGCTAGACGAATTCTGGAAAGCCTTCCACATGACTTCCCTCGGGGAATTGATTTTCAACAAGAATTGAAGAAAGCTGTTGTGATTGTTTCTATGTCCACAAAAAATCCCTTTCTTATATTGACCATAATTTCAGTGACACAATAATTAGTCCTGCTGTAATGAAACAAACTCATCTGCTGTTTCCTATACCGCAGAAGAGTTTTAACAGGAAAGTTATTAAAATAATTAAATTATAGCTTAGAAAAGATATATTACAATACAATAAAAGAAACTGATAGTAAAATAAGGTTTGCTAGCTTCTGGCTAAGAGTGCTCGATACTGGTAAAATATCTTCTCCTGGACATGAAAGTCAAGGCATCTCTTTCTATTTTACTAGGCTGATAAATGACTACTCCTTTAGTATTATAAATAACATCACCAACGAAAAGGGAAATAGTTAAAATTTTGTAAAACCATTAGCGCTATTTTAACTGTGAAATAATACCAAAAACACAATAACAAGTACACGTGGTTGTCGAGAATATCACAATAATCTCTGGAATGAATTACGTTTCATGAGCTGTAGCACATTTTAGAAAGCTTTAATGCACGTTCGTGATTGGACAATTTTTCTAACAATATATTTCGAGAAACTTCTCTTTTGTTTGTTTGTTCGTTCATCTTTTTTTAGCTTATACCATTATATTTTTATGGAAGTTGTGCTTGGTGAGTTGTAGTATTCAGAGATGGTACAGTTTCATTTTTTTAGAGGTTACATGTTTTTTCAACGGTTTATGGATTATATCAAAGGAAAAGAAAAGTTACGTTATGGGAACTAGATAGTTGTGATTTATTTAGTGTCACTGAGAATAACGGGAAATTCTCCACACTGAAAGGTTTTAGCTTTCATCAAATGGTTGAATGGTTTAATCAAAGGGTTTTTATCAGTTTTATAGATTACTTCAACGAAGAGAACTTACGTTTGACCCACCTCTTGGTGAAATTTTCAGTGTCACTAAGAAAGGGACATTCTCCACATTGTCGCAGTCCAAATGCTTGGCAATTTCCAATATATCGATATCTATGTTAATAACTCGATCTCTCCTTTTTTTTCTCATCATAGTGATGCTACATCTGTCTATATATCCATAAGTGCTTTAATGGAATTTTTCCAACATGTCTTTTTTTCTTGTTTATTTGTGGGTCTCTACGTCTTGTAGGTAGTGCTCATCCGAATACTTTCTTGGAAACACTTTGAAACAACTGTGGCTATTCTACTAAATTCTTTTCTCCTATGTTGAGTCTTTCTGTGCTGTTGCTTTCTCAATTATTTTGATATTTCAACTTCTAAACCCTCTGTTAATCGTCATTTCTTTCACTTCTTTTATTAATCTCTTTCTTTTTCTCTGTTAACTTCTCGCAAAGATTAATTGTCGCTTGTATCCTTGCCAAAAGTAAATAAGGGAAAAAAACGCAATGGTACTTTTCAAGAGGAAACCTATCGACAAGTTCGAAAGCTGACTAGCAACGGAAAATATTAGAAGCAGACACTCCTCTTAAAAAAAGGTAATGCAGTCGTCATCACGGACGGCGGATGTACTATTTAAACTAGACCCATGGCCAGCCTTTCTACTGACACTAACTCAACGGGCCGTAAGTAATAATCAACATTAACTGAATTTTGGGTTGCATTTTGCTTTTTTGAAAAATATACTTCAATAGGCCAACAGTATATTCCGTGTTAAAACCATACAGTCCATCCGGTGATTATGAATGTGACCTTGATTTTAATAGACGCCATGCTTTCTGTTTCTCGTGATTGGCTCAGTGTTTGTCTTACTTGGTTCTTTCACCAGTACTGAAAAGTGGAGGACGTTATTTTTAGTTCATGCACAAGAAACAACGTTTTTCATAAACATGCTAAGACTGCCAAACAGAAAGGGGTAAAATCCTTCAAATGCTATTAAGTATTTTCTCTTGCCATTTAGGATATGGCCTTGAAACTGACTGAACCAAATTCTGAAAGATCTTATCGATGATGCGTCAGAAAATGCAAAGTTCATCTCAATGGGTGAAAAAACCCTACCTTGTCAGCCTATGGTAAGGATCCAGCATGGAAGACATGGTGCAGAGAAAAAATGCTGTTAGATTTTTATTCATCATTGCTAAATTCACAAATATCACTGGAAAGAAACCACTATAAGTTAATGTCAGGTTTTTCAATAGATCGAGCAATGCAGTAGAGATGAGAGGAGTGTAACAACTTTATCGCTATGCAAAATATGGGTGCTGAGACAATTACTGATGATATATTAACCACAATAAACCAGTGACTAAGGTTACGGTGGCTAGTTGACAATAGCAAGTAAGGATTATAGTCTTCAAGTACGGCTCAATAGTTTCATCCCAGAATAGTTCCATTAAATACTTTTGAGAGAATTTAAGGTGAGGGAAACGTACTACGAACACACAATTATTGTGTGAAATGGTTAAGGGGTTACAGGATAAAAGTTATGTTTTAGCTGATGAATCTGGCAAAAATTTAATTGAGCATAACTAGTGCAACAGCGAATAATCTTACTTCCCGCGCTGGGACAACAACCTTCCTGACTAACAAAACTTTATTTTAAATAATTCTACTTTTTTAGAGCCGCTCACTCAGGCTTTCCAAGCGCCGGGTATGGGTATGATGAAAGTTTATAAACATCTAAGCATAAGAAAATCCAAGTGTTTTCTGTAAACAACCATTCTTGCCACAACAGCACAAGGAGAAATTTGCCGCCTCACCCTGGAGCACTTCACATTGAAGAGTTTAAACCGCAGATGAATACGAAGGAGGAATAACGGAACAGAACTTTCACCATCGAGTTCTTTCAGTGATGGTGTAAAAATTTACCCACAAAAAAAATATCTGAGACAAGTTTGTGTTGCTTGCATATGATGACATTAAAAGACTGTTAATTATAACATTATTTTAATTTCATTTTAGGTTAGAAAATGATAGAAAATATCGAAAAATTTCACCAGAAAAACTAGAATTATTGTGTGCTCAATTGATTATCTCAATTTTCTGTAAACGTTGCAAAGAAGCCAACCATATATTTTGTGAGGATTCGTCGACTCTGCTGGAGAAATCGAGGTTAAAATGAATGTACTCAGACCGTGTTGACGTCACATCTCCAAATATAGAAAGGGGTTGGGGTGATTTGTACAGAAAAATGGCCATTTGACACAGGGGACCAAACATTAACAAGACTACACAGTTAGGTCAATTAACTTTATCAATTTAAAAACTTGTAATTCTCCACTGAAGTTAATATGAAAAAGTTTGTTCGTACTATAATGACCATGACAAATTGCTTTAGTGATTTGCGTGACTCGGACGTAGTGGATCTTTAGGTCTTTGAACTCGACTTTGTCATTTAATTCTTGGGCTTTATCTTAGTNCCGTGTTGACGTCACATCTCCAAATATAGAATGGGCTGGGGTGATTTGTACAGAAAAATGGCCATTTGGTCAATTAACTTTATCAATTTAAAAACCTGTAATGCTCCACTAACGTTTATATGAAAAAGTTTGTTCGTACTATAATGACCATGACAAATGGCTTTAGTGATTTGCGTGACTCGGACGTAGTGGATCTTTAGGTCTTTGAACTCGACTTTGTCATTTAATTCTTGGGCTTTATATTAGTCATCACTATGAGTTCACCATGAGTTCATATAAAAAGCGAATCATTTCACGAACGACAATGGTAATGACCAGGATTTAACAATTAAAAGGTCACTTAACTTCTTTTGTCATCCAGCATAAGTGCCAGCGCTTGCATTTACCTACAGTTACATTTTCAATTCTCTGCATACCATCACGTATATTTGTCAAGAAATTAAGCAATAGTTTTCCTATGACATGATGTCAGAAAGTACTATCGCCCGTCCATTTAAAACCTGCTATGTAATACACGTATTGGAAACTCGCCTCGATGAATACACCCAACTATTGTACTGCCCTTTTTCTCTTCATACAAAGCAGATGATAAAAATAGAACGAAGAAAGTTTGAGGCAAAGACCATTTCCATCTCAGCTCTATACCACATTGTTAGTTTAAGTGACGAATCACTATTGCACGATATGTCAAAAACGTTTTCCTAACTGAATTGATCTTATCGTATACATGTTATTCCCAGCTGTACGCAATAGTCTTATATATGCTGTTGTATTGCCAGCAGCATCATATACAATTGAGAGGTTATTCTTTACTGTCCACTGGGTTACAGCACGAGTAAAGTTTACCGTGTCTAAATTCACCATTCTCTGTGATATTAGGATTGGAGTTCAGACCAGACTTGCATACAATAAGCGTCGCTTATAAACATTCATCTTGTTATCAGCTTCTAAATGGAACTGGAGACTTTGAAATCAGTACTCTCGCTGCATATTACTGTCGAGCTCCAGTACATTACTAACAAGGGCAGTTGAAGTGTAGATCTGTATTGCTTTATGGCTACGGTAAGTATAGCGTGATTTCATTTTACAGGGTCTCACTATTTTTAAGTATGGAACAGTGTGGCTCTGAATTAATTAATGGCTAGCAGACGTATTTTGCACTTTTGAGCGTATAAAATATTCGCCCAGGGCAAATGTATTATTTGCTCTCACAGAGATTTCCAAAGTTCTAGTTTATCACTGATGCAATAAACTAGTGTCATTAGTTCATCATAGGATATTTCAGAAATACTAAGAAGTAGTCACCAGTTTCATGTCAATACAGGGGTCTAAATCTTTTCTACCACGCTTTACTCGATTGAAAAATTGGAAAACCTTTAAGATTGTCAATATTTCCTTCTGGAGAGAAATCCTGTTTGGATCGGCCAAAGTATTTCCTGATACTTTAAAATTTTTACCCATTAAACGGGATTTAGCGATCTTTGCGTCAAGGCTTGCACACTCCTTAACTGTTTAAATCGGTAGTAATATTCACGAGCCCATGTTGTGAGTACCGCGCTGTCCTCAAGACAGAGGGCAAAATTGAGAAATAGGGACAAGAGTCTTTCTTTTTCCCTGTAGAATCCTACGGAAAAAGTTATTCATGACAAGTATTAAATTTACCTAATTCTTTCATTTCAGAAACGGTTAATCTTCAAGTCATTTAAAAAACCACTTACATTTAGTAAGTCAATGAACAAAGGCTACGTACATTTTCTCTACCACCACCTTTTGCTGTAGAAACTCAACAGTTTTAGCAAATGGACTGTTTTCATTCTATCACTGTCCTCAGGCATCGTTAGTTTCATAAATCCGAGCTAATCTGATAAAATTAGAAAAGTCTACACAGCAGACACATGACATATTTGGACCACAAACTCACGAAAATAAGAAAAATTAGATACAAAGAAGCTGAGAGAACTAAGGATCCGAACATTTCTTCAACTGTTTCTCCAAAGAAATGAATAAGCAAACCTGCTCTAGTTTTGTATTTCGTCTTTCCAAACCCTAACTTCTTTCTCTCTCCATTTGTTTCTTGGAAAGGAAAATAGTATTTTTTTTGCTTCCACATATGTGTAGAAGCGATAAATTGATGATACATTTCGAATAGAGTTTTAAGAATTAAGTTTCATTAAAGAATATGTCACATGGTATTCATTCAGTATAAATCGTTTCAACCAAAACAAATATTAATGTAACCTGATATAATTTTGTTCGAAAAAAATGTCCAGACATTCAAAATTTTATAAAACAGATAACAGATATGATCAACTTGTTATTGTTGCCTTATAAACTTCATTCCTAAATAAATAGACAAATAATATATTTCTTTGTCATAATGTTATAAAGAGTATCCATACAGGATAAAAACCTCAAGAAATTGATGGTATTGCCAATTTGGATCCTGCTTAAAGTACTGTTTTTAACTGGTATAATATAATGATGTAATTTTATGTATAATATACAATATTTTATGTAATATTTTATGTAATATTATGTAATATTTTATGTAATTTTACTAGTATAATATAATGATATAATTTTATGTATAATAATCATAGATATAACGCTCCCTTACGAAAGTTTGGTTGAGCACTCTACCTGAGATGGGAACCTGTTGTTAGCGTAATGCAATGCTCACTGCGCATGCGTAGTTAGAGCACTCTGGCAGGATCTCACAATAACTCTAAGCTGTGTTTGCTCCGGCAACATGTCCAGAGAGTTATGTCTCAGAAGCTCTATGCTGCACTGATGAGCCCACAAAGGGCGAAACAGTACTGTCTGCAGATTGAGTATACATAGATATATAATAACAATAAAACATGTTAAATGTGGCATATAACAGTAAAAGAAGACATCACAAAAGTGTAGGAGATAAAATGCTTTGTTGTTAACTATAACTGCTAATTACAAAGTGTGGTTATCTCAATGTTCAAATTAAACAATTCTCTCTTTTATTTACAGTGTGAAACTATTGTAAACTTAAGCATCGACGTGGCAGGCAGAGGTTTTCTTACATTTTTTTTAAATGGGAAGTTTCAGGCATAGTATTTTCCGAACATTCCCAAACTAAAATATACACTTGTTATTTTGCATTGTTTTTAAATCATGCCAAGTTAATTTCTAGATTTGACATTTTCTTGACAGTTATGTCTATTTGGTGTTCTAGGTGGAACTTTGTAATGTCATGATTGAAATAGTCATTGACAGCTTATTTGTTGCTTCCTTATATATCTTGTCAAAGTTTAAATCTAGTTAAAGAATAATATTAATGTGTATATTAAAAGTATTATTTTCTTTTCCCAACGTTGATTGATCAGTTCCTGTATTTGTTTTTCAGAGATTCTGTGAGATCTAAAAGTTCTATTGGCCTTTTAAATAACATATTTTCTACGAATTCCCTTTTCAAATTTATCATGGGTTCTTTTTTTCAAATCATTTTGAGAGAGACCCGATGTCCTATGGAATTTTTTCTCCGATCATATGAAACTAGAAAGATTAAAAATCATTAAGATTGTACTTACAATGTTTTAACCATCTAAATCACACCTGGGTCTGCCAATGGAAATGTTTGTTGGAAGTTGGAAGGATCATTTCTGTCGGAAGCCACTTTGAGACGGTATTAGTCAATTTTTAGGTTCAAGGAATGGCAACAGTTCGTAGTTAGTATCACCTTCGACAACCTTTTTAAATAACAACAACAACAATAATCAGAAATTGATTTTTTTCATACATTTTTACAAGATATATGAAATGGATTTTCTCTGGAATTTTACTCTTTCATTGATTTTTTTTCTTTCTTTAAGGAGAGGTTTACAATACAAGGAGGTTATAAAATGTTTTGTGTACTTTATTTCTTTGCAATTTGCTCAGTTGGTGCTTAAGCTCAATCTTTGAGGTGTGATTAAACTTAACTTACCTGTTTGGATATGGTCTACTCTGTACATAAGATCACAAAATGTCAATGCAATCGTAAAGCCTAAATTTCATGAAACAGTGAACTTTGATTTTCACAGCAAAATGCTTTTTTAGGTCTCAAGAATCTGCTTAAATCGTCAAAGTTTCAATTGTTTTTTGTTTAAGCCTGCTTTAAGCCTGTTTTAAGTCTGGTTTAACCCTTACTTTATGTTACAATGTTTTGCTTTTTCACTGATTGTTGATAAGCGTATTTATATGTTAGGAGCTGGAAGAAATACTAAAACACTAAGTAAGTAACTAATTTAATCTATTTATTTGTTGTTTCACTTAACAGATCAAGCAGATCAAGATTTTCCTCTAATATCTAGTCTTTGATAGCTGAAACATTGTTGAGGAACTACAGTGTGAGTTGAAAGAAAAACTTTCTTTAAATTAAAGTTTAGTTAGACAGTTATCACGTAAAAATATCAGAACATCAAGGTCAAACATCATTTTATGATCTGTATGTAAAGGCCTTCAAGTAGTTTCCATCTAGAACAAAAAAGCACTATCGATATTAGACATTAAATGATATTAGACGATATTTTCTACTATATTGCTTTTAAATGAACCCTGGTATATGGTACCATACATTAAATTGAAATAAACCTGAGCGGACATGTTAGAAAAGGAAAGGCGGGGAAAAAAAAGAACGATGGAAAAGCATGGCTCAGGAGCAAGAAATGAACAAGGAGAGAAAATAGTACACTTTGAAAAAAGTTTTGAGCTAGTTATTGCAAGTGCGTTTTTCGTCAAGACAACGGGTCAAAAAGTTATACAGAACTGGACGCCAAATTTCACAGATCCACTGTGTACTTTACAAAAGGGGGCTGCTAAAGGAAGAGAATGTAAAGGCTTGGATTGTTTGCTCACCTCAGCACTGACCAGTGGCATGCAAGATGAAACTCTGGACGCAGATGTACCCAATCAAGAAGGCGCAACAGAAAATTGAATGGATGAGGCTTAAAGATTCAGAGGTTAGAGAAAAAAAGAGGTCCTGACAGTAAACTGAAAAGTTACAGCAGAAGTCCTGGGAAAGACGCACGGTCGAATGAAAAGAGAAAAAGGCAGCTGACAGTAAAAAGAAAAACCAAACTTTCAAAGTGCATACGAATGAAGAGGAGAGAAGTACAATGATATATTTGAAGGCATAGAGGGAGGTCAAGCTAACAGTGGCAAAAACGAAAGTTAGAGGCATTGCGACGAGATATGCAATTTAAAAAAACATGTGAGAGAATGAATTTGGTGTTTAGGCTAGTGAAGCTAGTAAACAAGGACTCGCAAGACATCCAACACGTAATAATGATGAAGGACAAATATAATAAATATTGAAAGTGGAATAAGAAGTCTTGAAGAAATGGAAAGGGTGTTTTAAAACATGTTGAATGCTGAGAATCCAAGAAAAATTCGAATGCCAGTGGATCAGCTCAAGGCTTTAAAATAACATCTATCACCAGAGAGGAGACGAAAACGACAAATGGGAAAATGAAGAAAGTTAAAGCTGTTGGCCCAGGTGAAACACTAGTGGAAGCCTGGCAAAGCCTGGGAAACTGTAGGGTTGATTTTCTTACATGTCTTTTGAACCAAATTGTCGAAATACAGCACATGCCTGAATAGTGGGGTAAAAGCATACTAATCCGATCCAACTACAGGAGAATCAAGCTTTTGAGTCACACAGTCAAGGTCTTTGAAAGGCTAGTAAAGGCAAGAATTTGGTAAGAAATTGAAATCAATGTGAACAGTTTGTCTTTATTCTGAATAAGAGCATAGCAGTTGCCATTCTTGCACTACGAATGACAGCAGAGATGTACAGAGAAGGCCCGAAGGAGCTCCACTATGTGTTAATCGACCTTGAAAAAGCGTATGATAGGATGCCATGGGATCAGATTTGGTACTGTATGAGAACTGAGGAGGTGTCGGGAAAGTAGGTGTGATACGTTCAAGAAATGTCTAGGAAATGTCCAACGGTGGTTAAATGTAATGCAGGAAAGACTGAACCATTCAATGTCAAGGTAGGGCTACAACAAGGGTAGGTTGTGAGCCCACTATTCATTACGACTGAAACATTGATCAATGGTTGGTCAGTGCTGTTAATTTGAAAAGTACTCAAACTGATGCAAGGAAGAAACTTTGTTACATTTTACCTGTTTTGGACTCGGATGCATTAAGTAAATATCTTGTAGAACTATTAGTTCATTTCGAGCTTTACAATAAAAAAAATTCTGTTTTATTTAGAATGAAGGAGAAAGTCTTTATTTTATGTGATATTTCAACCGTAAGAAGCAGTGGATACTTTTGTATAAATACAAACTGCCGAGACTTACAAATACAATTGCATTTGCTTTATTAACATTAAGCCCAGTTTTATTGCAATGACCCCATTTAAGTTATGCCAAAGGTAATAGTCTAAAAACATCTGCTATCATTCACATGAACCAAACAGACAATTTATTCTTGGAAAATTTGATAGATTGTGATAAATCCAATGGAAATAATCTGTAGCTTCTCTATTCTTCTCTTGGTCACTTTCTAAATGACAATGGACCTTTACTGATTTTCGTTATAACCATAGGCTTTGTATAGAAGAAAATCCTTTTTCTTTTAAAGCAGTAAATATTCTATTGCCATGCTATTCCGGAAGAAGTCTTTTTACCAAAAGTAAAAAAATGGAGACAATAACATCCCCTAAAAAACACCAGTACTTGATATTTACAGTCGACATACTGTTACAAAATGAATGATACTCAGATTCACATTAATTTTTTCTATACAAAAAATTAGTGTCTTTTTCTGTCCTTCCTGAAAAACTACTTCGACCACTCCCAAACTTTTTCACCTTGTAATACCGCTGGCTAAATATTTTTATAACTGGAAGGAAGATAAAAATCCCGCTTTCTACTGAAAGAAATGAGATTAATGTTGTCAGGATTGAAGAGTATCAGTCACCTATCACCTGTTGACAGCCTAAAGAGCCACTACAAAATTAACAACAATTTTGTCTTTTTAGAAGAGAAGTTTTACCGACAAAACCTGGAGTAGTACCATTGAAATCAATGTTGATGAATTGTAACGGAAGATTATTGCTACATTGCTAAACGGCTTTGCTTTTTCTGAATATTCCAGCAACGCCTGTGTTCATTAAATGTCTACTCTTGAACCGAATTTATTATTCTATATACTAAAGCCACTCTCTCACGCAGCGACAAGAAAAAAGGCCTGATGATGTCATTGATTTTGCTATGGACAACCTAGAGCTTATGACATAGACCAGTATGCCATACCCTGTTATAGAAGTTGAATTTGAATATATCAAGTAATCTTATGACCCTCTTCAGATACATGTATATCCTTGAATTGGTATCAGCAATTTGTGGTGCTAGTCAGGAGAGCGCTAAATGGAGGCAGAACATCCACTTTGGTGACCTCTGACGGAAGCAGCGAAAAGAAGGAGGAGGAGAAGAAATCAGGAGAGCAGCAGTAAAATTGAAGCCTTTGAAGAAATATCGATCATCTACAAAGAAATAGACTCAATAAAACTTCAAACAACCTTTTCATAATAACCTCTTCAAATAGCATATGAGCAAATAAGAGGAGGATAATGGGTCAATATTTATATTAAAGAGCTTACCATAAATATTTGAATTGAAACAACATTGGGTACTTTTTAGTAAGATAAAAAACATAACTCAACAACTCTAAGATCTCAGAAGAACCCTGCTTCAAGTCAACAGAGAAATGGTCTTTGAATGATACACTTTACCTGTGAAAGAAATTATCTTTAGAACAGATGGACTCAAATCAACTTTGGTAGAGTTTGCAGCCTACAAAAACCAAAGTGGTCTATCTTTTTTAAAAAAAACCTCGAGTATCTGACACCCTAACAAGTTTGAAGTACAACAGAGGTGAAAGTACAACAGACTGATCACAATTAGCAACATGTTGTGGATATTTTAGGTCTTCAAACTTTGTGAATTTCAATCATCTGTGATGCAGCTGACCCGCGACCGTTCAGGAATAAATGGAAATAAAACAAGCAATTGCACATTTCTAGGCATTACTTTAAAAAGTACAAATATTCAGAACTCTGGGAATACTTCTAGACAAAGTGCCAATATTCGGTGAAGTCAGTGGAACACAATACACACACGCATACACACATATATAAATATATATATACATATATACTACTATAACTACTTTAACAAGAAAAAAACAAGTCATGCACCATCAAGATATGACATTACTTTGTTACTATTTACTTACTTACTCCTCTTTCCGTTGATTAACACTTAAGGTCTCCATCAGAGGTTGGAGACCTTACGTTTTGTTTGGCAAAAAGTTCAGAAGGACTCTGAAAAGGTATCAAGGCTGGAATAGATTTAGTTTGGCGGAGATTAACTGTGTCACCTTTCCAAATTTTGAGCAATACAGCAGAAATCTAAGAACTTTGCTCTTGTATATTCTGAGTTTGATTTTTTTGGCTAAACTTGGTAGGATACCAGATAGGTCGCAGTACTACAAAAGCTTCTTTTGCCTTTGACATTCTGGCCTTGACATCCTTTCGTATATCCCCATAAAATGCTATTTTACCACCAAGGTACACAAGGTCATCCACCTCTTCCACTCTGTCACTGTAGATGGTAATTTGTCTATCCGTCTCTCCATTCACTTACATGACCTTGGTCGTCTTTGCATTTATGGTTAGGCCTATCTTTTCCAAGGAATCAAGATTGAGTGAATTTGTTTGGAGATCTTGATATCAGTGTTTCAGGGAATAATGTCCACTATTGTTATCGCTTTGCACCCTTGATGGTTTCTTTCTTTGGCAACTCAGTGTAAAGACGAAAGGTCAAGGGGACAACAAAAAGCTTTTTTTGAATCCTGTCTCCAGCTTGAAGCTGGTTGTCAGTTCCGTTTCATGTGTGATCTTGGCATTGAAGTCTAACTACAGCATCATGATAATGAAACAGCTTTGTCTGAGATACCATAGTGCCCATGTACTCTTCATACTGTCAAAAACAATAGCGAAGTCTATGCTGCTTGCCTGTGATATTCCATACATGGGTCTGTTTGATGACCTGACAAAGTTTTGAAATATAATCTTCCTCTCCCGAAAATTGGCTTGTTTGCCATTACTTGCCGGTCTACTAATCTGATGATGCTGTTGAGATAACTCCACTAAGGACCTTTCTTGTCATTGATAGAATCATTATATTACTCCAGTTGTCATTGTTAGTGAGATTGAAATATTCTCAAGCAATAGACATTACCTCCTGAGCTGTCTGAACTTTCTTTTTGTTACCCTCATCTTAAATACTTCTCTAGTAACCATGGATTTTAGCGGTTGCTATTACTCTTTAAATGTAGTGATTAGTTCTTTAGCATGCTCTTTGAGTTTATTCATGTATACAAGAAGACAATTGCAATAGCTTTAACAAGCATATAAAAATGAGCAGGTTTCCAGCATTAGAATGTTTATTGCCACTACCTTTCTTTATCTCACTCACAATGCGTATGACATTACTGAAAACACCATTTCCACTGCATAAGAGTTAAACTATCTCTCAAAGTCTGCGTGTCCCAAAGTCGGAATGTGCATGTTGGTATGATCTCCTTAACATTAAACAAATTATTGAATAACGCTCATCTACATGGCCAGGGAGCAGCTCCAATCCACACCAAGAAATAGTCCAGCAAGAGCAAAATGATCAAACCACAACATAGCGTGACGCCCATCCTATCCTGCAAAAAACTAAAGCAAAGGTTGTGATAACTGCGGCAAGCATCATACTCCTTCAAAGCACTCCTTCTTCATTCGTTCGGCATCTCCTCACATTCCAGGATGCTGTTAAAAAGCTCCGTAAGTATCTCTATACCCAAGTTCCCTAGGCACTTCCATGCTTCGATAGGGACATTTTCTGGGCCTACAGCCTTTCCATTTTTCATTTTCTTCAATGCCTTTTTGACTTCACCTTTATTTGTCCTTCCAACTTCACCTTCAATTTCCTGTGCTTCTTCAATTCTTGCTTCTCTGGGTTCCTCAGTATTCATAAGCACTTCAAAATAGCTTTTCCATCTTTGTAAAACCTATCTTTCTTCTGTCAATAGACTTACATTGTAATCTTTGATCACTCTAACATGCTGGATATCTTTTGTTGCTTCATCCTTTGCTTTGCAATACGGAATAAATCCTTTTCACCCTCCTTTGTTTCCAGTCTGTCATAAAATCCTCTGTAGGCCTCCTTCTTTGCCTTGGCTACCTCTCACTTCGTTTCCTTACATCTAGTCTCATACTTTATCTCACCTCTTGGCCTGTTCTGTCGAACATCTTTTCTCTCTTCTTGTTTTGGATACTTTCCTGTACTGCATCATTCCACCACCATGTTTCCTTGTCCTACTTTCGACAGCTTGATGTTATGTCCGGGACTGTCTTTGCTGCTTCTCTAATACTCTGAGGAAGCTCAGACCAACTTTTAAGCATATCTGTGGTTAAACTCAGCATCTCTAGCAACGCCCAGTTGAAATTTCTCCTACAGTCGGCTTCTTTTAGCTTCCACCACTTTATTTTTAGTTCAACTGTCCTTTTACTTTTCCTCTTGCTCTTGATCCTTAGTTTAAATACTACTAGCTTTTGCTGTGCAGCAACATACTCTCCTCCCAGTACACAGCAGTCAATTACTTCGTTCAGGTGCCTTCTTTTGTAAGCTAAGTAGTCAACCTGGGTACTTCTTCCTCCACTTTTGTAGGCGATTTTCTGGTCCTCTTTCTTCTTAAAGTATATGTTTAACACTGCTATCTCTGCTTTCTTTGCAAAGTCCACTAACACCTGACCTTCTTCGTTTCTCCTTCCAAAGCTATATCTTTCCATCACATCCTCGTCTCCTCTGTTCCCTTCTCCAACGTGTCCATTGAAATCTGCTCCAATCAGGCTTCTCTCTTTTTTACAATATATATAAGGTATTCTTATGTATATTTTGTCCACGTCTCTCCAAAATTTGTCTTCATCTTCCTGCATGCAACCGGTCTGTGGTCCATATGCAGTAATCACATTCAATATTGTGCCCTCTACATCTAATTTCAAGCTCATCACTCTGTCAGAGATTCTCTCTACTCCCAACACATTTTCTGTATAGCAAGGATCCAACAAAATTCCTACCCCATTTCTTTTGTTGTCATCTCCATGGAATATTAGCTTGTATCCATTCCCAAGTTGGCCGGACTTGCTTCCTTTTCATCTGGTTTCCTGGATGCATTGTATATCAATGTCTCTTCTCTCCATCATATCTGCAATTCCGGGTCCTTTTCCATTCATTGTTTCTACATTTAGTGTACCAATCCTCAATGTCGTTTGCGGTTACCAACGACCGCCATCACCACTGACCAGCAGGGCGGTGCTGGAATGTGTGCTACTCCTGAACAACGAAGAAAAATAGAGAAAGGCGTGTAAAGGACAAAGCTGTGCCTAGCCTTTGGTAATCCAATACCTACTCACAAGGCAGTGAGGGATTTTTAACCCATTCGTGTTTGGGAATTTTGGTGGGTGTCGGAACGTGTCTACACGCTTGTTGGCCCTGCACACTACACGAACGGGGAGTGCTAGACTCCCTATCCAGGGCGCACCACGCGGAGGTGAGGCTGACGTGGCCGCAGAGTGGGTCACAGAAAAGCTACGTGATTTCGCCTTTCGCCTGGAGGTTGGTCTGTCCTAGACACAGTCATAGACTAGACTGGGCACTCTACGACCCTTACGGTCCTTACGCCCCTTACATATCAAGTTTTTGCTCTTTTATCGCTCTCTTAAATCTGTTGTCAATGAATATGGTCTATCCTATTTACTGCATGGACTTCCGGGATCTGCATGGATATAGCCTTCTTTGGTGTTCTTTAAACAACGTATGTATTCATAATAGCCATGCGAATTGCCTTGCACCACTAAAACAATCTATTTATAGGGTCCTAAGGCACTCTGACAACCCAATACGACGTTAGTTTTAGTAAAGTTGCGCTGTAGTTTTGCATTATCTAAGGAACCACAAAAGGAATCCATCTCATCTTCAGTGATTGCTGATTTGGGTGCATGTGCATCTGTGATAGACAGATCAAAAGGATGTCCTCTGATTTCGACTAACAAGATTCGTTTACTAACCAGTATCTTAGCTCACACTTTGATATCCCATCATTCATAGTCCAACAGTTCTTTCGTTCTTATTATTCTGCAAAATTATTAACTCAGCCAGTAAAACATGACCACTATTTTCCATCTAGTTTTATTAATTTCAACTTCCAATTCGATGAAAGTTCTTCTACAGACAGTAGCGTGCTAATAATTTAAGCCTACCTTCCTACCACAAACGGAACTGCCTACGGAACAAGGATTTCCTTCTGCTGTGGTAAGAGTCCTTATATTGGTCATTATCTATAGCGCCTGGGTTTTGGCAGTTCATAAATATCATTCGACAAATGGTGAATGGTCTTTTCCTGACTTTTCATCACAGTCCAGAACCAGAATCAGAATTGGTGATGTGTTTTCTGTTGTTTGGTAACCACCGTTAGCCATTAAATTCGGGTGCATTCCCAGTTACAGGTAAGAGTGCAGTTGCTGCTTAACACTGGGGCTAGCTGCTGGACAGTGCTACTTATTTTTTTTACCCTTGCAACTGTGGGAGTATTCTCTAATAGTCTTATGGTGTCGAAATAGAAAACTAAGATTAGAGTTTATCGGTAGGATTTAATTTACCATCTTCATAGGTAGCTACCTGTGGTGTCCTAAAACATATTACTCAATCAAATTGCAAAAATATTCTCTTTATTAAAAATTTTCCAACTGAAAAATAAATGCTGTTTTTATTACTCTTTATGGCATCAACATTGGGTATACTTGCAAATAAACCATAAAAGACTACCAGATATCTGTAGGATGGGTCAGAAACTTTGTTAAAGGCAGAGGACATGCTCTAGACAAAATGAGCTACGGATATCTAAATCTTCTGGACTCTGAAAAAACTGAGAGAGAGAGAGAGAGAGAGAGAGAGAGAAAGAGAGAGAAAGAGAGAGAGAGAGATACAGAGAGAGACACACAGACACACAGACACAAAGAGAGAGACACAGACACACAGACACACAGACACACAGACAGAGAGAGAGAGAGAGAGAGAGAGAGAGAGAGAGA
>RDPX01000289.1:986708-1000751 GCA_003991215.1 Morbakka virulenta | reverse complement strand
ATTAGCCCATAACTTTGAAAATACATACATTTTATTATCACTATCACTGATATTGTCATCAGTTAGCAAGCTGTAAAATCTTAGATTTTCGTCATTAAATCAGAAAAAAACATTTATATGATGGTATAGATAAAGAATTGTTCTCATCATCAATTACAATTATTATTAGTCCCGGTTTAAACTTTTAAAAAAATTTTAAGGTTAAACTTAAATTCACCTCCTTTGGGTCCCCGGGGACCCAAAGGAGGTGTGTTGTAAGTTATTTCTGTCTTAATATTCTCGGGTTTTCACACTTTTTCGTGTTATTCCTCAACAGTTATCTATCCTCTTTATCTATCAAGTTATTGAAACGGAGAACGAAAAAATTACTGAGAATTTTTTTAATTTTGCCAAATGGGTGATGGGTTCCCAGGGACCCCTCCTTGGCATTTACATTATCACGATATTGTGTACTGAAATAATGACCATAGGAAGCGATTCAGTTGAACCCAAACAACCGATTCATTGTATTTTTTGTAATCCTGTTGTTCATACATCTCTTTGTTGCAACCATACTGGTTACCATGGCAACACCAAGAGCAGTATTCGAAACAAAACTATAATTGTTGCAAGTGATTTTTCCATTGAAATTTTGTAGACTTCTTGTTCTTTTATTCATTGCAATTGTTCTATTTCACAACGTCGTTTTGATACAGGCGTGTAAAATCTCTAATAAGATGATGGAAGCTGAAAACTGAAGATATTCTGCACATGAAGCAGCCTGTCGTCTTATGAAGATGTTAGAAGAAAATTCATCCGACGATGGTGATGATTCTTTTGAATCAGATGATGATGGTGGGATTGATGATGTTGAATATGTTGCTGAGATATCAAAGGACGAGGATGATGACATTGTGAATGGCGTAAATTGAAATCTGGACCAGGGTGTAGTTCCTCGAAGTGGCTATTCATCTCCATCTGGGGAAAAGTGGTCCTGTGTTTCACCTTCGTCTTCAAAAACTAGTGTTGAAATTGTTTTTAGTGGTAACCAAGGACTTACATTGATGGTGAAAGCAAAGCAACAATCTTTGAATCTTTTTTAACCTCTGAAATTATCGAAATGATTGTAAAATGGACAAAGAAATAAGGAAAATGTAAGAAAAGTGATTAACTCTTACAGTAATAGAACTTAAGGCATATGTAGCAGTTTTGTATGCAGCCGGAGTGTCAAAAGAGAATCATGAAAACATCAAAGAGAAGTGGAAAGATGGACCCCTTTCAAGACCACTTTTTGCTGCCACAATGTCAAGGGGGCGTTTAGAAGAAGTTACCCAGTCCATTCGCTTTGATAAGTTAGAGACCAGGCAAGAGACGAAGGCATGTGATAAGTTTGCTCCATTCTGTACATTATAAGATTTGTTCAATTCACAGTTCAAAAAGAACTATAATCCTTAAGAGTTTATGTGCATTGATGAACAACTCATTCCCTTCAGAGGAAGATGGCCCATTGAAGCAAAATCTACCTTCAAATCCAGATAAATTTATCGCTTTTGTCATCAAATATTAACACGCTTCCTAGGTGTTTGAAGTTTTCAACTTGTTTGATTGTGCTGTTGCCAACTTTTAGAGAGCATTTCGGAATAATTGCTTTTTTACTAAATACAAGGCACTCTGTTTTCTTACAATTAATTGTTAGACCTTTTGCTTTGCTAGCTTCTACAACTTTATCAAGTAACTTTTGAAGTTGTTATTCTGACTCCGAGACAAGAACGGTTGGGTCTGCGTAGCATAAGTTGTTAATTTTGTGTCCACCGACGGTGATGCCTTGCAAGCCATATAATTCTGCCATTATAGTTTCACTATACAGATTAAACAGGTCAGGTGAGAACACACATCCTTGACGCATGCCTCGTTTAATTTTCCTGAAGTCGCTAAGTTCATTGGCAACTCTCATACATGCTGATTGTTCCCAGTATAGTTTGCACAGTAGTCTTAAGTCTTTGACATCTATTTCTATGGAATGCATTAGCTTCAGAAGTTCTTCATGTCTCACCTTGTCAAATGCTTTCGTGTAGTCGATAAAGCACAAGTACAAGTCTTTTTGCATTTCTATGGATCTTTCGGAAATCATTCGTATCATCCAGATCGCGTTCCGTGTGCCAGCATCCTCTACAAAACCACTTTGCTCTTCACCGATTTCTGCCTTGATTTTACAACGTGCTCTAGACATAATAATCTTTAGAATAATTTTTATGATTTGACTCATCAGCCTTATTGTTCGCTGTAATTCACAGTCAATTGGCCCTGGCTTTTTTGGTAGTGCAATGAAAATAGATTTACTCAGTGCTTCTGGAATTTCGCCAGTATCGTATATTTCATTAATTATTTCTATAAGTATGTCAGCTCAAAATTCGTCTAATGCTAATATCATTTCTACTACTATTTCGTCTGGGCTAGCTGCTTTATTTT
Organism: Morbakka virulenta; assembly: GCA_003991215.1. NCBI lineage: Eukaryota > Metazoa > Cnidaria > Cubozoa > Carybdeida > Carukiidae > Morbakka > Morbakka virulenta. Next base: position 998,303 of record RDPX01000289.1, on the reverse strand, counting down.
TTTTCATTTTGTTGATAGCTGCTCTCACTTCGGATTTCAGGATTTTCGGGCCGTCCATGTTCTTTTCAATCCTTGGTTTGTCTCAAACTTTCTAAACTGTGAAGCTGTTGGTAGAATTAAGAATCCTAAAATGCTCCTAGCCACTCCACTTTTCTTCTTTTTTTTCGAAATATACGTAAAACAGAAAGAAAAACTCGTAAAAACTAGTTTTACTTTCTGTATGTGTTGTATCCGGATCAGTGAATCATAAGTTCGTAAAGTCAAGATTGAGATTACTCCAATGCATTAGTTTCCAATGTTTGTTACTAAATTTCAACTTGTATACATAACATCTGCAAACTTCATGTTAATCACAATGGCACACCATTCAGGCTCAAAGCTCGTATCAAACAAGATATCAATTAGAAAATATGGTGGTCGCATCGTGTCGTCATTAATTTAGAGAAAATATTTCAAAACGAACCAAACACACATGAAACTTCAAACCTAGTTTGTTTATCATTGTTGAATCTAGTTAAGTTCAAACGGTTTTACTACGCTATTAACTAATAAATCTAAATGATTAGAGCATTAATTATGTCTGTTACTTATGAACGCTCACAAAACTCACACGTGACAAGGAATTTGATCACAGTGTGACAAGACAAAGAAATAATCACCGGTGAATTGCACAAGAAAACAAAACTGTGCACGTGTGTTCTGCAAAATTAAATCTGTCAGGCAAAAGTACTGTTTTGGGTGATACACTTACAATGTTGCTAAATAGCAATGAAATTGGATGTTGTGTTCGCAATGAAACAGTACAATTAGTTTTATTTTGAAACGATATTAACTTACCATACAGTAATTGCATTTCGTGAAAATAAAGGTTTGTTATTTAAAACTTTGACAATACTTCTAATAATTAACATCAAAAGATATGTCAATTTACATCAAAATATATGTAATTATTATCCAATTCTTAAATAATTTCTATCAAATCGTTCAAATGAAAATGTGTGAATGAAAATGACTACAATAAGCAGATAAAAGAGGCAGCTAATTATGATATCTGTTTATAAAAAAAATCTTCAGTAAGCGAAAATGTGAGGAGCTGAAGCCCCCCAGCCCCCCCCCCCCCAGTGGTGGAGTGCCTGTCATCATTATCTTGAAAATGACAAGTTCTGGCCAAAAAATAGTGTTACGTAAAAATACTTTTCCAATAAGGACCAAGACGTTTTACAAGAAGCTAAACTACCACAAAAAGGATTTACAATTAATATCTACCAATAAACTCCTTGCACTGAGCCTTAATTCAATTTTCTTTAAATTTACAGGACCTAATTGTAGAGGAGTGTACAAAGAAGAGGCGTGTTCATCATCATTTTCATTTCCTTTCTCCATTTTTGTTAGATTTAAGATCAACTTGTGATTATTGTCCTTCTTGGCTTCGGGATATTTATAATGTGAAATAGGTAATATTTTAATAGAATGCTTGGATCAGGGGTTTTAATATTTGAGGAGTGTGATTACTTTTTATTTATTGATATGTTTGAGCTCAAAAGTTATGTTTGTAGTCTTCGACAATGTAACTCTGTCAAATGTTATTAGTCCTAAAATAATGGCTTAATTCCATTCATTCAATAAAAAGAACTATATCTATTATTTAACACAAGCAAATAAATAACATATATGATGTTGTATACTTGTTCTCATGCTGCTATGAATACTAGCCATAACAGCTCCAAGCTGCAATTATCAATTTTAGTGATGTAACTTCAGGTGCATGGCAAATATCAGTAAATCTTCTCTAACAGGATCTTATCAAAATGGACTCCGAGCTGCAAAGACATGATTAAAGATACAGCTTTATAAACGTAATTAGGTTGTTTTTTTTGTCTCCCTAATTCTTCATTACATGTCTGTCGTAAGAATGTAACAACTAAACTGAATAAAGCCAATAACAAGAATAAAACCTGATTGAGGTTTTTATCATGACTCAAAACAACTACAGAAGTCAAAACACCAAAATAAAATATGACGTGAGCATTATAACATAAACATTGTTACATGAGCATGGTAGAATTCAATCCAAGAGCAGGATTCTAAAATAGGCCAATCACAATGCAGTATTCCAAGTACAGGGGAATCACAACACAGCATTCCAAGTATAGGGGAATCACAACATTCACCCCACATCAACAAAAAGCACAAAGCTTAAAATAATACATGAAATGTCTACAAAAATAATATATAGGCCCATCCAATGTTCATGAGATAACCTGCAATAAAAATATGTAAATGATACAACCAGAGATTATACTGGCTGGTACTAGCTTACAAGATTATTGAAGTGCTATTTTTGAAACTTAAAAATAAAACCAACTATAGGTAAAATCGATCTACTGCTTTAGAGACACACCTAGAGCGTCTCAAATGTTAAGTGATATCAGGTGGTGTAGAGGGTTGAATATCAGAATTTTTGTCAACACCATATGGCAGAGTTTCATCCAGGTCTGATCCAGAAGGTTGTAACATATTTGGGTCAGAAGTGGTATCACAAGTATTCAAATTATTTTTATTCGTCAATGAACAAGAAACACGAGACAGGATGTCAGCAGTCTATATGAAATATCATAGCTATACGTAGATAACTCAACCTTTCACCTTAGGATAGTATCATTCTTAATCTTGGTCTTAATTTTAGATTTAAAAATATACATGAGAGCTTTCTGATCCGTAATTAATCTGAAATGTCTATTAGCGAGATAATGTCGCCAATGCCTAATTGCTTCTATTATTGCTCGCGCTTCCTTTTAGACTGAGGCATGTTTGATTTCGCTATTATCGAAGAATCGGGAGTAGAAAGCAACGTGTCTGCCATTTTGAATCAAGGTAGCCGCAATGGCAAAATTGGGAGCATCTGTCTCCACGGTGAAAGGAGAGTTTTCATCAATGGCTTGAACTACAGAGTCTTCAACTTCTTTCTTCAAGCTTCTAAAAGCATAAAGCACATCTTCATTTAAAGGAAACTCAGAAGCTTTATTGAGTGGACGAATTTTATTGGAAAAGTGCGATCTCCATCTGGAATAATATCTGAACAGTCCACAGCAGTGCTGTAAGCTTTTATGATTAGTCGGTGGTGGAAGTTCTCCCATTACCAAGGCAAATAGGGTCAGGTCTGATGTCTCCATTTTCAATCACTGCACCCAGTGCATAAAGCTTCGTAACTCCAAAATCACACTTCTTCTCATTGTAAGTCAGTGAACATTTCTTAGCAAACTCGTTATATTTGTGTAATTTGTCGTCATGGCCAGCTTTATCATTACCAAAAACATATATATATATTATCTAGGTAAGCAAAAGTTCCTTCAAGGCCATCCACTTTAATAATATCATCAATAGCCCACTGAAAAGATGAAACACTATTTACAACGCCAAACGGGATTCTTGTAAACTGGTAAAGAGCTATTCCTCTCGGAAATGCTGTGTAAGGCGTATCTGAGTCTTTTATGGAGATTTGATGATAAGCGCTTTTCAAATCGATGGCACTAAATACCCTGAATTGTGCAATATCATTCAATAAATCATTTAGATTTGGGCGAGGAAAAGCATCCGAAAGCGTGAACTTGTTGATCGTTTGCGAATAGTCAATGGCTAATCGTTTTTTTTGAACTGTCATCATCGGACAATAATCTGTGCCCTCCAAGGTGAGGTGTTTGGCTCGATTATTCCCTCTGCTAATAATCTTGTTATTTTGGAATGAATAAATTCTTTATCAGTCTTGGAATATTTACGTGAAGGAGTAGTGACTGGGTGATGCTCAGCAGTCAACTTAAGAAATAGATCAGGGGCACTAACATCAAGTGTTGAAAGTCCACAAATGTTCAAAGGTGGTCTATCACCAGAGTATTGGAATGTAATAGTTTGGTGTCTACTTTGAATGTCTACACAAAAAAATCATGTCACTACATAATTCTGGAAGAATTAAAAATTTCACGTTCGTATATTCGATATTCCCAATCATAAAATTAAAATTAACCATATTTTTTCGCTGTTAACGATAATTAGGTCATGTTTATAGTTTGTGAATGAGGAATAACATTTAGCTAGAGTTGAGAGGCAAACTTTTCACTTAAGAAACTATCGGTACTTCACGAATCCATCAAGGCATTTAATAGTAATTCCATTAATTAACACCTTCAGACGAGCCTTATTCAAAGTGCTAGGTATAGCAGCAGATAATGTGGTAAGTGTAGGATGAATATATGAAATCTGGCTAGGCCTGGACTCACGACATACTTTGGCAAAGTGGTCCACTTTCTGACATTTGTGACATACTGAATCATTGGCAGGAGAATTCGACTTTTGATGTTTCCTATTGCCACAAAAGAAACATTTCTGACTATTTGATGAGTATGAGGTCGTACCAAAAGATTGGTTTGAAGAAACTGAAGCACCCATAGCTAGATTACCAGCTACCTGATTTACAACACTATTAACAGAAGACTGATCATCTTGGAGGAGTGAATCTTCCTTCCTTTGAGTAATTGCAACTTGGCTGTTAATATTGGAATTGAAAATTTCACTATTTTTCTGTGCAGATTCAAGGGAGCAAGCCTGGGTAAAAATAGTTTTTAGATCTGGATCATAATGTTCGAGTAAACTTTGGCAAATATAGTTTGATCGGATTCCCGCCACAAAAGCATCTCTGACATATTCTTCACATCGAAACCGATGGGAAATTACACTCCTTACTGAGAGAACGAAAGATTTGTAAATATTCATCCAGAGATACAATTGGCTGTTGTCTCCTAGTGGCTAGAACATGACGCGCGAAAAGAGTACTCTTCTCTTTTACATATAACTTCTTCAAGATAGGGATTGCGTCATCATAGGTTTCACTGTTTTCAATATACTGATAAATCCTGGACTTACATGGTTCGTGATAACTACTAACTTATCGACAGGTGGAGTCGTATCCGGTAATATTTGTATAAAGTTCTCGAAGGTTTTCAACCAATGTAACCAATCGGTTTTCGCGGTCGGACTGTTCTGACCTACATCCAACTTATCAGGCCTAAGATAACGTTCCGTGTTTAGTCGTAATGAAATTGTTGTAAGAATATAACAACTTGACTGAATAAAGTCAATAACAAGAATAAAACCTGAATGAGGTTTTTATCACGACTCAAAACCACTACAGAAGTCAAAACACCAAAATAAAATATGGCGTGAGCATTACAACACAGCAAGGGAGAATCTAATCCAAGAGCAAGATTAGAAAAATAGGCGAATCTAAACAGTGTCACAACATATGACTCTTTGATTTAAAAGTAATGTTTGACCAATAAAAATTCCATTGTCTGTTGTATTTTGTGCATTAGGTATGCAAGAAGAGAAAAGGACATTTCCTGATTGGAAGCCTGCTGTTACTTCAAAAGTAAGCAGTGATTGTAGTTTAGATAAAAGAGATTTTGCCGTCACAAGAAAAGACAAGTAACTGAGTTATGGACTCAAGAAAATGTTTCATTTAGACCACCAAAAAAGGAGTTCATGTGCGTCCGACCGAAGTAAATGAGCACAAAACACATGCTTTGCTTGGCAGCTTTTCCCCCCTCGAGTTTTCACAAATTCGTTAGCCAATTTTGTTGGGTTTGGCACTGCCTAGCTATTGCTTTGTACTATGTGCTAACTTTTTTTCCACCGAGCTTTGTTTCAATTACTTCTCTTTGATTATTAGTTAGCAACAAGATTCGATTGTGTAGTGTTTTTTACCTCATGCTCAGTTATCACTTTCAGCAAACTAGTTGACAAATACACTCAGCTGATCTTATTACTGTAGTTCTTTTATTTTAGTCAATAGGTTATTTATGAGTGTCAATTACCGTATTGGGGATTCTCTTTTGTCAGAATGTTTGCAATAAGGTGCTCTCAGCCAAGATGGCATTGAATTCGAGGGGAAGAGCCTGCCTTTCCCTTTACCCCAGGGTTGAAAGAATTTTATACTGGAAATAGATGAAAGTGAGAGCCATTTCTTTGCTATTAGTTTAGCATGGAAAATAATTTGTACTTGGGATAAGAACAAAACAATCATCTAAGAAGGTAACTGTATGAATTTGAGCAATTTTTGTTGGGTTTCAACTGTGGTCATTTGTGAGTTTGTGACAAAGTCATTTAATCTCTTAGTCAAATCGAGGCCATACCAATATTTCTTTTCCCTGTTTTTGCTTCGGAGTGTTGATTTTGAAGATCTTGTCATCTCCACATCTGTTACATACTGTACACATGTTGTACTTGATTAAAGCTTGAAAGATGAGCAATATGTGCCGTCCAATTCCATTGAGACATGGAAAACACAGGAAAGCAAAGGTTCTAAGTTTGTATTTGGTAAGAGGGCTACATGAAAAGCTTGAACGGCCACATATTCCTTGGATTCAAAACTATCCAGGTACGGACAGCTAGCTTGATGGCATCGTTTTGTTTCATCAAAACTTGATTTTATCCAATTTGTATAGGTATGGTTATCATTAATACTTAAATATGAAAAATGAGTTGATGAAATCTAAGGAGGACGGGAGTGGTAATGTTGATTTCAATTTTTTACCTATTTAATTGGACAAAGTATTTATTTTTTTTGGGTGTAATTCTATGAAATTTGACATTAAATTATAAATGAGCTTCTCACTTTGGTAATCAATACCTGAACCCAGAAAAATATAAGCTACAATAAATAACAATATCTTGTCTTTAAGGTGTTTGCAAAATGAGACTGGGGAGTTTTCCAAGTGTTGTGGAAATGACATACTTTGTCCAATAAACAAGTTAATAATATGACATACTTTGTTCTTCCTTCACATCACATCATAACAGTGCATAACAGAAAGCAAATGTCTGCTTTTCATGAATAAAGGTCCTTTAATATGATTTTTAAATCATCAAAATTTTATCATCAAAATGTCATTACCTGAAATATAAGCAATACACGCTGAAAACTTTCCTGAAAAAATAAAATTTACAGTCCATTCCTATCACAATCACCAAAGCATAAATTCATTGTATATAGGTATTAGAATTGGGAGTGATCATAACAAGGTGGGCAACATTGAAGAGTAGATCAGAACTTTTGTTGTTTTTAATATAACTAATCTGAAAAAGACAATCCATAATTACCCCTTTACTCATACTTCCAGATGTATGATGAATGATAGTTCAAAGATGCTGGTTGAAATCAACAAATTTATCATAAAGCTAATTATCTTCAATGTTATATTTTTTAAAAATTCCACTGGATCAAAACACAAACTGTGTTAAATACACAATATAGTGGTGTTTGCTGTGGCTGCAGACTGATGTATATTGGTTAGATGAAATATGTAGTATGGGGTTTGCATAGAGATATGATTTTCCCACACATAACACTCTGCTAAAACAGAAAAGGTTAAGGTGGTTTTGCCATGTTATAATGTACAATATGTGAGGCTGTAGATGATATGCTGAAAATGGAAGTCGTTAGGACATAAACAAGAGAAAGACTGAAAAAGGTGCAGCTTACAATTGACATATTTGAAATTGAATAGTGAGGATATGGAACATATCAAATCTTTGCACATTTTAAATAAACAAGGTGGCATAACCTTGAAAGGAAAAATTTTTATCATAAATTGATATAGATTTTACAACTTTATAGATGGCAAGTACATAATAAATGTAGTGTTTACCCACAGGACTTTATATATTGATTATGTAAAGCAGCTTTTTAAAGTTGCTATCGATGATCTGATATGGCAATGTTCACAAAGTGATGTTATATTTTATACTTGCTTGTATCTCTGCAACTAGTACTAAATAGTACAAAAAATAATAAAATAATAAGTCTAATTAATTATTTTAACATTGTTATCCTGCCCTTGGGATTATCTTACCATTTTTTTACCAGATGCTGGAAAACAGGATCCCTTTTTACATCAATTGGTAGGAACCATTCTGCTTAAGAAAGTAGTTAAAAATTTATCTGGGTAAGTCAGTTATGGTTTTGTCCGATAATTTTACTTTTAAATACTTTAGATTAGGTAGTTATAAATAGCTATTTAACTATCTTTCAGATGCTACTTTTGATAATCTTTTAGATAATTTGAGTATTTTATATACATCAAGTTACTTTTTTAGATCATTTTGATGAAATATTTTTAGAAACACCAATATAAACTCATTTAAATACTCCTTTAGATATAATGTCCTAGGTATGACATCAAACTGCAACTGGTTATGGAGTTCCTGCATGAGCAAATGAGGTTACCCATTGCCATTACTACCTTCAGGTCACCCTTGGGCAAGGTGTAGTACCTGTTAGCCCTGGGTAGGTGGAGTTCATTAGCCATGGTTTGCAGTCCACCTAGGAGAAGAAAAACCCTGATTTTAAATCCTACCCTAGCCTGAGTCTTAGGAATGACTGTAAACTGCAGCCTCCCATACTGGGTTATGAGCTGCCATAACCTGGGTGGCAGAGCTAAGTGGTAGACATTGGCAGACTGATGTTCTAGTGTCTATAGCTATAGTGGTTTAATGGAAGATTTTTACGGTGGGAAAATGCCAAAGCACATTGCCCAAATGTGAGAATGGTGGAAAACTCAAGATGCTGTAAAGCTCTGAGTTGGGATGGCCAGGACACATGATTCCATGAAAAAAATGTTCCAAATCATTTATGGCAGAATCATATACAGAAATAGTGTTAGGCTGTGCTGGTAGACTTCATAGATCTGTTGGTAATGTCTCTGGCTTGGCCTCCTTGCAGGTGTGGAGGGCAGGGTGATAATCCAGCAAGCGACTGCTGAAAAGATTTAGGGTGTGCTCTCTCAATGTTAACACCCTAAGAGGAAGAGTATGCGAGGTAGCTGAAACACTTACTCAACAAATAATTGATATGTGTTGTGTTCTAGAGACCAGATGTCTTGGTGGACATTGTCATACTATCAAAGGCAAGGAATCCAAGTACAAGCTTTTCTGGTCTGTTAATGACAATGGTATGGCTTGAGTAGGTGTGTTGTAGCTGAAAAATGGATTGAGAAGGTATTTGATGTACAGCATGTTTCCGACAGGATCATCCTTGCAAAGCTCATAGTGGGCCAGGATGTACTCAGCATTTTGTCCATTTAGGATCACAGCTGAGATGCAGAAGGAGAAAGCAAATTTTTCAGACCCATTAGATAAAACAAATCATCAGTCATTTGTTTGTCTCTGTTTTTCCTCTTGAGCCAGAATACATTCTTTTCTTTTAATGACTGTCACAGTTTTCATGTTCAACACTATGGCTGCAATAAGACTAGGATGGTGACTTTCACTTTTTAGGCCTTACAAGGAACCAGTAGTTCCTCTCTAGATATTTAACCCTGCTTGAATTCATTCTTTGACTTACCGTCCCTTCCTCAGTTAACTTGCACTTTTGTATCCAGGCATTCGATTAAATCTATAGTTATTTGCAGGTTTTGATCTGATGATGTTCATTTCTTTTCCTGCTTGTTTTTCTTGCCATTGCTAATAAAATGTTGTCTGATACTTGCTTACACTATATTGTTGCCAGCCTGCCATTTTTTCATTCTGATAGTTGTTTTATCATTTTTGAAAATGGACAGGGACTTCCTTCCAAACCCTGTTTCACCCCTATTTCCACTCTAAAAGGTGTGGAAAATTAGTTTAAACATCTCACTTTTGTTTAATTTTTGTCATACATGTAGTATGATATGATACTGTTGGTTTATATTCTAGATTAAGTGAATTTAGGATTTATGAGGCTAGTTTCTGTCACATTAGTTGTGAAATTTGCCACCAACGATGTTGCTGCCAAAAATACAGACAAAATAGCTTTTCCTTGAAAATTAAAATTTTGAATGCTTTCTAACTTTGGTCTAAATGAAACTTTGATGCAGTCTTGCTGAAAAGAAACTCACACATTGGTGATATGTTTATTGAAATATTGCCAGAAGTGTTTTTTTCATTTGCTGATACAAAAAGAAAGGATAATGAATACCATTAAGCCTTTTTGCTAAACCTCTTGCAATTGTTTTGAGAAGAGCCCTTAGATAATGATAGTAAACATTATCTTTACTACCATTAGACATTAGTGATATTAGTGGCCAATGATATAAAGTAAATTGTATAAATATATCTTAATAGGATGTTTTAATTAAATAAGTGTCAATATTAACAGAAGTCATCTCCTTTATTTTTTTCAGGCACACTTTCAATAACCAGGAATTTGGGAGAGGAGTTCAGGTGAGCAAACAAAATTTATTAACCTTTTTTCTTTGTGATATATTTATTTTATATCATTTTATTAAAGTACTTTATGGCAGTACATTAGTATACACATTGTAGGATATACACAATTACTATATCCTTATTTTGTTTTATGTATATATACAATTTACTAAGAATACATGTATTATTTCTATTATTTTTATTGTTGTTGTATTTATTGATATTATCATTGCAATTCTTACTATTGTTTTTATTATTTCTTTTTTGTTATTTTTTATTATTATATTTAGTAAATAAAGATGTCAAGCTTCTTTTTATTAAACATTTATCCTTGCATTTCTATTCAAAAGTATGGAAAATTTAAAACATCGTTTAAAATATTAAGTCTTGATTTTAAAAGAATTATAATAATCCCTTAGCACCACTTTAGAAAGGATTATTGATACTCTTTGCATATCTGAGTGATGCCTGTACAGTTCTCCAGTCAAAGGAAAGATAACTTAAGAACTTAGACATGGTGAAAGTTGAAGTTATATTTTAGGTTTTATTGTAGACTGAGACACTGGCATTATTCTGGGGACTGTGATGGCTTTAATGGAAACAAGCTCCAATACAGTTAGTTGATTACTCACCATTGTTGTTTCTTATCACAGGCTTGATGATGTCTGATGATTGGAGAAGTATCTTTCGCTACGAAACTCAGAAAAAGCTTACGACTCAAGACATGATACAACTCTTACATTTGTCTTTTTTTATTGTTTTTAAACGTGTTTTAAGCCTTGTTTGTCATATTAAATTTAACTTTTCCCCTGAAATTGATTCAGAGCAAATTAATACACCCATTTTCCCTTCTTGCTTTTTCAGCATGCAATTACGACAGTTATTAGGCAGGTACCTTGTTGTCATCATTCAGAGTCACTTGCTAGATTTTTAGGTAAAATACTTTTGAATTTAATGTCTTGTGTTGACAGTACATTTCTTTTAATATTTGAACTCCTTTTCATGGTACTTTTGTTGGAAGGAAATATAGCTTTATTGGATAAGGAAAATAATAAATTTTATATATATATATATATACCTGTCTATATAATATTATATATATAGATAGGTAGATAATAGATAGATAGATAGATAGATAGATAGATAGATAGATAGATAAGATAGATAGATAGATAGATATATAATGGATAGATAGATAGATAGATAGAAAGAGTGATAGATAGATAGATAGATAGATAACAGATAGATAGATAGATAGATAGATAGACAGATAGGTAATGGATAGATAGATAGATAGATAGATAGATAGATAGATAGATAGATAGAAAGAGTGATAGATAGATAGATAGATAGATAGAT
>RDPX01000289.1:956995-968175 GCA_003991215.1 Morbakka virulenta | reverse complement strand
AAAAGAAAGAAGAAAGAAAAAAAAATAGAAGGAAGAAAGAAGGAAGAAAGAAAGAAGAAAGAAATAAGAAAGAAAAGAAAGAAAGAAAAAGATAGAAATAAGAAAGAAAAGAAAGAAAGAAACTATAGAAAGAAAGATAAGAAAGAAAGAAAAGATAAACAGAAGAAAGAATAAAAAGATAGAAAGAAGAAAAAAAGAAAAGATAGAAAGAAGAAAGAAAGAAAAGAAAGAACAATACAATGTTATCACAATTGTTACAAAAGCCAATGTTGTAGAAGAGGATTAAAATGATTTAAAATACATTTTTATTTTGATTTACGTTAAATGGCATTTTCGTACTGGCAATCAGATTTAATCTGAATTTCAATCGAGTTTAAGCCATGAAATTCAGCAATTTTGCCTTGGTTTTGTTGAGCACTACAAAGCAATATTGCTGCAAGTGCCTCGGTTTAGGATAGGCATGTTTAGTTTGCAGGTTACTTCAAGTGAAAAGTTTTTCTTAATGTCAAGAAAATAAGATCAAGTCAGTATTCAACTCAGTATTCACAATACATCCAAGCTTTCCCTTCGACTGTAGCATAGCTACAACGTGGAGAATTTGTTTTGTTTTACTATGCTCATCTGTTAATCCATTAGTTAACCTAAAACCAGGATAAAATGCACTTGTGGTATACACAGCAGGCTGAGGCACCAGACTGTCTGCTATAAATGCTGTTGTTGATAACTGAACATTGCTTTTGATTTGAAAGTCAACAAAGTCATCTAAATATATGGCAAAAGTTGACCTCTTCATTACTGGTCACATAAAAAGATCTGAATGAATATGATGCTACGTTTGATGAGGTGTTCAAACTTTAGTAGGTTGTTTACAGCGATTGCATTGAGTTTGCATTGCTAAAGCTGGGTATTTAGTGAAGGACAAGCGTTTTGGGAGAACGATTTTATGGAACTCATCAGATACAGGGCTGTTGCTGTACATGAATTACTACGTACAACCATGGAAATCGTTCCTGAAGGAATATTGCCTATAACACAGTTAGTACCTACAGGAGACAATGAAGCCCTTCCAGCATTAAGAATGAAAAATACGATCATCAAAATGAAAGAAACGGAAAATAAGTTTTTTCAGAGTTGAAACTAATATACCAAAGAGATACAATAGAAGTTGCCAAGGAAGGAGGCAATATCCAGGAAGCACCTTGAAAATAGAAAAAATAGAGGCCAAAGAGCAGATACTCAGATTTAAGGAATGAAGGCGTACTGACATGAAAAGACCCCTAAATCAAAAGGAGAGAAAAAGTTCTTTGTGGCTCCACCTAAGAAGTTGAAGAAGAAGACGTTGAAGAAGAAGAAGTTGAAGAAGAAGAAGTTGAAGAAGAAGAAGAAGAAGAAGAAGGAGGAGGAGGAGGGGAAAAGAAGGTGACAAATACGAAGTGTATGATGTTGTTTCCAGCTTCATTATTGTCTTCACAGTTTTTGCCAAAATTCTCGACCTTCTCTCATATGGCCTTGCTTATATACGCTTTAAATGGATAGCATTCAGGCATCCATGACGTGTTTAAATCTTTTTAGATTTGTGTATTGTTTTTATAAAGTCTGAGAGCATCATCGAAAAAGTTACATGGAAAATACCACTGATGTATTAATATTAATTTGTATTAATCTCCACATGAGCTATGGTAAATAAACGAAGATGGTTGTCAACAGTATAAAACCTGTAGGATTGCAGTTTTAAACTAAAAAGTGCTGATAATTATCAGAGTTACCTAATTTACCATTCTTGTTATATTATGGCTTTTATTCTCTTGCTTACCGGAAGTACCAAAAGTGGCTTATTTTGCGATTCGTTTTAACTTGCAGGATGTCAAAGATATTGGAGACTGGCGTATCACTGGTATTGTTTTTTAACGTTTTGTATCATTTTCGTTGCTTAATTCTTGGTTACCAGTAAATTGAGATTTCTCAAAGTATATTATTATTATTATTATTATTATTATTATTATTATTATTATTATTATTATTATTATTATTATTATTATTATTTTTATCGATCACAGCTTGCGAGGAGGACAGACATGCTCTGCCAAGCAAAATGGAAAGAGTTGAGATTTTTTAATTGTCTGTTATGAGTGGGCGACAGATTGATAGTTATTTGTTGAAGAAAAGCATAACAACCACGATGAATAAAATTACAATTCTGAGTTGTATTTGCTGTATTTACGATTTGCAGTTTTTGTCATCGATCACAGCTTGGGAGGAGAACAGACATGCTCTGCCAAGCAAAACGGAAAGAATTGAAATTTTAATTGTTTGTTATCAGTCGGCGACAGATTGATAGTTATTTGTTGAAGAAAAGCATAAGGAACAGCAACCACGTTAAATAAAATTACAATTCTGAGTTTTATTTGCTGTATTTACGATTTGCAGTTTTTGTCATAAAGATTTTGAAGTTATAAACAGACACACTTGGCGATGGAAAGAAAAGATCAATCGTCATAGAAACGAAGGTAACCATTGAAACGAATATGTCTGGAATGCTGAAGTTAATTTAAATCGTAATGACGTCACTAATAGTGTTTCTCCCAAGTGTATTTGTGGCAGAATTTGTAAAGGACTTCGTGGTCTCAAAGCTCATCAGAGATCATGTAGATCAGGAGATTGATGTCATCAATGAACAACATGAACTGAATAACCAACTCGTTGCAGAAAACAATAACGATAATGACTGAATGATAGTGAATTTATTGACGAAACAGAAGACAAGGAAGCAAATGAACTGGCTATTGAAATATATTTCATTTTTTTGAATATTAAACGTATTTAACCATTTAGTACAAAGAAGATTCCACTTTTTAAAAAAATACAGAAATACAAACATACCATTCACAATTGCGATGAGATACTGTCAGACACACAATGACCCTTTTTTTTACCTGAACAACTCAGTCCTGGGTATGACAATAAACTACATGCGCTAGTGGAAATTTTGAAGGTTTCAAGACCGCCAATAGAAGACAGTGGACCACGGCCAACAGGCTGAGATCAGGCCATGGCAGAACCGCTGCCAATGTGCACAAATGGGGCCTGCGAGAGTCTGCTACCTGCCCCAAATGTCAAATTGCCCCTCAGGACACAGAATACCTGGTCCTAAGCTGTCCAATGATAAAGATCCCTGGCGGATACACAACAATACTTTCCTGCAGTGAGGAATACTTTAAATGGCTCAAAAGAACTGGAGTGGAAATATAAACAACAAAGCCATACGAAACTACTACCTGAACAACTCGTAATCCTCTGTTAAGAAGGGCATGGGCAGCGTACTTAAAATGTTTTGATAAAAATGGATGTAGAGGGGCCTTATCATGGATGTAGATTTTATATAGTTTATATCTAAAGAGTTGAATGAACATATTTAAAATTATATGTGCATCTTGTGGAATGTCAATAGAATATTTATGTAAGACTACGTGAGATGACCGAGCTTCATAAGGTTTTTTGTTTCAAATTTTTTGAATTTTTAAATATTTTTTACCCCCTTTTTTAAGGTGTTAGGACTGTATTTGGAGCAAGTGATCCAAGAGATGAACACGTTGTCTCCTTCCTTGGACAGCATATGATTACAAGTAAAAGTGTACTGGAAGAAGTTGCATTATCGGAAGGTTTTGGATGTACGTCACCTTTAGAAGCTTCTATGCAACTTTAGTTTTGGTGTATCATCACAGTTAAATAGAGGGTGGGCATTCTATATACAATATACAAAACGTTGAATAATTATTCATCAGATGATCTTTATATTTAACCATTGGCAACTTGTTCATTTGACACTCTCTACTGAGGTTAGTCTAGTAGATCAACTTAATACGTATAGGAGACAATGACAACCACATCAAAATTGCACCTCTGCAGTTTAGGATCTATATGGTCAGTGACACATTAATAAGATCAAGATGGTGCAATGTAATATAGCGTGATTGAACTTCAATACCTACAGTCAGGAGCCAGGAACTCTTGCTTACATCATACAGTTTCTTGGCTAGACAATACTAACAACACATGGAAAATGGACCTCGTGTATCCTGCTATCTGAGATCATGAATGAAGAAGTTGCAGGTAACATGCGAAAGGGTGTGGGGGGATTGTAGTTGGGTATTTAAATTGATTTTAACCTATTTGTGCTGGTTGCTATGCGTGTATATGTGCAATATGGATTTCAGGTTATTGATGTAGACGTTGAAGAAGTAAAATACCTCACTGCATGCCATCTTTGCAGTCTGTATGATATTTCTCTATTTAATACCGCTTTTTTGAAGTAATGTTCTTCTCTTCACATAGTCTTTCCATTGACTTTACGCTTCATTACTTGATGGCCAAGCCTTTTTGCACGTGCAAATTCTAAAATAATCATTTATTCTCTTATTTTAATTGTTTCACCAAAGAAAACTGAAAGCTCTTTCAGTGTTGTCATCGCAAACTTACCCTCTTATTTCTGGAATAAATTTGCGTTTTAAAATCTTACGTCAAAGCAAGTGTCCTTACACTTTTATTCTTAACAAAGTATACTATTGAAATTGTTAAGCTATGACCATCTTGTCAGATTACAACAAGATTGGAAGGCACTTATATAAGTTTTGTTTAGTTTCTATTGATAAACAAAATTTATGTACACATTCGAACCAAATACCATAATACATTTATATATCGGTATGTTAACTGTTAATCATTCTTACATTGTTTTGGCAAATTTTAATCTTCTAAATTTGACTTTTTTTCTTTTGAAAAGCAAGTAATCTTCATATATATGATAGAAACAGGATTTTGATTTTGAACATTTTGTAAAAGGTCGATGGTAGTGGTAGTAGTATTCCCATCAATCGACAGCCACACTGACTGGTTATTGTAATCTGACGTTGATTTAGCCTCCTGGATTGTTGCTACTGCAGGTCTAATCGGATGCCATCGAAATTAATATCGTACAAGAAACAACAGTATAAGTGATACATTTATATACTTATATATTTCTGTCTAAAATGGTTTTTTCGTAACTCCAGCATAAATAATGTGTTTGGTAAAAACATTGTGCAATTTTGTACAATTGATAAACAAGCCAACAATGTCACTCCATTAATTTTGCAATATATTTCGAAGTTAATACTTCATCTTCAGGCTACAAGGAAATATTGTATTCAGGAGTTTTACTGTTTTTGTATTTTTACCTTGTAGCCTGAAGATGAAGTATTAACTTCGAAATATATTGCAAAATTAATGGAGTGACATTGTTGGCTTGTTTATATATCAATTGTATAAAATGGTTTTGAATACTGTTTTAGGACTTAATATTAAAACCAAATATTTCCTTTTTTACAATAACCTTTACGTCCAGTATTTTCTTTTCTTTTTCATTACCAACATTTTGCTTGAAAAAATAGCATTAAATCTTATTTTATTTTAATGAAAAAATGACAATGTTAAAGCAAAGTGAGTTAACGATTTTCTTAACAATACAATAAAAAACTAAAAATGAAAATAAAACATTTGTCTGCAAAGAGAGAGCGAGTATAGCTTGATCGAGATGGTTTAATGCTATAGCCTCATATAGTCCATAAAGATATTTCTAATGATTGTTGTTTAATGTTTAATATACATATTTTCTTACATTTTACTTCCTTTCTTCAGTTAAACAAATTCTTGACGTCTTCAGTGAAGGTAAAAAATTGGGACAGGATTCATTCAGTCAAGGAGTCCGATTTCAAGTGAATGTTTGTTTCCGTTCCTTTGAAAGGTATTTGTTCCACACATAGAAATAACAGACCTTGTATGTATTTTGATGTACATTTACATGGGTGGAAATAGGCAATTAAATTCTCTCACATGTGGAGGGAGCGATGTGATATGCATCAGTCAAGCAAATTTTAGTTAAGAGCGTGTTGATATATTGGGGCAAAAATTAATAACTGTCAAGGAATGGTGTAGTAATTTTGTTGATAGCTTGCAATGCAGAAAGTGTGTTGGGTGTAGAGAGAATCTCTGACAGAATGATGAGCTTGAAACTAGATGTGAAGGGCACACTACTGAGTGTGATTAGTGCTTTTGGACCATAAGTGGGTTGCGCACAGGAAGAAGAAGACAAGTTTTGGAGAAACATGGACACTGCATTCATGAGGATACCTAGAGGAGAAAGAAGTGTGATTGGAGCAGATTTCAATTGACATGCTGGAAAAGAGAACAGACGGGATGATGAGGTGATGGGAAAATATTGCTATGCAAGGAGAAACGGGGAAGACCAAGAGATAGTGGATTTTGCAAAGGGGATACAGATGGCAGTACTAGACACAGACTTTGAGGAGGAAGAGGACCAGAGAAGCACCTGTCATAGTGGAGGAAGTATTACCCAAATTGACTACCTAGCTTGCAGAACAAGACACCTGGGAGAAGTAACTGACTGCTATGCACAGGAAAGAGAGTGTGTTGCTATACAGGACAAAGTGGTAATGTGCAAGCTAAGGATTAAAACAGATATGTAAGTAAAAGAACAGTTTAACAAAGGATAAAGTAGTGGAAGCTGAATAATGCCCAGTGTAGATTTAAATTCAACCGGGAGTTACTGAGGCCGCTGAGTTAACCAAGGATTTGCTTGAAAATTGGTCTGAAATCACTGAGAAAATCAGAGATAGGGCCAAGACAGTCCTGGGAGTAATATCAGACTGTAGGGAACCAGACAAGGAAACATGGTGGCGGAATAATGCAATACAGGGAAGTATTCAAAACAAGAAGAAGGCAAAGTAGGTGTTTGACCGAACAAGCGAAGAGCAGAATAGAAGGGGATATGAGACTAGACGGAAGAGAGCAAAGTAAGAGGTAACCAGGGCTAAAGAGGAGGCATAAAGCGATCTCTGTGACAGATTGCACACAATCGAGGGTGAAAAGAATATATTACCAATTGTGAAATCAAAAGACAAGGTATCAAAGGTTATCCAACATGTTTGAGTCATCCAGGATGCAAATGAAAGGATGTTTACAAGAGAAAAAAAATGTTGGAATGATGGAAAAGCTACTTCGAAGTTCTGATGAAACTGGGAACCCCAGAGAAGCCAAACGTGAAGAAGCTGCTAGAGTTGAACATGAAGTTGGAGGGATAGACAAAGACGAAATTAAGAAGACATTGACGAGAATGAAAAATGGACAGGCTCTAGGTCAAAACAATAAATCTATTGAGGCATGGAAGTGTCTCTTTGACTTGGGTTTACCAAGTCAAAGAGAAACTCTTTAGTAGGGTATGCAAGTGTAAAGAAATGCCGAACGAATGGAGAGAGACCGTCTTGGTCATTGTTTATATGAAGAAAGGAGATGCACGAGAGTGTGACAACTGCAAGGGCATTAAGTTAATGTATCATAACATGAGGTTGTTGGAGAGAATTTTGGTTGCAAGAATTAGACAAGAGGTAGAGATCAGCTAAGAAAAGCACGGTTTCATGCCAGGCAAAAAACACAACTGATACACTTTTCTTTTTGGTCATTCTGATAAAAAAGCACCGAAAAGGACATAAGGAATTGTACTGTGTTTTTGTAGATTTCAAAAAAGGGAAGAATTATGGTATTCCATGAGAACATCTGGAGTAACAAAAAATTATGATTATGTAAGGCTAGCAAAGGACTTGTACAGAGACAGTGCTCCAAGGATGACTGGTTGGTTCCAAGTCATGGTCGGACTCCACCAGGGATCGGCTCTAAGCCCCTTCCTATTGGAATAGTCTTGGATCGACTCACTTATCAGTCAGAAAAGTCAGAAAAGAAGCACCATGCACGATGCTAGTTGATAAGGACATTATGCTGCAAGTTCCGAAATTAGACTGAAGAATAACTGTAGAAATGAAGAGATGCCAGAATGGAAGTAAGCAGGTCAGAACCGGAATACCTGGAAGAGGTGATGACAAAAATTGCATGCAAGAAACAAACATCACAGAGACAGTATACCTTACGTACCAGGGATCAAATGTACAGTGCTATGGGGGTTGGGAGAGAGAAGTGTAGAGGTGAGTACTATCAGGATGGAATAGGTGGAGGAAGGTAACACAAGTACTATGTTACAGAAAGCCATCACCAAAAGTGAAATGAACAGTATACAAAACGATAGTACGACCAACTTTGTTGTATGGGCCTGAAGAACAAAGAAGTATGAAGCTGATTAGAAAGTGACAGAATTTAGAATACTGAGGTGGTCACTTGGGGCTACTTGGGGCTACACAGGATAAAACCAGAAACGAATACATCAGAAGTACAACACGTGTTAGGTGATTAGAGGAGAAACAAAAGATGAAAGACTGAGATGGTTTGAGCATGTGATCAGAAGGTAAGAGAACTACATCAGGGAGAGTATGTTAGAGATGCGTCTGCCCCGTAGGAGGAAGAGAGGATGACCAAGGAGACGTTGCCTAGACGCAATTGAAGATGGCATGAGGCATTTAGGAGTGAAGGCTGGTGAGCGCACCAAATGGAGGCATATGATCTGCTGTGCCGACCCCAAACGGGAGCAGCCGAAAGTCGAAGACGAAGAAGATGTGACTCCGATTATTTATTCCTTTATTAGTAAAATCAATGCGGTAATGCCTGTTTAAATTTCTAGTGTTTGATGCAGTGCATTTTTGGAAAAGGCGCATATTTTTCCTTTCATGCGATTTAGACATAAAAATGATAAAAAATGAAAAATAGCGTTTTGTCAGATAAAATAGTGGTTATTTGCAATCATACTGAGTCTTGAAGATCAACCAAATTATTCGTAATATTAGATTTGCCTTACATTATGGCTAACTCTACAGTTGTAAATGAAGTTGTTTGTCCTTCATTTATCTTCATTTATCTTATAGTAAGATTGTTATTTAATGTGGGTATATACCTGTAATTTTATTTGCGGTGTTTTTTATACAATCAAAACTGATGCATTGACACTTTAGCAATTTAAAGAAAAACACACAGCAAGCGATAGGATTCCGGGCGTTCCATTGAAAGAGTGGAATACTGTTCTTTCTTGCTTTCGACCTTGCCAAACAACAACTGATAGTGTCAATATTTTACTTTTTTTCAGCGAAACAGCGTTTTCTTTTATTCTTTTTCTTCTTTGTTTGTTTATAGCACAACTGCGCTTTCACGGAAGTGTGTCTGCAATCTTCTCGATGTTAACCCATTATATTTTTAAAGGCGGAAGGTATATGACACCCTAATTAACTGAAAATATATTAAGCATTTATTTTTCTTTCTTTTTTTCAGAGCCTTTATTGCTGAAAATAATGAAAATTCCCAAAGTGCAACCTCACATGATTTCAAAAATGTGTTACACAATTGGTTATTCGAATCACCAGTGACAGTTAAAGAGAATGTTTATCCACTTAATTGGAAAATAGTCGATATGGACAATGTTTGCCGGTGGAAAAAAGCGCCTTCTTGATTGATTTATGTTTAATAATAATTGTCAATATCCAGTATGGACTTCTTCACGTCATGCAGAAAAAAGGCTTAGGTCATTCATTTTCGTTAAAAAAGTGGGTTATAACTCCACTGTTGATTAGCATTAATTTGCCTTCTGTGATTGCATCTTTAAATATTGGTTCGTAATGCTCTTGATACTGTGGGCTAAACAACACACTTATTTCATAGGAATAAGATTGTAGATATCTGCTTTTCCTTCCGTATTATATCTCTGTCTCTGTCTCTGTCTGTCTCTCTCTCTCTCTCTCTCTCTCTCTCTCTCTCTCTCTCACTCTTATAAGAATTAAGTTTGTTTTGACTTAAACCAGGTTACTTTGCATGTATATATACATACTTTTTGTCACCCAATCCATTTCAATAATCTTGCTGCGTTCTCAAAGTTGCAATGGTCAAAGACCATATAGCCATAGATTCAGCATAACAAAACATCAATTCGTAATTCTCCATCATCTTCTGACACACGTACACCTTGCATGTCTTTCTATCTATTTCTATTTCGCCTTCCAGTTTGCCACTATAATGACTTATTTTCGGATTTTCGTAGAAACATTAGCTTCATAGAAGCCAGCAAGATTTTCTTCTGGTAAAAACGTACAGTTTATCACTCATTCATCCTTATCCCAAGTCTCTCTCTTATTTCTAAGAAACGATTGCTTGTGAAATGAAAGGTAAGCAAAGAATTAAAGTAGATTGAAACAAGAAGTGCATGAGTTTTATGTAATACAAATAATTGTAAAGTCTATTGAAGATAAAGGTAATGAAGTCTGACTTTCATTCACTTTTACTGTACAGAGATTTGGTCCAAATGAGGAACAAATAAAGTTTACGGATGAAAACAGTAAAGATGCTGCTGTAATAGAGCTTTGGTACATCTTGAATGCGGTTGTGCAACAAGACACGAATTCAATACGGTACATATGAGAAAGGGCAATCAGACGAAGTTACAGTTGTTTTGAAATATATGTAGAAATATAAATAATGATTTTCTATGTCTTGTGAAAGAGTGAAAAATAAGAAAAGTGCTAAATGGAGTCAGAAATAGAGCTTGACGAAGGAGAAAAGTGGTGGAAAAAACCATTTAAGAACAAAGGGATCAAAAGAAGCTGACAAGAATGATTTGATTGACTTCAGTTGAATTATTGAAAGTAATGTTTGGTTTGAAACTGTTAAACAGGACACTTTCTTTTGATTTAAAATTCGACAAGGTCTAATGTGTGAAAACAGTTATAAGAAAATGTTTGAGGTACCAGACATGTTACAGGATTTCCAAAAGAAAAGAAAAGCAAAATAAATGGTACGCCCTTGAGTCAGACTGTCATGGCGATTATCGTGTTTTTGAGCCTTTTATGTGGCTATAACATGACGAATAATTTTGTAATTAGTTCCGATGCTTCCTTTATTCATATCTTGAGGATAAAATACTCGATATTTCACGTACCAAATACTCATATGGATATCTGTGGCAACAGCTTTTTCTAAACTTGTGTAATAGTCTTCTCTGTACATTTTTCTTCTCGACTGATTTTAAAAATATGTTTAGAGTTGACCTTTGGATTATTTTTTCTTTTCTTTTTCTTTCATTCTACCACAGAAATTAAATAAGCACTGCATCTTCACATCTAGACTTGTAAAACTATTATCTTTTGTGTAGTCAAACTGTTTGTTTGTGAATAGTGAAATTCTGATATTTTGTTTCCTGG
>RDPX01000289.1:944013-956616 GCA_003991215.1 Morbakka virulenta | reverse complement strand
TCTGTAGCAATAAGAAGTATAAAAAGTGAAAAAAATTCCAAAGTAAAATCGATTCAGATGTCCGCAGTGTTAAAGAAGAACGTGTAATGAGCGACCAGAGCGCAAACAATGAGTATGATGCAATCTCAACAGTAGAATGATGCAATACGATCTCAAACCGAGAAATCTATGTATTTCCATGAGTGGTCTTAAACTTTTGGTAGTGACTGTACTAGTTCTTTTGGGAAGTAAGGTTTTGCCTAGTTGAGTCAATGAGAGAGAAAGCAGAGTAAAACCGTCCTGCTAATATTTATCAAAACTATACTTTGATAAAAAATAATATTAGTATTATGGTCGTACATTCCTAGTTGGTGATATATTTTGTGTATTGTATCTCTGGGTCTTGAAATCTGAAGGAAATTGCCAGACATACACCACTTGTAGAATCTGTATGCAAATCGTATGCTGTATAACATATATAAGGAAATATACCTACACTGTGGAAGTGAGGATATTATTGATTTTTGAGATGATAAACGTTATTGATAACGGCATTACTAAAAGCAATAACGGAGTGCTTGGTTAAAAAGTTTTTTGTGGGTGCTTTTTTGAAAATCCGCACATTTAAAATAAACGCATATTTTGCCGCTCACGCAACTTAGACCTCGAATTAATAAAAAAGGCAGATAATTTTGTCGGATAAAGTACTGGTTATTTGCAATAAAATACCCGCATGCTGAGTCTTGTAGAAAAATCTAATTATTCGTAGTCTTAGAATTGCCTTACGATATGCGTAATTAAAAGTTATAAATGATATTGTTTATGATATTGATATATTTTGGTTATTGATTATTCAATGAAAATGCACACCTGTAATTGAATATGCGGGTTTTTTTTGGAATCAAGACTAATGCCTTGACACACTATTTTTTATTGATGCCCTGGTATATGCAACACAGTATGTGTGCTTTATGTCATAATTTGCATAATTTAATTTATTCCCAGTTTAATTATAAAAAGAAAAAAATAGAACGAGTGATCGGGAAAGTTTCGCTGGGTTGGCTAAAATTCTGTTCTTTCTTGCTTTCGACCTTCAAATTAAAAGAAAAGTGACATTAATACTTTTATCTTTTTATCAATTTCGTTTTATTTGATTCTTTTTCTTCCTTGTTTGTTTGTAAGTATTATAGAAAGGAGAGGTATATACCACCCTAATTAACTGAAAAAATATTAAGCATTTGTTTTCTTTCTTTTTTTCAGAAGCTTTATTGCTGAAAATAATGAAAATTCCAATAGTGCAACCTCACATGATTTCAAAAATGTGTTACACAATTGTGTATTCGAATCACCAGTGACAGTTAAAGAGAATGTTTATCCACTTAATTGGAAAATAGTCGATATGGACCATACAATGTTTGCCGGTGGAATTTTTTTTATGTTAAATAATAATTTTCAATATCCATTAGTGATTTTTTCGCACTTCGCGGAAAAAGGACTAAGGACATTCAATTTAGATAAAAAAAGTGGCTCGCTGTTCCAGTGCTGCTTAGCACTAATTTGTCTGGTGTGATTGCATCTTAACAAAGTGCTTCGTAATATTTCTGATACAGTAATCTAAACGACATAATAAAGTTATATAATTCGAATCCTGAGAAAACGTGTTGTATTTTTCTTATAGTACTCTGCCTCCATAACTAATTAACGTTTTATTATTTAATTAATCAGCACTTATTTCATAGGAATAAGACTGTAGATGTCAGTTTATATTTTACTCTCTCTATTTTTTGATTTTTAATTAATTAAGGTTATGAGACGCCATATTTATATTTACGCCTTGTTACTTTGCATGCATACATACTTTTTGTCACCCAATCCATTTCAATAATCGTGCTGCGTTCTCAAAGTAGAAATGGTCAAAAATCATATAACCACAGATTCAGCATAAGAAACATCAATAATATTTCTCCATCGAAATGAGGAACCAATAAAGTTTTTTTGAAAAAAAAAACCAGAAAAGGTGCTGCTGTAATAGAGTATTGTACATTTTGACTAGGATTGTACAACAACACAGGCATCCAAAAACTGTGCACGTAGGAAGTTACCAAGAGGCAAGTTTGCCGTCGTTTTAAAATGTTATGTTATGTAGAAATATGAGTAATACATTTCATGGTTATGAAAAGAGTTAGGAATATAAAAAAGTGTATATGAAGTAAGAAACAGAGCTGGGGAAATGTGGAAAGTGGTGAGAAAACAATTAAGTACAGAGCGATCAACAGAGGGTGACAAGAATGAATTAATTGGCTGAATTATTGTGAGTGATGTTTGGCTTTAAACTGTTGAACAGGACACTTTCTTTTGATTTAAAATTCGACAAATCCTAAAGTGTAAAAACAGTTGAGCTGAAGAAGACTTACTCCTTTGAGTTAAATTGTCATGGCGATTATCGCATTTTTGAGTCTTTTATGTAGCTATTACATCGCAAATGTTTTTGTAATTTGTTTCGATGCTTCCTTTATCTATGTCTTGCTGATTTTTCTTTCATTCTACCACAGAGATTAAACAAGCACAGCATATTTACACCTAGACTTTTAAAGCTATTATATTTTGCGTTGTAAAACCATTTGCTTGTGAATAGTGAAACTCTTATCTTTTCTTTAATGGAAATAAAGGTTTATGACGGTAACACTCTTTTAAGTAAAATAATCAAAAATATTTATACTGATTGAAATATTTTACGTCAACAAAGCTGCTACATAATTGTAGAACCACAGGCATGCAAGTAAAATGTTTTGTGTGGATTGAATCTTAAAGCTAAGTTTCAGCTCAGTGTGATAAAATCAGCTCAAATATTTGTGGCAAAATGTTTAAATAACTTACTTTTAAGCATTATATCAAAATGTCGGCTATTTAGGAACCACCTCATTGAACTTTATAAAAGATCATATAATTTTTGGGGACCACCATTCCCACACTCATTTCAAATATCTTTCAAAATAACAAAAAATTTGTATATATTGTTGGTATTCGTCTGTCTAAGAACACAATAGGGCTGTGCTCCATATTACAGTCAGAGTGGCAGAACTTGCTGTGGCTATACAGTCCAATTCGGGATTAGCAGGTTTTATCACGAATGCTTAAGGCTTAAAAATAAACTCTTGCCTACCGTGGTGGTTAGGTCCCAGGGTACAGCGGCACTGGAGTGTCCTCTCTACAACGCAGGCCGAGTCAGAATTTACGGAGAGGCTTGGTTGCTCATTCGTAAGATTTTCTAGCTGGACCTAACTGATGTGCTTCAAAGCAAATTAGCAAGATCTGGTGATGTCTATGAAAGGGCATTCCTAATTCCACTTTTCCTAACAGTTGATGCATTAAAATATATATGTTTAATTTACGCAGATTTTCTCTGCTTCTTTAGATATCATGGATTGTACACAATACATATGTATGTATATATATATATACATAGGTTAAAACAAGAAATTTAAGAACTATGATTGCAACTAACAGTTTCACGATATTTCGATAATCAGGCAACTAGGCTACAAATACTGCACAAGCTTTTATAAACAAATAAAATAGGCGGCTTATCAAAATTGAAAATTACAGGTGGTAATGTATTACAATGCGTTAATATTCTGAGAAAGGAAGAAAGAAAGAAAGTCCCATGTGGATGCGGTTTAAAATTACTGAAAAATGATTCACTTTCAAATTGGGTAAATAGGTGTTCGGCTTTTGATCATGAAAAGAGGTCCCATGCGATTACTCATCAGGTATGAAGTTGCGGAGGAGGAATTTATTTTTATGTCCGCATTTTGAAATAAGTTCTGATCTTTTGTTGATAAGTTGTTTCTTGATGGTGTTGTTCTTAATGTTTGTATGTAATTCTTCTATTTTGCAAAGCCAGCACATTTTTTTGATATCCTGTTCCATAGACTAAATTTGAAGATATGTTTACCTTTTCTCTTATTTTTATAATCCATAATATTATATATAATAATATAACATAATATATAATATATATATATAAATAATAATATAAAGTTAAATTGCAGTTATTATATGATATAGATGTTAAATTTTATTTCTTTTAATTTTAACATGTGATTAACAAATAGATATAATAAAAACATGAAACTTCTTAAGTATAATAATAATGTATGTGAAAGGAATAACACTTTTAAGTCTATAGAAAACTTTATTGCTAATGATTATTTCAGAATGCTTACAGCATCACTTTCTGGTTCAGGAAAACCAATCGAGAGATGAAAGAGATTTATCATGTCTTGAGTCGTAAGCTTTTTCAAAGCTACATTTCGAGAGGTGCTCCTTCCATAGTCAGGCTGAACATGGGAGGAATAGAATAAAGGATACAAATATTTAGTAATGGTTTTAGATGTGTTTAGTAAATAGGATTAAATTGTTTTATTAAAGGATAAGAAATTTAAAATAGTAACTGAAGCATTCAAAAATATCCTTAAGGAAGGTAGAAATCTACAATTTTTATGGACTGAAAAGGGTAAATAACTCTACAGCAAACAGTTGAAAGACCTATTATAGAAACCTAGTGTACAATTGTACTCCACTGAGAATGAAGAGAAAAGTGATCTTTGTGAACGGTGGAACCGAACAATGAAGAACAAAATGTGGAAGCAATTTATAGTTCAAGATAACACACAGCACCTTGATATGCTACTTAAAATATTGAAGCCAGTAAGGAGAATAATAAAAAGGTTGTTTACAATAATTTATATGCTGAGATGGTTGGTTGGTTGGTCAGGTGCCAAACCTGATACAGACATCAGCGATCATGCGGATCAGTTCATTACAGCTCAGACTGTTGTTCAAACCCAATTGTTTAAAGACTGTAGAAATGTTTTTCTTTGTCTTCCTCTGGATCGCCTGCCCCTTGATCTTTCCTAACAAAGCGATTCGTTCCAGATTAGGATGTCTCATAATGTGCCCGAGAAATTGCATCTGCCTTTTCTGTGTTGTATTGATGAGTGATCTTTCGGTGTTGGTGTTATATCTGGCTCGAGGCCGCAGGTCAGGAAACAAAAATAGACGCAGTAAATCTGTATTAATTCAAGTATTCTTCAACACAAAGTAACACAACTACATGATCAGCAATGTTCTCTGATTACACTCTTGCTCTCCTAACCGCGTGCTCTTCTCTACCCTCAAGGGATTATGTTCCAGGGCATCATGGGTATTAGTGGAATCATGGGTAGTAGTTAGTTACCATAGACACAACAGTTGGCCAGGGCAAGGACTTCCTTGTTTTTGTTTTTTTACTGTCCATGATATACGGAGCTTTCTTCTCAGAAACCACATTTCAGTGTATTTCTTTTCTCAAATATAAACATGTAATGGCTTTTTTTGGAAACAAATTAGCACAAGAAAACTTTTTTGTGCTTGCATTTTTCGTCACTTGTCCAAAACTCGTGGGAGGGTTTGCTGCTGAAGGCTTATAGCTTCCACCAATTACACAAATGCATTTGTATAATTATTAACAATGTTTTCTGTAGAAAACGAATAATAATTGATTGATAATAGACGTGTACCTTGCGATCTATTTCAATCAGTGTCAATGAGCTATTGAACTCAATGAAGCCTAGCATTTAGTTTATAAGAGGATCGAGTGTTACTTCTAATAGTAAAAAACTAGCTTAAATAGATCTGAAACAAACCAACTTGGCATTTTATTGTAATTACTCAGTTTTACTTGAGAAAAAAAGTTATACTAATTGTTAGAGTGTCAATTATTAAATAAAAACTGGCCTTCTATGAAGAAAAAAAGAGTCAAATACTTTTACAAAAAGGTATGGTAATACCAGACAAGGTAAGCGTTTGGTTTTGATTGACCGTTGACATCTAGCATTCTTGAATGTCAAATTTTGTTTTCTTTACATGAACAAAATTATTAGTAAGATTATTTTATCTATGGCATATGATTATACTGTTGAAGAATATCAACAGACATACTGCTTTCTCATCTACATCTACAGTTTTCATTGAATTTGTTTTTATGTATTTAATTTTGGCTGTAGAATTATTTTCATTCTTGGATTCAACAAAGTATAAAAGACTAATATAGTTAAGAGGCAATAAAACACAAAAGTATTTTGCAGAGATAGTATTGAATAATACCACTTAACCAATACCATAAAATCTTTTAATAAACATTAAGCAAGTATTTAACTTGACTCTCTGTGTGGATGTGGAGCAAGGCAATTAAATACTTTTCAGGAAAGAAAAGAGGACGATATCTAAACCGTTTAAAAATTCACAGATTTATGTTTTTACTGTTGGTTGGTAAGCATAATGATTTACATGTAGACACTTTTAGATTGTTTTTCTTTATGACCATTTCATAATAGAATTCTAACTGTATTTGATTGTTCATTTAGAGAATGTGCTTCATCTTTAACTTATGTATCTGTTACTCATTTTATATTGCATAATTTTTAGGATTTATTTGGTCTTACATAGCTGAGCATAACAAACCAGATAAGAAATAATCACTGATTCTATGCATATCATTAGAGAGAATGATACAAGGAGACATCTAAAAGTTTATTTACCTTCCGTTCAGCTAATTATGTAGCGAGATAAAATGTATAATCATCCAGTGAGAAATGTTTGGTTGAGACTTGTTTTTGGTAGATCTGAAATCTTAATTTAAAATGTTCTCAATGTAGATTTTGTTCTTGCATGCAATGGAGGTTATATTAAAGTAACGCATTTCACGTAGGTAAATACGTGGATTCTTACTGATAAGCTATATCTACTTCTATGCTCACAAGAATTCAACAGGAACAATTCCAAACATAATGTAATGGTTATCACTGCAATACAAAGGGCCCATTACCGACCTAATCCTCTTTCGTCAAATCAGAAACAGTGTAATGAACATGATTTTTCCATTAACCATTAAACCAGTTTCAAGGCACCCTTCACAGTATCAACAGTTACAGTATCTTCACTCTGAAGCCTTCAAATATCTTCTTTTTTTTGTAAGAAGCATTCACCTATGAAATATTTTATCTGTTGAATTAGAAGAAACATCATCGTCAGGTGCTTTCTGTTGTGGTATAATGTTTTGAAAATGTGAAGAAACTTGCTCTGAACCACCCTTTTCTTGCATGTAAACCCTAACATAAATTAGCCCAGATTTTAGTGATTTTAATCTATTCAAGTTGTTTTTGTTTAGTACTTAAATTCTTATTTGGTACTTTAAATAGTTTTCTATCTAGATTGGATCCATAAAATTCCATGTGATAGCTTCACACTTAATTAGAGATATAAATTGAAAACTGAACCTACCGACAAACAGGATTTGGATATTGTTATAGTTAACACACACTCACTAATATTATTCAACCATTACCTTGTAACATTTTTAAAGTGACAAAAAACTTATCTCCACGCTATTTGAGGATTTAACTTTTTATTTCTGTTTATTCTTATTTTCGGTATCATTTAATTAATATGGGGACCAATTACTTGAAAAAGGTTATTTACCTGGTTATCAATTAGTTCTACATAAAGATATAGAGTTAACATCTTGGTGACAGGGTGAAACATATGATCTCAGTAAAAACAAATTAAAAAGGCATTTGAATCATCCTATTGAAACTGGAAATATATATATATATATATATATATATATATATATATATATATATATATATATATATATATATATATATATATAATAGGTGATTCTTACTTCATAATCGACCAAGAGAATATTCAAGGTATTGAAGTCGATGTAAATGGTTTTCACAATCTATCC
This sequence comes from Morbakka virulenta, assembly GCA_003991215.1. Classification (NCBI taxonomy): domain Eukaryota; kingdom Metazoa; phylum Cnidaria; class Cubozoa; order Carybdeida; family Carukiidae; genus Morbakka; species Morbakka virulenta. The sequence continues at coordinate 948,842 of RDPX01000289.1, read as the reverse complement.
GTGGATGATTTGTGTTTTGACTTGGGTTTTGCAAATCCTGAAGATTTTCTAGAATGAAGGTCAATCAACACCGATAAAGTGAAGTGTTACAATCTTTAGAAAGATATCAGTTGTATTACTTAAACTTGATAAAGAACTTCAGATTGAAAGATATTTTAAGGATGATTTGCTTATAAGGAAAATATCGTACTTGTTGTTGGAGACAGCATTTATGAAAGAACACGAAGCAGAAGGTGTAAAACAAATATTAGCTGTTTTGGTTGCTGGAAAATGAGTGACAGTCATAATTACTTCAAATAGCATAACAAATAATATTTTTAATTGGTACTAATGACATTGAAAGTATAGTAGTAGGTGACGGCTTAAAGGACATAAAGTCTTTATGGTTATGGTCTTTAACGAGCTATCGCATTATCATTCCGTGGTCTCTGAAGTAATCAAGCGAGCTGGTAAGTCTTAAAGCAAAATTATAGAAAAGATAATGGACTTTAACAGAGAAATTGAATCATGAATGTTGACATCTTAAGACAAAGGGATTTTGAAAATACTGACCTTTTTGGACCCAGAGGAAGCCATAGATGTGAGACAGAGTAGGACTGGGTTCTTTGGTTTTGACAGAATCTTCCTTAAGTTGGAAGTAGTGAAAAAGGAACCTAGAATGTTGTGTTGCCAGAAAATTCATCGTAAGTGCTCACTGGTGTTCACGTAAGACAGACGTACGTTTCAGAGGTTCCTTGTCATCTCAATGATTAGCTCTAGTGGCTCTCTGTAAGGCTCTTTGGACATCCTTAGCATAGCATCAGTTGGATAAGAACCTTATGAATATGTCTTTCTTCTTTTCTAAGGTCATATAGATTGAAAATGATGCTTCTTCCTCTTTTAAAAAAAAGTGGTGATGATACTGTTACGAGCTGATACAGGATGGTGTGATGCATTTTTTATTGTACTGGACAGTGTAAGTTGGTTTTCTTCAGATGGTAATAAAAATGCTCCAATTTGCTAGCCTCTTTACTAGGACATACAGGAAGAGTATGTATCCTTCCTCTTCTTTCTCCATGATGAATACGATGTTTGAGTGTGGGATGTTGATTAGCTCAAAGTAAATTTGCAGGTGATCCTTTTTGACGACTGCAAAGACATCGTCCACGTATCTTTCCAAGAGAGTTGGCCCTTGGTCTGCTGTTGATAGTGCTGTGGCTTCAAATGCTTGCATGGATATTTCAGCAATCACAGAGGATGTGGAGGTTCCTGTAGGCAAACCTTTGGTTTGAGTGTCGTTGCTATTGAACTCATTAATCAATGTCTTTATCAATGACATCAAAATTGGGACTGTCACTACTGGGGTTTTTATGCCTAAAGCTCCCATGCATTTTCTTCATAAATCAAATTTTCCTTATGCTTTTCTACCCTCTAAAAATCAGTTTCACGTTTCTATTCTTTGCATTTGTTCCATGCCAGAAGTCCCAGTAGTTTTTATAGAATACATAATAAAAATTTGAGTTTTTTCTCCACATAGCAAGCAGATTAATTTCCTTATGTTTTTACCCCTTTAAAAGGATTTTTTTTATTTACGGTGATTTAATCATATAATAGCAATCATCTTGTAGTCAGTCACTTCAATTATTTCATCGCATAGTTACCACCTAATGTCGTTTTTGAATTGATAATCTCATTGTATGTCCAAAATACCAGAAATAAGAAATTGCCCACCGACATGTTTAAGCATGTTTAAAATTGCTTTGTATTCAAGGTAAGTAGATATTTCCACATGCTCTTAGAACCATGACAAAGCACTAAACTTTATCCTACATTACAAAAACGTCATCACATATTAGTTAAACTAATGAATAAAATTTGTGGTAAGGTTTACTCGAAAAGTTTAAAGGTTAGGTTTCTCAATAAGATTACCAAAAGATGCTAAAGTCTATCAATTTAATTAATAATCAGATAAGGAAATATTTTTTTTATCGTTGGTTATGAGTTTATCAAGTATATTTAAAGTCATAGAGAGAGGCATGACGTCATACAACAACAGTTTTCAATCCATAGGACTACTTTCTATAGTGTTCAAACTTATTTTTCTAATTTAGTGGTACTAATGAATATTACTAATAAACAACATTTGCAGTTTGAATGCAATGATAATATACATAAGGCACTCATCGATTTAGGAGAATACATTTGTTCTTTTTATAGTAAACAATTACATGAATCTGATAAGAAACGAACACAAGAAATAGTTGTGGTAAACATGAACCCATTAACAATTATGGAATGATTGTGTCTAAATCGCGTGCCTCACTTCATAGCTACGCCTATGTGAATATCACTGCATTTGACATTACAGCTTTTTCCAATCAGATTTACAGATCCGTGTTCTTTTGGACCCAAACTGCTGTTGTAGACTTCTGCTTGACTTCTTTGAGCTTTATCTTAGATATCTAAATCACCTATCGTGGCACAAATAAGTTTATGTTGAAAAATAAGATAAGTCTACTAGCTGACTAACGATTGTAATTTCAGTAAAACTTTTTGTCAATCCATCATTGATGTGATGACTAATACTAACAGAGCTCTGGCAGTTCTTGTCTTGGGCAAGAGAGTCACATATAACCGACGACACGAAATTCCTTTTTCAGCCCAGTAGTTGATGAATTACAAAGGTCAGTTGGATTTACGATGGTGGTAGTGGCAGATGGTAGATAGATACAGAAGTAGAAGTAAGCGGTATTGTGACAGGAAATAGTCTAGAATGGGTTGTCGTTATATAAACTCGACCAAAACCAATTGACAAACTTTGTTCCACTGCTTCAACTTGGGCAATTGAGATGTTAGCTCGTAATTAAGACATCAGAGGACAGGCAAATGATCCAATTGTGTATGTATATGTTGATAAGCAGTCGATATAGTAGAAAAAGTAGCAACAGTTGTCGTTGAATGAGTGATAGTAGTTGACATATGCGTCGTCATAACCGAAAGAATATCTGAATGCGGTGTGGCTGCAACAGCGTGTGTCGTACGAGTATGATGTTTGGGTGGTACTTTTCCTACAACTGTGGTGACCAATGACATAACACCAGTAACCAAACATTACGTAAAGGCAGCTGGAGTATCTATACTGGGTGTAGCTATAATCGGAGTTGCAGTAATGGTTAATGTAGGCAGATTAGCATCAGTAGTTGCATGTAGTAATAAACCTGTTGGGTGATCAGCTTCCTGCTGCTCTTCATCTTTGCTGACTAAAGAGGTTGTATCGAAAGCATCATTTTTTATCTCTTCATAATCTATGGCCAGGCTCATCCTAGACATAGCTTTCTTTCCCTGAGGTTCTGGTGCTTTTTGGAGTTAATCTGTTATTGATTAGATCTTTCTAGCAGTTTCACGTCATCACTTCCTACATACTGTCTAAGAACTCTAATTTTTGTTATCTTCCCGCTAGCCTTCCAATTTTCCTCAGGCATACCCAGTCCTTCAGCAAAGGTTCTCAAAATAGACAGGTGACAGCTGTTAATCATCTCCTTAAACAGAAGTTACAATTCTTTATCATGATCTTAACCTCCAGGATTGACGCATCTTGAATCTCTTTTTCATATCGGGCTTCAACAGAACAATTTCTTTCCGATTCTGTGTCACTCATATCGGATATTTACCACCTCAAGGACAGAAAGAAAAGATTTAGTGAAAGGGAAAATAGGCAAAGGTTAAAGAATTGACACGTTGGGGCACTACAGGAGGGGAAAAGATTTTAAACCAGAGGCATAAGTAACTCCTCTCTTATGCATGAAATCCCAGGTGTATTAAACAACCCTGCGTAGAATATGATCGAGTGACAGTCTGCTTCTCACACTCGACCCGTCAGCTAATTGGGTCTGTAAATTCGTCTCCTTTGTCGGATTACTCCTCTTTACGTTCGGTAACTCGGTAAGATTCGAAGAGTTTGTAGATAGTTGTGCGCTAATGAAAGTACCAATAAATAATTCGAAGGCCAATACAAGTAAACACCTTTCACAAGATGGCTTGGTCAAAAACTTTGGTGACAGAGCTTGGAAGGTTGTGATGTGTCTGTAAATTTACTCAATGCAGATTAAAAATGAGTGATCTGTGTATTATGAAAAGTCAACACCATTATTTTTCAAAAGTATTTCACCATTTTGTACAAGAAGCATTTTTCAAACACTTCCCAAATTCTACCCAAATTTTGCTAAATACTGACCGAAGATCAAGAATTACAGCTTCTAGTCACTAATTAGTTTTTAGATTGACTTTGCAGTTTTTATTATCCACTTATGAAATGTTCATGCTCTGATTTCAAACGGTTTTCACTTGAGTGTCGTGTGCAAAAAACTGGCGAGGGCTGATGACAATTTTCGGTGGCTAGCTAATACACCAGCAGAGTAACATTAAACAAAGTTCTTACCGCAGGAGAGACGTACTGCAAGGCTGACGTTCTCATAATTTTGAGTCACGATATACAAATAAATGCTACTTCAATCAATAATATCAACGATGACAACAAATCGATAGCGAGTGACAAAAATGATTTGATTGATTTTAGTTTAATTATTGTGAGTTATGTTTGAGTTTAAACTATTCAACAGGACACTTTCTTTTAATTTAAAATTCGACAAGGTCTAATGTGTAAAAACAGTTGAGAAGAAGAAGAGTTATAAGAAAATATGTGAGGTACCAGACATTTTACAGGATTTCCCAAAGAAAAGAAAAGCAAAATAAATGGTACGCCCTTGAGTCAGACTGTCATGGCGATTATCGTGTTTTTGAGCCTTTTATGTGGCTATAACATGACGAATATTTTTGTAATTAGTTTCAAT
>RDPX01000289.1:895852-909030 GCA_003991215.1 Morbakka virulenta | reverse complement strand
CTTTGTTGAGTAAAGAAACAAGATTTTCTTTTAAAAGTAACGCATTTCCTTGAACCAACAGAATTTTTCGACCGCCATTAAAAACAAAATCAATATTTTTATTCAGGACATCAATAACATAAGAATGAAGAAGTTTCATTTAGAGGTACTAAAATCAAAAGTTGCCATCGATTTTGCATTTCTATTCTTGTTTAACGGATGAAGTCTCTCTAAAACATGTTTAGAATTTTCGATGACCCAGAAACGGTTGTAGTTATGGTAAAAAATGCATTTTCTATGGAAAATTTCAATTTGATTGAAGATTTTCTTGAAGATAAAGGAAATTATTTTCCTTAATGGCTTTGCAGAGTATGTAGCAGAAGCAAAGATAAAATGTGTTCTAGATGGAGCGTAATGAATTTTTGGTGTCCAATACATATAAGGAAAAGCGAAGAGCTTGTCTGTAACGCTTAGACCAAGAGATTTGCTGAATTGTATATTAACATCGATATTTCGTTAGAAAGTCTCTCAGTAAGAAAATATGTGCTAGATGGATTGGGATTGAAACCAACCTCTTCTAACAATTTAAAATATAAAACCTTTTACATACAATAGCAACATTTCTGGATGCCTTATTGATGGGAACAAGTACAGACTTTGATTGGAGTCCGAGCAAGCAAGTAAACACCTGGGGATCTTTCAGACTTGGTTTCACATTATCAAGTTTGATTTTATTTTTCAGGAACAAAATCTTATCATTAACCTTAGCCATGATCTTTTTTCTCTGAACTTCAAGACGTTTGAGATTAATTTGATATTGAGTACATAACGTATCAATGAAGTAGACAAAGGTATCATGAATGGTCGAAATACACCAATTACAGTATAACTGAAAAATTGTGGTTCTCGGTACTTTGGTCCTTTCGACAACAACGTATTGAGATTGACCTTCTCAACAATTCTGAGGTCTTCTGTTACAACATTGTTGTGTGTACTCTCCATATACTGGATTGATGTTTAACTTGGACACAACGCTCTTGTAATTAAGGATCTTGTTTCGGAGCAGTGGAATTTTCTATACTATACGTAACTATACGAAGGTTTTCTTCGGTTTTTAATCTAAATATGGATGGAAGATGAATGTGATCATAACCTTTATTAACAAATTGGAAAACACAGATATTTTTACGATGAGGCTTCGAATCTTTCGTTACTTCAAATTTTCGCAAGGAACTTGGTATCGATAGTATGAATAATATAAAAAGTAAATTGGCTCTTTGGATCCATCGACAGCAAAACCAGTGCAATGAAAAGATTTAGAAGCAATTTGTTTCAATAATTTGCGAGGAAGCTTATAAAGAAGAACACGAATATTGCTAAAGAGTTCTTTATGGTTCTCTGAAACCCAATTTTTGACTTTATCAAGAAATGCATCTGAAGATATAATTTGTTGTATTGGTTGACTTTGACGAGATTGTACAGGTCGAGGTGAATTCCTCTGAAGTGGGGGGAAATGTCTGCCTACCACAGTACCTAAGTGTGAAGAGTTGCAGACGTTATCAAAGGCCTTCTGATTCAAGCCATACGGGTAAAGTGTTCTGAGTTGTTTGATTCAGAGATCTCCTCTAGTAGGTCCAAGTTTTGTAATCTCCAAGCTCAACTTATCTTCGTCAGAACCCACAAGATTTTCTATAATTTGAATAGTAAAGTTGCTATCTGGGCAATTTTTTCTGTGGTTAAAAACGTGTACACATACATTTTTAGCAGACTGATGTGTATTCATTCGAAGACTCAGTTCAGCGGTAGTTTCAGTAACATACTGTTGCCCACGGGACTGACATGAGAGAAGATAAATAAAATTTTGAGAAGAGCAAGACAATAATGACTGATCAGAATTAATACTAGGAATAGACGACCCTCTTGCCAATACTTTTCCCTTAGTGTTCATCAGGTATTAGCAAGAGGGTAGTTGTCCTGCTGGTTCGCTCGCAGGTCCTGCTACTGGGACTGATATATTTACAGTTATACATGATGAGATGGGCCTTCACCTGAGTTATAAGTGTGGCCAGATTGGCTGTCAAAATGGAGTTCCAGCTAAAACTTAGTATGGTAGTGTCTGACCCACCTCCCAGAATTCAACTACTATCATCTTTGTTTCTAAATTTTCAACAGCACTCTTTTGGAATTGTGATACTGATTTTAACCAGACTGTGATATAAAACCCTCACTTCAAATCTGATCCTCCTCTTTCCATATTTCCACTGCCTATTTGTTTCAAACTTCAACAAGTTGATGTTGGAAATGTGAAACGTGTGGTGTTCTTACTGAAGTTCCAAGTGAAATACTGAGTTGAGTTTCAGATAACAAGATTATTACACAAATAATTTTTTGTTTCATGAGCAACGTCTAACTATGTCATACCTCATTAACTACTGGGAATATAACTGCATAATTAATAGCACCTTAATTATTTTTGCCAAGTTTGATTCGTGTCGATTTTCATGGCCGAAAAAAAACCAGCCCGTGCACCCAAAAGTTCCGCTGAATGAACATATACCACATGATATAGAAGAGGACAGAAGTTTTTGGTGGGAAATTTTTTTCCTCCTGGTGGGCCTGCTGACTCGCTTCGCTTGCCAACAGGACAAAGAAGAATACGAATGATTTGTAACAATGCTAACACCAAATATAAGCATAGATAGTTTAGAAAGTGTTTTATAATATATATACTATTACATTTGTCTCAGATAGAGTTAGTGGACTCGTTTTCGAGATCAAGAAGAGACTGGGAGACACCCCCTTGTTTGACCACGCAACAGGCGATGCAAGATGAATGGCTTTTGTTTGTCATATTTTCATATGGAATTCTTTGAGAAGAAGCACAGATATAGATTTAGTATCATATTATTAAGCAAATAAAAAGGACGAACCTCACACATCAAATCAAACATATACAACTATTTACAAAATAGAATATACAAATAGATCTATCTGTATACCAGCTCAAATCAACTATATAGGTATAGAGTGAAACATAAATGAATATATTGGTATTTCAATTTGAATCAATCAATGCAACGCAAACCATAGATGTTGAAACCTTTAGACTTAATGGACTCAGTGGATTTTAAAATGTTGTCATGATAAAGTTCCTTTATCTGTAAGCAACGTTAGGGATAAAGATTATGTTTAAAATATGAACTCTTTAAGTATGGATAACAGAGAGATAAATAAAAAAATAGGTGACAAAAAAAGGAAAAAGACAAGTAGAGATACAGAGAGTAATTTGACTGATATTTTCCTTTCTTTAGGTGGTCATAAAGGCCTGGGACTAGAGACAACTTTGTGGCTTGCTGATCTTGGTGCAACCCATTTGGTCACTTGTGGTCGTTCTAAACTGCCTTCTGATGCGATACAAATGTTTAAAGAAGAATCCACAAAGAGGACGTGTGTATCTTTTCACCATGTAGTATGTGATATTACTACCTTGCAAGGCATAGAGATACTGGAGACCAAATTGAAAACCTTGCCTAAGTTGGCTGGTATTGTATGCAGTGCTGTTGTTTATGATGATAAGCTAATTGCAGATATAGGCTACGAAAGTTTCAAAAAGGTTTTAAATCCAAAGGTGATTGGTAAGTCATTTTAAGATTTGTTTGCTATGTTAAGTGAATGATTGTCCTATAATTGGATTTATCTGCAATCTCAGAATCTGACAATGCTGTATTTACATAGATGCAAATTCAGGAAGGAGAGAGAAAGGAGACGGAAAGAAAAAGAGAGGCAGACAGACAGAGATAAACAGAGAGAGAAAGGAGAGAGAAAGAAGAAAAGAAAGAGGATGTAGTTAATTATAAAGTACCAACAAATCACTAGAGAATTATGTTTTTATAAAATTAGTAATAAATAGTAATATTGTGACAACCTCATATACTGTGCAAAAAATAATCGTTTTTCTCTATGTTTTCAACTCAAGTTACAAAAATGCTCCTTTCCTCTGTCATTGCCATGCTTGTTCTTTTCGTAAAAGTCCTCTTTTACTGGGATTTGCTCTAGTCTAGAACCATCAAAATAGCTTTTGACAAAAGAGGAGAGTTATTTTAATTGCTATATACAAGTATGCTTTTGTTTGTTTTTTTGTTTCAAGTAATTGAACTAGTTATTATTTATACACAAACTTATATTGAAATTTATTTATAGTTCTATATTTAATCAATAACAATGACATCAAAATTGTTATATCAAACAGCATTTTATACTGTCAAGAAAAATTAACAAGTTCCACGAAGTGGAAAAAGAGTTTTTTTTCATAGTTGTTCATAAAATCAATGATCACCTATCTTTGATGATCACTTATAGTGTTAGGCTGATACGGCTTTAATCAGTCCAAAGGCTTATTTAAAAGAGGATTGAAGGTAACACTAAAGATTACAAAATTCTTTCTGCTAGGTTACATAAGCAAATATGATGGTACACAGTAGGAGATCTCTTTTAAAATAGAACTTTTTAAAAATAAATTTATTTATTAGACTGAAAAATGATCTTTCTTAACAGATGGTTACAACCTAATACATATTTGATTTTTCTGTTAACAGTTTAAGATATGAAAATAATCATTTAAAAGTATTTCCTTATAAAATTCTAACAAGAAAAATTACCTGGCTTATCGCAATAAATATGAAATCAACCCATTTCCCCTTTTTTCTTTTTTGTTTTCTTGTTAGTTTTTTATAAATTCAGTCTAATTTTCATATTTTTGATGTCTTCTAGGTACAATTAGACTGTACGAAATGGTTTGTGGTCTCAATGTCAAATTGGATTTTTTCATTTTGTATTCATCAATTGTTTCTGCAATTGGCAATGTTGGACAAACATCTTACACAGCTGCCAATTTCTTCATGAATGAATTTGCAAACCAAATGAAACAGCAGACAGGACAGAATTTCCTCTCTGTATGCTGGGGACCTATGAGTGGAGCAGGATTTCTCTCCCAAAATGAAGACATTGCTTCTCTCATTACCGACAAAATGGGACTGAACATGATACCAATTAAGACAGGTAAGACACCCTACTNGTCTAATTTTCATATTTTTGATGTCTTCTAGGTACAATTAGACTGTACGAAATGGTTTGTGGTCTCAATGTCAAATTGGATTTTTTCATTTTGTATTCATCAATTGTTTCTGCAATTGGCAATGTTGGACAAACATCTTACACAGCTGCCAATTTCTTCATGAATGAATTTGCAAACCAAATGAAACAGCAGACAGGACAGAATTTCCTCTCTGTATGCTGGGGACCTATGAGTGGAGCAGGATTTCTCTCCCAAAATGAAGACATTGCTTCTCTCATTACCGACAAAATGGGACTGAACATGATACCAATTAAGACAGGTAAGACACCCTACTTTGTAAAAAGGTTTAGCAGCCAAGTATTTAATCAAAAAGCTTACCGTAGGATAAGTTTCAGGTTCGAGCCTTGACTACTTCCCTTTCCTGTCAAGTATTGCGCCCAATTCGTTTCTCTCATATAAGTCATATACTACAGAGTTTTAAAAAGTTAGATTATATTTATTGTCAGAAGAAAGAAAACCAATTGAAAAGATGAAAAATAATCAAGAAGGAAAGTAAAGTAATCCTCTACACCGTATGGGATTTTTGTTTGGAGGAAAAAAATAATTATAAAGATGTAAAAATCATATTGTCAGAGTTTACTGACGTTTTATAGAATTTAGGATATAAAACAACACTTAATACAGCTCTCTAGTTATCTATCTTAAGTCTCCCAAACCAATTACCTTTTTCTGTATTTTTGATAAATTTATCCTTTATCTCTTTTTGGAAGATTCCTGATGGCTCTGCCCAAGGTATTTCATCCCTTTCATTGTATGTACCTTCTAGATGCTCACACTGTCTTTTCTGGTCATTTTTAAAGTCTATTTTGGGGTGTAGGGGGTGTCTCGACGGAGTACCATCCAGTAGCAACCATCAGCTGGCCTCCGGGCGATGGACCTACTGGTCTCCTGAAGGTACCCAACTCTCGTGTCTGGCTCCAAGTAGCTGCTTCTGCGCGGCAGCGGACACACCCTGGTAAACCGCTTCAGCTGGAGAGCTAAACGACATGAGGGTAGCCAGCAACTTGTTGCTGGTGAGAAGTGCATGTCTCGCACTGAAGCTCATGAAGTCAGGAAACAGCAGAGTTGGCGGAAGAGTCGCCACTTAGACCAACGGCAACGAAGGCTTATCCTGCACCTGCATCGCGGTATGCTGAGGGCACCAATAAGACATTAGTATGAGTGACCATCTGCCGGTGGAAGGCAATGGCAAACCATCACTGTATCCTGCCTAAAACAATCATGACAATGCACAGATTAATGTATAACGCTAACAGCGTGAATGGGATTGATGACCATGCAGCCATCAACACCTTGCTTGGTAGGGACACTCATGTTCGACTTGTGAGACCAGACCGTCAGCCTGCTACTGTCAGAAACAAAACCACTCTACGAATTGGTGCATGGAACGTACGCACTTTGTATCAAGCAGGGAAATTGGCAAATGTGAAGATGGAAATGGAATATTGTGTAAACAAACTGAACATTTTCGTATTAGCCTCGAAAGTTGTTTAAGTAGTTGTTTCCTTATCTGTTACCGGTTTGAATTCAAACTGATTAGGATTTCGGGCTCCACACAAATTACATAATGGTAATTTATTTCCTTGAGCCATCAGAAAAGAGTAGAGAAAAACTTGTTGAAATCATTTTTAATTTTATGCTTGTCTTTTCTTAGCTCGTAATTAACTTTGAAAGATGTAGGTAAGCTCGAAGATTTAGATCTGATTTATAAAAAACACCCGCTGTCACAGGTCTCTTTATTAATTTATACCAATATTAAGGTATACTATACAGATACAAACTATAGGAAGATACAGACTGGTGGTAACCAACTGCTGAACGCAGCCGTAAGCCTAATCATAAAGCTTGTCCTTCATGACTAGGCTTATCGGTGAAGTAAAGTCCTTCCAGAGATCTACTATTGCTATGAATATGCACTTAACAAACATAGAGATTAGAAAGGTTTTGTTTACAGATTCGTCTCTGCTATGTTTATAGCTTTCTTAGGACATCATATAAAGTATTTGTCTCCTTGATGAACATGATATTTGATATTTGTGAAATTTGCTTTAATTCCTCAGAACCAGTAGGTCTGTTTACTAATTATTTACAATTATTCCCTAAAACGAGGGAGTTGATGAAATTGATAAACTTTTTGAATCTTTAATTCACAAAGGTGTAAAGTTAAAAAATATTGCACAGAAAATTGTTAATTACCTGGATTTTATTTGCAGGATTAGAATGGATGCAAAGAGTACTCTTGAACCATTCCAACTTGTCCACCGTAGTATTAAACAGCTTCAATTGGAGAGTAATTAGCAACAGAGCTAGTCCTTTAAAATCCTCTAAAATGTTACAGCATATCAGCCCAATTATAGAAAACGATCAAAGCTCTTCTGCTTACTTAGATGATCTCAACAATTTAAGCTATAATGAAAAGTGGGAAAGGCTTGCTGACTACATGACAGCATGGTTCGCAAAACGGCTGGGGACACTTGATGCATCTGAAATTGATCTCAAAGCACCTCTATCTCAGTACGGTTTAGATTCTGTTGGAGGAACGGAATTTCAAGGGAAACTTGAAGAGGATTTTACTGTTTCTATTCCGGTAATTATTAAGATTTTATTTAATTTCAGTTTATTTCAATTAGAATTCAGAAAGTTTCATATAATTGCAGTATTTATAGTAAACTTTTTCAATCTTTCAGGTTTTTATTTGATTTTTCTATATCATCGTATTTAACTTTAAAAGATTCTTCTTTTATTGTTCAAAAATCATTAACTATAAAAACAGATAGCAATGCAGACACACATCTTCTCGCATTAAATACATTTCCAGCCGCAACATAATCCACCTGATCCACTCAATTTGTGAATGTTTATAAATCGATCTTTAGGGTTTAAAACATTATCATGTCTATTAAATATATAACTTTGATTTTGTTTCAATCGTGCTATCAAACTAATTGCTAAATAAATAGTTATTAAGATATTTTGTTATATTTTATTATCACTTTGTGTTTTGCTTGTCTTTCGTTTTCCGCTTTATTTTGTTTCAAGACACCAGATTGTATTTTTGGATCCAGAAAGCTTGGATCCAGCATCCTGCTGTACAGTGTCCTCCATAATGTCCTTATTCCTAGAATATCACAACTAAAATTAAGTTTAATTAATCTGACAGCTCCTTTTTGTCTAACTATAGCCAATAGCATTAGTAAACATATTGATGATGGTGCTATTTCAAAGAGGAAAGGAAAGAGAAGAATTCAAAGAGGCTAACTTCTTTGTTGTTATTCTATTAACTTTATTCAAGTGGTGTACAAAATATCCTTATTTGACTGATAAAAAGTAGGTAAGGAGCGTCCTTCTTGGGCGTCCAAGAAGGCAACCTCTTCGTGGTGATGCCTGGATGCTGACTAGGCAGGTTGTCCTGATTGGTTGGTAACGAATAGATTTCGTTTCAAGCTGTTCTTCCGTACCATGGAAGAAATCGATCTCGTCGTTCATGTGATTTTGAATCTGGTTCGTCGTCGATTTGGAGATTTTTTTTTTGCTTCCAGCAGCTTACACACACACACACACACACACACACACACACATACGTAAGCAGCAGGAACTTGTTTTATGCTGATAATTATGGTTTTTTTAGGAAATAATCTTTTGTAAGCACAGACCTCCTGAGGGAATTTTCCGGTGTAAAAACTAGAAATCAATTTTCAGGGTAGTAACTCCTTAAAGTAAAAACAAGTTGCTGCTTGTTTAGATTTGATAGCACAAAATCACAGTCCCACGGATTGTAGATGTATCTCACAATATTGTTTGACTGGTGGTGAAACAAAGAACTGAGGGAATATGGTGCTTCTGCTGTCAATCCCACAATTATCTATTTTGATCTGTAATTTAATTGATTTTTTAATTACTTTTGTATTCTTGTTGCTTTTTCGTAAGATTTTTGAACTGTTGAGACCAGACTCAAACATAACTGTACTGGTGGAAATTGTCCTTCAAAAGCTACGCAATGAAACCAATAAAGATGAAACATCTTCTGAAAGATTTCAAAATATACTAAACAACAACAACTCAGATTCAGATCCTGAAGCAGACTCTCCGGGTTAGTATCCTACACATTTTAATTTGAGAATGATAATTCATTCCTCAGAAGTAGTAGAGACACAAAAAATGGCCTGATTTTATCAGTGTACATATTAGATGGATAGATCGATAGATTGATAGATTGATAGACTGATAGATTGATAGATTGATAGATTGATAGATTGATAGATTGATAGATTGATAGATTGATAGATTGATAGATTGATAGATTGATAGATTGATAGATTGATAGATTGATAGATTGATAGATTGATAGATTGATAGATTGATAGATTGATAGATTGATAGATTGATAGATTGATAGATTGATAGATTGATAGATTGATAGATTGATAGATTGATAGATTGATAGATTGATAGATTGATAGATTGATAGATTGATAGATTGATAGATTGATAGATTGATAGATTGATAGATTGATAGATTGATAGATTGATAGATTGATAGATTGATAGATTGATAGATTGATAGATTGATAGATTGATAGATTGATAGATTGATAGATTGATAGATTGATAGATTGATAGATTGATAGATTGATAGATTGATAGATTGATAGATTGATAGATTGATAGATTGATAGATTGATAGATTGATAGATTGATAGATTGATAGATTGATAGATTGATAGATTGATAGATTGATAGATTGATAGATTGATAGATTGATAGATTGATAGATTGATAGATTGATAGATTGATAGATTGATAGATTGATAGATTGATAGATTGATAGATTGATAGATTGATAGATTGATAGATTGATAGATTGATAGATTGATAGATTGATAGATTGATAGATTGATAGATTGATAGATTGATAGATTGATAGATTGATAGATTGATAGATTGATAGATTGATAGATTGATAGATTGATAGATTGATAGATTGATAGATTGATAGATTGATAGATTGATAGATTGATAGATTGATAGATTGATAGATTGATAGATTGATAGATTGATAGATTGATAGATTGATAGATTGATAGATTGATAGATTGATAGATTGATAGATTGATAGATAGATTGATAGATTGATAGATAGATTGATAGATTGATAGATTGATAGATAGATTGATAGATTGATAGATAGATTGATAGATTGATAGATAGATAGTTAGGTAGATAGATAGATTCATAAAATTTTATGAAATTTGTCAAGTAAATTCTATATTTCTTTATTGCTTCCTTTATTTCACTTGGATCGTATTTTGTTCATGATGCTTTAACTTTTCAATTCCTTTCTCTAGACCAAAATGATTTAAAGTTTGATGACGAATTTTGTTCTATTGCTCTCGAATCAACACAGTCATGTGCCAACTTTTTCTGGGTTCATGATTCTCAACGATACAACGGCGCTATGATGACCGTTGCTGGGGGCTTTAAGTTACAGGTAAGTTATGCTGTGGAACACTGTCATATCAATTTTAAAATTCTTCTGCTTCATACATTTTTTGCTGAGGAGCCAAGCAATGCGGAAAAAGATTAATATTTCATTTCCGCTTTAGAATTGAATTCAAAATAACTTTATAATTTTGGTTCAGTAATTCAAATCCCATACCCAAACTTGTGGATCAAAATAATATAGGTATTTTCTAAATAATGGAATATATATATATATGTTATAAAATGTAGAAATGTTGGCCAGAATCGAAACAAAACATTTGATGAACCATTACGTAAACAAAACAAACCCATCTCTTGGCTCCATTGATACTCTGAGCTAAGGATCGAAGGATTAAGTATAATTAGTTTTTACAATGTTTTTGCTTTTGGATACACAATTTACATAGTGACTCTTTTGGACTGTTGTGGGAGAATTACGTTTTGAGCTTCTTGTTTTGCAATTTAAGAAAACAAGTCTATAAGTTTTCTACTCTCGAGTTTTCTTCTTTACTGCTTATTTTCTATGGAATCTTCGTAAGATACGACAATATATATATATATATCTATATATTCTTAAACAATTCTTCTGTGTCTTTATTTATGTTTCATGTCTGGAGTCGTGTAAAAAATATTTTTCTGATGTAAAGAGTTTGTCGTGTATTTTTTGAATTTGTCAAAATAGCATCTAACTCTTTGGAGTTTGCTGCTAATACTTTATATATTGATTTTGTTTTATTGTTGTATTTCTATTATTTTAGGAAACATTTAAGCTTTATTCCATCGGATCGAGCAATATACTTTATCTAGCCGGTGACACAGAGGACGTTAGACCACTAGCAAGGGCATATGTTGATCTAATTCGTCGAAAGCAGCCTCGAGGACCTTATTTTTTAGGAGGCCATTCATTTGGTGGCTTGATTGCCTTTGAAATGGCTTCTGTTCTTACTTCATTAAAGGAAGAAGTTTCCATGCTGGTTATGGTTGACACCTATCCTTGGATATCAGATTCACACAGCAATACCACATTTTTCCATGACCATTCGGTTGATATTATAGCTCGATCAATCGAAGTAAGCAAAGTCATTTTCAGAGTTATTTATATCTTTAACGATTTATTATCTTTACCATTTGAAAAAATCAACAGACAATTGTAGTGATTTTCAATCAAATATAATTTCTGTAGTTTAGATTAAAAAGAGCCGTAAATTAACCTAGTTGCTCACTTCAAGTAATTTGGAAAGAGAAATATTTACGTCTCTAGTTGCTAAAGGAGATCAGAGGGCAAATCTCCCATGTTAATCTAGCATTTAGAAAACAGGCTGCATGTAAATATACCCAATACTGATTTTTGAAAGTGAGGTGTGGTCAAAAACTTATGATTTAAGTAAAACCTTTTGAGAAAAAGCAAAGTTTAACATGAAAGGAAAACTAGAAAAATTTAATGAACAAAGAATTTACATATAAAAAGCAATTGGAAAGATTTTAACTTTATAGGAAATTATTTAAAAAATGAAAGAAATTCCTCTGAAAAATATCTAAATATTTTTAGTTGAATATCTTATTCCGATTTGGAGTATCAAGTTTCGTTGTAATCATTGGTAAATTATCCTCTGATTTCAGAACATCAAGAAGAAGATTTAAAACATTTTCCTTTCTGTGAATAGTAGGAAGATGCAAATGATCAATTCCTTTGTTAACAAAATGAATCATGCACACGTTTTTAGGTTTCAGCTTCGTGATCTTAGAAGGAGGTATGACTTGAGAAATAAATTTTGTATCGATGACATCCAGAATATAAAGATAAAGATGTTCCTTATCTTCGTCAGTAGCGTATTCTTCAGGGTGCAAGATTTCCGAAGCAATGGAACGAAGCAACTTGCGTGGAAGATTATTGAGAAGAACTCGAGTTTTATTAAAAAGGTTATATTTATCATTTGAAAATCATTCGTTGATTTTGGAAAAGAAAGAGTTTACTGAGTCGGTATTAGAGTTCAGCTTTTCTCGACACCTAACTATGCAAGAAGCTTTTCGTGGTAAGGGTGGAAAAAGCCAACCAACAGCAGCTTCGACATCTGTCACATCTGAAATCTTATTGAAAGTCTTCTCATTTAGACCATATGGCTTAAGGGTCCTCAATGTCTTGATCCAGTTATCTTCTCGAGTCTGTCTAACCTTTGTCATTTCTTTGTCGATAGTATTTTCAAGACGACATCCGGAACCATTAAACTTTTCAATAATTTGGTACGAAAACGCGCAATTTTCACATGTTTCTTCGTGCTTGATTACGCGTTCAAATCCTACTTTTGCGGTTCGGTGGGAATTCATTGGCATATTTAATTTTGATACAGTTTCACCTACATATTGTATGCCACATATTTGACAAATTAGTAAATAGATAAGATTTTTAGAATGAAAAAAGACATTGCTGTCGTGCTTTATGCTACGGTATTCACGCTGAGTAACGGTGGTAAAAGAAGATGTAGAAAGCACAGGACAGGTCTTGCAGCGAGAGTCGCCGCACTTGACAATAAAGGAAGGAGTAGAAGGATTATAAATATATATATATATATATATATATATATAT
>RDPX01000289.1:873330-888325 GCA_003991215.1 Morbakka virulenta | reverse complement strand
AAAAACAGTTACACAAAGTGGTAGAAGAAAGGAGATGGAGATTAGCTTGTCACTTACTAAGATTGCCACACGATCGACATGCCAGAAAAGCAGCAACATGGAAACCAATAGAAGTGTAGTGTCGATAAACTACTAACTACTAAAAAGAAAACAGCTCTGTAACTGTATAAAGGTAAACTATACTTTATTGTCTGTTGAACGAAAACGACGATTATCAACGTTACAATCCGATATGTGAATACAATCAGTATACGAGATACCAATATGCCAGTACAGAATATCTTTGTGTCTCTATAGTATGATGCATTATCTTACGTTAGCCATCAATGCATCTGTTCTTATCGACGACTACATCCAGAATAACAATAAAACACAGAGTAACGCTGATCTTATATACTTTTGTCAACCCACGTATATCTGGACCAAGGTCACGTTTGACAATAACAAGAACTTTTACTTATCATATGATTTACAAGATACATAGATAGAAGACGAAAATAGCAGAGTGCTTATGGCAGATGTCCAAAGAAAGCTACGACATTTAAGGAGTGTGATCTTAGGAGAGTTAGTAAAAGAGAGGAGTATAATTGACAGCAACAAGAAGAATAAACATATACTGCTCTTCTAGATCAAATACAAAAGAGAAAGGTCAAAATGGAAGGTGGTAAAAGAAAGTGAATCAAGTTGAACATCAAGGTAGCATCGAAGTAGGCTATATAAAATTAAAATGAAAAACAAACTGTCAATCACATAAGACAAAAGCAGCATATCAGAAGAGAGGATGCACAGAAAGTGTGGAAATAACTTATTGATTTGATTTTGCTCCACTCGAATATATGACTGAGAAAGCAGAGCCTGCTTACTGGCGAAGGAAATGAGATTGTGTGCAGGATGACAATTAGTCTTCGCATTGACAGAATATCTAACAAACGCTTCTTGTGTCTTATTGGTAAATATAATTACTTAGAAAGAAATGTTTTGCTTGCAACCTAGTTTGAAAACATTTTCTAATTGTAAGAAAAGTTATCTTGTTTCAACCTTGATAGTGAAACCAAGAAAGAAAAGGCAAGTCAAAGTTCTTTTCTTGGTCAAGGCTTTGATATGATACATTTGTCAATGAGTTTAGTTGCGAGAGTGTTCTTACTTTTCAATTTCAGTTTTTACAAAGTAATTTTAGTATCAGTTCCTTATTACAGTTTCGATACTTAAATTTTCTTTTCATCATTATTGGTGTTATATTTCTCTAGGTATTGAAGGTATTTTGAAGGCTAACTGTATTAAGCATCGATTGAAATTCAAAGAAAATATTATTTCAGGACATGTTATGCAGAAGAAATTTATCATCTACTTCAAAGGTAAGAAATTACCGAAACAAGGTCTCAAAATGTATGAAAACAAAGTTCATTTACAAACATTCACCTTTAAGTTGGTGATTTGTCCTCAAAAGATTATTTTCTTCTAACTCGACATTGTTCTACAACAAATATGTAGCTATTAAGGATCCACTACACGTTTTCTTCTTTTTCATTCATTTGTTTATATGTGTTTATATCCTGGCTTTTGATTACTTACTAGTAGCATGACGTCTTTAGTAGGTGATTGCTTTAATCATCACGTGACCTTATTTTCTCTGTTTTGATTCAGTTTAATTTTTAAAATATTAAGATGCTTTGAGTTTTATTGTATTATTAATATCATTATTTAATGTAAAATATTGTCTTGCTGGAATAAAAATGGTGTAAATGGTGGTATCCAATTGTGGTATTTGTCTTTTTCAAAAAGAAGAGTTTCATTATTAGCACTTTTCTGTTATCTGCTTAATCTTTTTAAACATCTCTTTGGAATTGAAAAAAAGAAAAAGTATATTAGTAAATAGTATATCTCCTTACATTTTTCTTCCAGCCAGCTTTCTGCATGTTTTGCGAAATTGATGGTGCTTGAACCATATCTTCCTAAGGACCTGGATTTTTTTCAATCCAACATTCCTTCAGTCGATCGCCACTTTCATTCCTTTCAAATGGCACCACTATTTTCCCTTCCAGTTCTGATCCTATTTTGATATTTCCATCTCCAAATGCCACTATAAATTCTTATGATTTGCAGCATTTCACGGTCTCGTCATGGAAATCATAAAAGTCTTCAATCACGTCTTCATTGACCTCCGCTATTGCTGCTTATATATATATATATATATATATATATATATATATATATATATATATATATATCACAATGAAATTGACGTTGTAAGGGTTGCTTCTTTACTTGACAGGAAGAATACTTTCGGATATTGGCCAGAATGAATGTACTGATTTATTAATTTCTCGCTCCAATACCATTCCTACTCCATACTGGATTCCAGCATCTCATCAGTAGAGAATGCACTTGTTGTGGTTGGTGAATTCGACAGCAGCAGGCCAACTAATTTTGCCAAGACCTAATGCCTGAATTTTCATCCTTTCCATTTCAGATATAATGTTATCCATCTTCCTGGTCGGATAAAGTGTTCTCCCGTCCCACTTTTCATTTCTGGTTATTTTATTTTCGAGCCTCTTGCTTGTTGCAGCTCCTTGATTTGCCTTGTCGTTATTGTTGTCCTTGTTGTCCAGGGATGACGACCCAAGGTATCACACGTGGACTCCACCACCCTACCGAGCTCAGAAAAAGAGCTGCGAAAACCGCTACAAGTCCCGTTTATGCCGTTGAACTTCTTTGTCTGTAATTGCACTTTTATTTTTATTGTCTTCGCTTTATTTGGTTGTTGACTGGAGGAAAGATGTCGATATTTGTTCTTCAAACGTAGTTAGGACCCTTACAATCGCCACCACCCTGGGTCAGGTTGTATCTTGGACGAATGACACCCAAGGGGGACTCTACATTCCCCAAAACTCCTGATAGGTGTTTTTCTCATTAGATACAGTTTAACGTTATAGCCACGATGTCCATATTGATGATAACACGTCAGTTGTAACAAGGACTGAAAAACCATCCTCTAGAGCAGGGCTGGACAAACGTTTCGGCTCGGGGACCACATTGACTTTTAAAATTTGACAGATTGGCCTGGTCATCACAAATTATGTAACATAAGAAAACCTGCATTTGATTACAGTACATATGGAACATAAACAGAAAAAGCATTAAATTATTAACATATCTTTTAATGAGAACAGTGTTGTTGATCACCCATTTTAGCCAATGCATCGACGTCTGGTGGTAATCCTGTTGTGGCAACTCTCAGAACAAACTGAGGTGTTCATCACTCATCTGACATTTGTGGGGTGCTTTGTTGATGTTCATCACACTAAAAGTCTGTTCACACACATATGTAGAGCCAAACAACACCAGCATCCTCTGTGCCATCTTCTGGATGTTTGGAAATTTGGCTGCACTCAATTAAGCTTAAACTTATCAAGTTTCAGGGAGTTAAACTTGTTCTTTAACACCATGTCACATTGAAGATCAATCAGTTCCAACTGCATCTCCTGTGGAACCGTTTTCGAGTCTTGTGAGAAGGGAACTGACACCAGCTGAAGTGCCCTGTCAATTTTTCCAAAATCTCAAAACCGACGGTAGAATTTCTCATGCAGCTCATCCAGTGATTTCCAGTAATTTTTGACATGTTGTGGGGCAACTTTTAACGTAATCAGTGTGGGAAAATGACCAAATGACTTGTCTGACATTTGCTTCGGAAATAAAATCAGCTTGGTTTTGAAGGCTCTGACGTTTGCTTGCATTTCATGTACAAACTGGTTTTTCCACAAATTCAGCTCGTTCATGTATGTCAGTATGTCCACAATAAAAGCTAAATCCCAGAGCCAAACTGTGCCATTCAGCTCAAGAAATTCGTCAGTATTTTCAAGTACCTCCAAAAACGAAATAATCTTCTGTTTGAGCTCACACACACCTTGACATACTTTTCCCAAACTTAACCAGAGGAGATTAGAACGGTAAAGTAAGTCCGGTTGATCCACGTTAGTTTCTTCAAGAAAATTAATAAATTGACGATGGCGAAGTCTCCTCGTTCGAAAAAAGTTAACGAGTTTGACAACTAGCTTCACTATGTGGTCAAGCTGCAACACGGATTTACACAGCGCTTCCTGGTGAATGATCCAGTGTAGGAAATATACCTCCTGCTCAGGGTTATCCTCTTTTACCCTGCCCTGAATTCTCTTGAGTATCCCGTCATTTTTTCCTGTCAGATTTGGCGATCCTTCTGTGGTAACGTTGGCGAGGGTACTCCAAGGTAACTTGTGCCTCTGCATGCTGCTGAAACGCTGTTAAATAAATCCTCTCCCCTTGTTTTTCCTTTTAAGGATTTCATATCCAAAAACTCCTCCGTTATCTCGAAATCCTCATTCATGCTTCTGATAAAGATTAAAAGCTAAGCGGTGTCCTTTATATCATTGCTTTCGTCCAGTGACAAAGAATATAATGTAAATAACTCTGGTTTTTTGTTGAACTTGCCAGTTAAGTGTTCAGACATCACTTCAATACGGCGAGTCACTACCGTGTCTCTACCATGCACTTTTTAAAAAACTCCCCATCGGGGAAGGGCTTGCTGGCTTTCGCTACTTTGAATGCCAGTAAATAACTTGTCTTCGTGCTTGCTCCTTGGATGGAAGTTTTCTCGAATTAAGGGGTTTTGCTGAGCCTGCACGCTAGCAACCAATCTGTCAGCGGCAGCCGGACGTTCTTGTGTTGAAAGGTTGCTGGCATAATTAGCATGCTTGGTGGAAAACTGACGGCTGATGTTGTATTCTTTTAAAACCGCAACGGATTCTTGGCAAATAAGACATAAAGCCTTAGATCGGACTTCAGTAAAAAAGTATTTAGGCGTCTGTTCTTTGTTAAACACCCGCTACTCACTGTCGTCTTTTCATTTCCTTGACATTGCTGCAGATGTGTTCTGATCTGACCAGTAGAAGAAGAGCGGTACTTGGAAATGGCTCTCTCAAGTGATTGCGTCTACGGCGCCACCTGGTGTTGAAGCGCCGTCAATACAAGTCAAAATGAAATGAATGCAATCATTCACATCAAACCTTAATTCAGTACCAATCTTCGGCGGGCCGGATTAAAAAGAACNTAACACGTCAGTTGTAACAAGGACTGAAAAACCATCCTCTAGAGCAGGGCTGGACAAACGTTTCGGCTCGGGGACCACATTGACTTTTAAAATTTGACAGATTGGCCTGGTCATCACAAATTATGTAACATAAGAAAACCTGCATTTGATTACAGTACATATGGAACATAAACAGAAAAAGCATTAAATTATTAACATATCTTTTAATGAGAACAGTGTTGTTGATCACCCATTTTAGCCAATGCATCGACGTCTGGTGGTAATCCTGTTGTGGCAACTCTCAGAACAAACTGAGGTGTTCATCACTCATCTGACATTTGTGGGGTGCTTTGTTGATGTTCATCACACTAAAAGTCTGTTCACACACATATGTAGAGCCAAACAACACCAGCATCCTCTGTGCCATCTTCTGGATGTTTGGAAATTTGGCTGCACTCAATTAAGCTTAAACTTATCAAGTTTCAGGGAGTTAAACTTGTTCTTTAACACCATGTCACATTGAAGATCAATCAGTTCCAACTGCATCTCCTGTGGAACCGTTTTCGAGTCTTGTGAGAAGGGAACTGACACCAGCTGAAGTGCCCTGTCAATTTTTCCAAAATCTCAAAACCGACGGTAGAATTTCTCATGCAGCTCATCCAGTGATTTCCAGTAATTTTTGACATGTTGTGGGGCAACTTTTAACGTAATCAGTGTGGGAAAATGACCAAATGACTTGTCTGACATTTGCTTCGGAAATGTCAGACAAGTTTTTCATGTACAAACTGGTTTTTCCACAAATTCAGCTCGTTCATGTATGTCAGTATGTCCACAATAAAAGCTAAATCCCAGAGCCAAACTGTGCCATTCAGCTCAAGAAATTCGTCAGTATTTTCAAGTACCTCCAAAAACGAAATAATCTTCTGTTTGAGCTCACACACACCTTGACATACTTTTCCCAAACTTAACCAGAGGAGATTAGAACGGTAAAGTAAGTCCGGTTGATCCACGTTAGTTTCTTCAAGAAAATTAATAAATTGACGATGGCGAAGTCTCCTCGTTCGAAAAAAGTTAACGAGTTTGACAACTAGCTTCACTATGTGGTCAAGCTGCAACACGGATTTACACAGCGCTTCCTGGTGAATGATCCAGTGTAGGAAATATACCTCCTGCTCAGGGTTATCCTCTTTTACCCTGCCCTGAATTCTCTTGAGTATCCCGTCATTTTTTCCTGTCAGATTTGGCGATCCTTCTGTGGTAACGTTGGCGAGGGTACTCCAAGGTAACTTGTGCCTCTGCATGCTGCTGAAACGCTGTTAAATAAATCCTCTCCCCTTGTTTTTCCTTTTAAGGATTTCATATCCAAAAACTCCTCCGTTATCTCGAAATCCTCATTCATGCTTCTGATAAAGATTAAAAGCTAAGCGGTGTCCTTTATATCATTGCTTTCGTCCAGTGACAAAGAATATAATGTAAATAACTCTGGTTTTTTGTTGAACTTGCCAGTTAAGTGTTCAGACATCACTTCAATACGGCGAGTCACTACCGTGTCTCTACCATGCACTTTTTAAAAAACTCCCCATCGGGGAAGGGCTTGCTGGCTTTCGCTACTTTGAATGCCAGTAAATAACTTGTCTTCGTGCTTGCTCCTTGGATGGAAGTTTTCTCGAATTAAGGGGTTTTGCTGAGCCTGCACGCTAGCAACCAATCTGTCAGCGGCAGCCGGACGTTCTTGTGTTGAAAGGTTGCTGGCATAATTAGCATGCTTGGTGGAAAACTGACGGCTGATGTTGTATTCTTTTAAAACCGCAACGGATTCTTGGCAAATAAGACATAAAGCCTTAGATCGGACTTCAGTAAAAAAGTATTTAGGCGTCTGTTCTTTGTTAAACACCCGCTACTCACTGTCGTCTTTTCATTTCCTTGACATTGCTGCAGATGTGTTCTGATCTGACCAGTAGAAGAAGAGCGGTACTTGGAAATGGCTCTCTCAAGTGATTGCGTCTACGGCGCCACCTGGTGTTGAAGCGCCGTCAATACAAGTCAAAATGAAATGAATGCAATCATTCACATCAAACCTTAATTCAGTACCAATCTTCGGCGGGCCGGATTAAAAAGAACAACAGGCCGGATTTGGCCCGCGGGCCTTTAGTTTGCCCACCTCTGCTCTCGAGTTTTCATCTCACTCTTTTTCGCTGCCATTTAACTGAACTACGACGCCAGCTAATAAACAGAGATGAAGGGAAAAAACAAATATTTGATCCAGGATAAAAAAGGAAAAAAAGTTGAATATGACTTGCTTCTAATGCTTCTTTGTATTTCAATATATATTTTATTGTTGCAAAACATAGATATCAAACTTGAAACTAAGGTTGTTTTGTTAAGAAACTTTACTGATAGTTGTCGTTTTTTTGGTGCCAGGATGAGAAAATTCAAGTGAAGTGGGTTTTTATGAATACAGAAAAAATAAAAAAGTCATTAAACGAGGAAAGGAAAGACAATTGAAAAATCCCACGAACTTTGATTAAAGACATGTCATTTTCATTCAACTTTTGTACCATGCATCACTTATCTTCTTTTCTACAATATTATTACATAATCTGAGAAATGATTGCCGGATTTTACCTCTAAGGAAAGCATTAATTGGTTTCCAAAGATCTGCTCCTTAATCATAATTCCATAGTTTTCAGAGATGCACACCCCAACCCTGTCAACAAATAGAAGAACTAGTTCTGCCAATGGTTTCAAATGTTCACTTTTGAAAATAACAAGCAACTTCTTTACATCACCAAGGCTATGATTAATGTAGACTAAAGCTATCTTATAAGCCTGTTTTCTCTTTTTTTTTATTTTAGATGTTGTCAATGTGCTAAAGTCCAGTGAAAATCAACCATTACAAAATAGCATTAGTACAATGGGAATCTGCATGTGGACCAAACAGAGTAAAACAACGTTTTATTTCAAAACCTGGTTTGATTATGTTTCTGCTGCCAATGGTATCCAGGCTGTATTTAGAATGAGGTTGCCCCTTATTTACTCAAAATGATGGCAATAGTAAACTGAAACTCGTGACAATACAACTCTTAATGTGCTCTTTGTAATAGTGCGTACGTCCAATGCTGATATTTTATGTAAAATGTTGCTGTAATATGATCATTATATTTGTGGCTGTATTTAGAATGAGGTTGCCCCTTATTTACTCAAAATGATGGCAATAGTAAACTGAAACTCGTGACAATACAACTCTTAATGTGCTCTTTGTAATAGTGCGTACGTCCAATGCTGATATTTTATGTAAAATGCTGCTCTAATATGATCAATATCTTTGTGTTCATCTGAGATAATTTTGATGTTGTTATCATTTTAAGGTTATTTCCGTTCAGCTCCATATACTTAGTGTTATATTGCCTTGTATGGTTCTTAACCGGAAGCAACAACAACAACGAAAAATAGACGATGCCATATGTAGTGCTATTTCCAGGTATGCTTTCTGACCTTAAAAAAAATTTAGAAAAATCTTATCAACAAGAGATAAGACGTTATATTGAAGTTTGGTCAATTTGCAGTTTTCTTACCTAGTCATTAACAACCAGCAACGAGCTATTCTCCTGTTAATCTTTGTGTAGGAATTTAAAGTTACTTTATGTCCAACAATTACACACCCTTAATACTATATTAACATTTGCTAACCCCTATATGACAAATGGATATTTGAGAAATAAGCTCTTTGTAACATTACTGCCTGATAATCTAAATATAGTGAACATTCAAATTCTAATAGTAATTCATATTTCTTGCTCAAAATATTTGACTTAATGGAGTCAGTAGATACAGAAGCCTTGTATTGCCATGAGTCATTTTGTGACCTGGGTTTTGAGAGAAGCGTCTCCCACAACCAAAGTACATGGAGCCTTCCAGGGACAATCGATAAAGAGTTCTACGACAAATAGCTCAGAGAACTTAAGACTCGTTTTTCTGTGTCCTCTCGTCTTTAAATGCTCTACTTATCTGATCGAACATTCTTTTATTAAATATTACAAAAATGTAAAATGCACTTATATACCTTTATATGTAGAACAGGGATTCAGGCATGAGAATTGAATTAAAAATATTGTTTATCCACTGAAAGAATATTGCCTCATAGAGATGATGCAAGGCAATTCTTGTAAGAAATGTAGAGTACAGAGGTGAAAAACAATAAGGACGCAAAGCGGTTAGAAGATTTTTAAACGAGTATAAATGTATGACTAAAACCAGAAGAAGTGAATATCATGGAAGAAAAAATAAGGAATATTCTTAAAAAATAAGTACTAAACAAGAAGATGCCGTGACCAGATGTTGTATAACTTTTTTTGCTTTCAGCATTTTTGTTTCAAATATGAATTTTATTCCTGATAGCTTACCGATTTAGCCCAATTGGCATCTAATTACAAGCCATATTTCAGCAAGGCAAATTTCGCAAGTATGAACTATTTAATTGATTGTGATGAAGTTGAAATTTTAGTTCCTTCCTCCTTGATTTCTCACAAGTAATTCTATCCAAAAAAGCCACAGCACTGTTAACTGCTTGATTGGCGTTGTTCATGGTGGTGGCTTTAATATTATTTCATCCGACAAAGAAAAAACAGATGGATATGGGGTCCTTTCTGTAGACTTGTGTAAGCAAGAAGATGACCTGATATGCAGAAAGGGTATTCACAATTAAAGAATAAGTAAAACCTCTAAACATTAACCTTAAAATCCTCCCATTTCTGAAAGCAAATAGCAGTTGGCAGAGCAAGATATTGTAACATGTCAATAAAGAGCCAAAGGAATAAATACTATGATAAGCATACAGGGACTTTGATTTGGCAGTGAGGAATTTCTTGGCCGGATGCCCTTCCTGACGCCAACCAATGGCATTTTCATTTCGCAAAGTTCCAAATTCTCCTCGACAGCTCGGGGAATCGAACCCGGAACTCTTGGTTACTGTGCAGTGCACTAACCATTAAGCCACGGCATTATATGTCTTAAATGCAATCATATATTTGACAGAGTTTTTGCCCAAAAGAAAGTTGAAAGGATCTGTGAATGAAATGATACTTCTTTTTATTAACAAATTTTCAATCACCAATCAAAAAGTTGGAACCAGTTTTGAAAGACAATTTTTTTTTTCTGATTAGATTCCTACAGTACCTAAATATTCCCCAGAAAGAGACACTTGTTATTAATTTGTATAAAAGAGATCATTTGTTTATAACTTCATCTTAATCCCTAAAAAACTAGACCAACTGTTTCAACCCCTGAAAAATCACGTCTTTTATGTTTAATCCCAAAGAAGCCAAAAACGACAATTATATTAGCTGATTGATGATTTTTAAGTCGGCCCCAAAAAATCTTCATTTTCATTATTTCAAAACAAAATAAAAGCTTATCTAATTTTAAACCCTAAAAAGAACATAAGCAGAAGTATCCAAAATTATTTTGTGTGTCCCGTTCCATGATGACAGCTTCAGTGATGAATAAAATTTGAACAAATATGCATCAGGATGAGACATACTTTTTATACCCATGGGTCAATAATAATTTTGTTGAGCAAATATCATAGCATAATCAGGATAGGAGTTTCATTTTGTTTTGGAAAGGTCCATTATAAGAGTTTGTATGTTTGAAATGGTGGATGATGTTATCTTCACCTACATTATATCATTATGTTAAGGTCATGTCTAGTTGAACTGTTTTGCATTTGCTAAGATGTTTAACTATATATATAAAAAGAG
Source organism: Morbakka virulenta (assembly GCA_003991215.1). Classification (NCBI taxonomy): domain Eukaryota; kingdom Metazoa; phylum Cnidaria; class Cubozoa; order Carybdeida; family Carukiidae; genus Morbakka; species Morbakka virulenta. Next base: position 877,504 of record RDPX01000289.1, on the reverse strand, counting down.
ACTTTCACGTGATGGATTCTAAAAGGCACTAACATCCATAAGTCTCACAAAGAACGTTAATTTAATATCCGCTCATTGACTTTCCCTTTGCACATGAATATCCGATAAGTTTTTGGTAAGATATGGTCAAATCAAAGGCTTCAAATAACAGATTTCTAATTTAGGATAACATTTCAAGACCGAAAACCAACCAGAGCTACATAATTTGCTATTGGCCAATAAATTAAAAGATAATTAACATCAAGTTAATTAGACTTTTGTTTCAGCATTAAAAAGTAAAAGGGCATTGTTTATTAAATCTGAAATCTTGCTCTTATTTCTAAGGTAAATACATAAGTACTCTGATACTCCATTCTATGTAATAGCAGCAGCAACTATTTTCAGGAATGAAAATACATCCATTGAAAAAATGGAAAATTATTAGTAGGAAGCTCATCTATTCCTAGTAATATTTAAGATATAAATAAGATATAAATTTTATTAATAATAAAATGGGAGATAACTGTTACATTTTTGGTAAACAAATAGGCCAAATGCATATAACTTTTGTTGTTATTTACTTGTTTTATAAACAACCATTAAAAGTAAGGGGATAACAAATGCATGACTATCTGAGGTTTATATTGGGTTAACTCACAAACAGCTGAAATCTAGACGCAACAAGCACGATAATATATAGCTATTATCAAAGGCTTAAATCGCTGTTTGATAGGTCTTATTCACTTGTCAATGTTAAATGGTACCATTAAAAATTGCATTGAGGAACAAAAACCAAATGTTTATAAAGCACCAAATTGTAAAAATAAGGTTACTACGATGCTACGTCTTCTCAGTTGTTGCTTATGGTTGTGAAGCCTGGCAATTTACAAACAACAATAAGAAGAAGCTACAGTCTTTTGAAATATGGTGTCTGAGAAGAATTTTAAGAATCAGTTGGAAAGATAAAGTACCCAACACTGAGGTATTATATAGAGCTAATGTGAAAATAAAGTTGGTGAAGGACCTCGTAAAAAGGAAAATGAGATACGCTGACCATATACTCCGTGGCAGTGGAGGTAAACTACCCAATGTCATCTTAGAGTGCGCAATAGAAGGAAAAAGATCAAAAGGACGACAATGCAGGAAGTGGAAATTATGACATCAACGAGTTGAGTGCAACAAGGACGTACGAGGAAGCGAAGAGAGCAGCGGATAATCGAATAAGATGGAAAACCATGGTGGCCAACATTCGATACGAAGATGGTACATGATGATGATGATAAAATTGTGAAAGAAGTGAACAAAAGGAGGTGTTTCTTTTGCTTATTCAATGGCAGTCAAATTTTGATTAATTATATTTCATTCATGGCATAGATTGGTATGAATAGCATATCTCAAATAATTTTTAATTTTTAAGGCTTTTCAACAGCAATCATCTAGTAGGTATATTCAATAAAAGGAGATATATACTCATTGTGTTGGTTGTATAGTTAAGCAAAATAATAATGATATCATTTTGCATTATTCCATACAAGATCTCTTCCTTCGATTCCTATTAATAGCACATGTCACATTACTTTTACTGTTTTATCCTCATTAAGAGCAGTCATTTTGTAGTTAAATCATCTCATAAAAGCTGACTGACTCATTGTGTTATTACATCACGATTCCTTGCATAGCACAGTAAGGATATCAAAAGGTGATTGTTTCTTTATATACTGCTTTAAATTTCTTCACGAATGTACGACTCACTGATATGCTCAAGAATGAACTTTCTTAAACCTCCAAGTAACATTTATAGGCAAAGTTTGTAGTAAACTTTTCAAGTAGACTTCGCCCGAACCCGAAACTTGTTGGTTACACTAAACATTATAAACCACGGCTCAGTAGAGTCATAATGATAGAATGTAAATTTATTATTCTCTTCCTATTTTATTATATTTGTGGTAATATCTTATCCATCCCACCAAATATTTTCAGTGTTCTTATTTTGTTGTTTGTATGCTAATGAATATCATTTTTAGTATTGATTTTAAGAATTCAATTCAAAATATTTTCTATTCTTTGATAAACTGACTTTCAATGATCTGAAACCTATTTTCATAAATATCAATATATTCCTATAAAAGATTAGAGTTATGAACCGAGGGACGTGATTTACACAAAAACATTTCTCCATTATTTATAATTTCTGCTTCATTACAACAATAATATTGTATTTCTTTTTTACCAGACTCACAAATGAAATTACCCATATCAATAACCTGTTCATGAATATCATTATAATAATTATTATTTTCTTTTTTTTTAATATTAGTTTACTATTAATATATAATTATCATCATCATCATCATCATCATCATCATCATCCTGTGCCGAGCAGATAGGCGTTGGCGATCATGCTCCTCCGCATCTTTCTTTCTCCAGTAGCTTGAATGGTCTTACTATTATTGTGTGTTCCCATCCATGATGTAAGCTCACCCAGTATCTTCGTTCGTTGTCGCCCTGGGCACCTTTTCCCGTTGATCCTTCCAGTTGTCACCAAGTTTTCCAGCCCTCCTCGTCTCATCAGATGACCAAAGAATGTTCCCCGCCTTTTCCGTATGTTTCTGATGAGTCTTCTTTGCGTTTCTGCCTCGTTTACGACTTCAATGTTTGTTTTCTTTGCTGTCCATGGGATTCTCAACATCTTCTGAATAAACCACGTTTCTGTTGCTTCCAGTTTCTTTCTGATGTTGACTGATATTGTCCTTGCTTCCCATGCATAAAGTAGGATGGGCTCAATATAACATAGCAGTAGTCTTTTTCTGACTTTAAGCGATAATTTCTTATTTGTTAGGAACCGTTTCATATTATCGAAAGAGGTTTTTGCTTGGTCCATTCGATTTCTGATTTCTGTTTCGCATATTCCACCCTTTGTGATCAGGGACCCTAAGTATTTGAATTTCATTACTTGGGCCAACGTTTTATCATTTATTTTGATGTTACATTTACAGTTATATTCTTTTTTTCTTGAGATTACTATTGATTCTGTTTTCTTGGCATTCATACTCAGCCCCATTTTGACACTTACTTTTACAACAACATCCAGCAGAGCCTCTAGATCTTTTTCATTTTCTGCAATAAAGACGGTGTCGTCTGCATATCTTAAGTTGTTGATATTGTGTCCGTTCAGGCTGATTCCCGCCATTCTTTCTATATTTCTCATACTTTCCTCGCTGTATACTGAGAATAAATCGGGTGAAAAGACGCAACTATTTCTCAATCCTCTTTGTATATGTTGGTAATCACTTACACTATTTTCAATTCTTACAGCGGCTGTCTGCTTCCAGTATATATTTGTAATATGATTTTCGGGTCTTTACCATCAATTTCCATCTTTTCTAATATGTTCATGATTTCTTTGTGCCTCACCTTGTCGAATGCTTTGGTTTAATCGATAAAGTAAATATAAAAACCTTTTTGCATTTTCAAGCCTTTTTCCATGGGGGTCCTCAATAAATATATAGTATTTGTTGTTCCTTTCCCTTCCGCAAATCCGCATTGTTCTTCTGCTATCTCTTGTTTGGTTTGGTTTCTTGCTCTCATTAGTAATATTTTGATAATGTTGCTCATTAGACTGATAATACGGTGAAGCTCGCATTCTGTTGCTGCAGGTTTCTTGAGTAATGTAATAAATATTGACTTTGATATGTCTTTTGGGATATGACCGCTGTTGTATACATCATTCAGAAATTCGGTGAGTGTTGACACTCCCAAATCTTTGAGTGATTCTAACCTTTCGATGGTTATACCATCTGAACATGCTGCCTTCCCCGTTCTCATCTTTCTTATTGCTAATTGGTGGTCTTTCAAAGTTCTTAATAATAGGTTTGTTCTCTGGTCTGATGTCAGGATTTTCCGTAAGAGTCTGCCCATCCTTTGATTTTATACACAAACTTGATAAGCATGTTTTTTGCTTTCCATCTCTTTTATCTTATTGTAGACCCTTGTTGAGTCATGGTTATGGCAGACTCCAATTTCTTCACACTTTTCATCTGGCCATCCTTCCTTAGCTTCATTACATTTAATTGTCATTTCTTTTTGAGTCTTTCATATTAATCTTTATTGCCTTTGCCTGTTCTTCTTTTTCTCCATCATGTCTAGGATTTTTTGTGTCATCCATTCCTTCTTTGCTTTTTGTTGCTTCTCTGGA
>RDPX01000289.1:837952-858995 GCA_003991215.1 Morbakka virulenta | reverse complement strand
ACACAAGGCAATTGATGATGCATTTTATTGTTGTGTTGGATAAAAATTTAAATCCTATTGTTATCAAAAAGGGATTTTTTTGAGCAAGATTCTTATCTTACAAGTTCATCTTTTCAACATTTAATTTTTTTGTAGCGCAAATCAAAGAGTACAAATTTAAAAATTGAAATATTTAGTGCATGGTACGGTTGGTAAGATAAGGTTTAATAACTTTGCTTCAGCTTAGATAATATTCAATTGATCTTAATAAAAAAGTGAAAATTGCTAATCAGCTTTGGCGTTAAGGATTTTTACGTATATGTCATCTAAAGCTGAAAAAGCAGGTTGTCTTTTCTATTCTTAAAATCCCTTTCCTCCTGTGCATTTGTGGTTATTTTGTTGTTCATATTTTTTCTTTTACGTTATCTTGTAGAAACCAAATGCTGTGAAGGAGAAGAAGAAGAAGAAAATTATGGAATGCCTTACTAGCTGCTCGTACATTTCTTTAGGAATACGGATACTGCTTGCTAAATCAGAGTTTTGGTTTGAAAAGTTGGGACGAGCTATAGCAGAACACCCAAAAAGATGTATATTTCTCTCACTGACATTAGTAACTCTTTGTGGGTTAGGATTGTTAAATTTACGCACAGAGACAGAAATAGAAAAACTGTTTATTCCAGTTAACACTGAATCAGAGAGAGATCTAAAATCCACTATGCCTTACTTTGTGAATTTATTTAACAGCAGAGAGCAGTCTGTAATATTGGAGTCTATTAATAATGCAAAACTACTCAATAGTCCATTGCTTAAAGCAAGCTGAAGCATTGGTTACTGATATAACAAATAGTTCACCATTTCAAAGTATTTGTTTGAAGAAGACGTCTTTTTTCAAAAATGTCCTTCAATATAATCAGTCTCAACCATGCTATATGATCAACCCATTAGAGACCATTCATAATCTTTCAAATGGTCGAAATGATCTCAACCGAGCATTAGCAGATAAAAACAGACTCATGTCAAATGGTAGAACAGCAGAAGAAAATCGAATACACATGCTTCCGACTTCATATTCAGCTAACAGAAGTATTCTAACTTCCCTAAAATTTGTGTTTTTCCTTAACGAATACAAAGAAAAAGAAAAGCGAGCCAAGGTGCTGAAATGGGAAACAGAATTCACAAAAAGAATGAAAAATTACAATTCGAAGATATCTACAAATCGGTGTTTTTCTGTAAAATATTTTGCTAGACGATCCCTCGATGACTCAATAATAGAAAGTACAGGAAAAGATATTCCTTTATTTTCTATCGCTTTTGCATTAATGATCACTTTTACCAGGTTCGTACTTGGAAAATTTTCTAACCCTATACAAGGACATGCAACTCTTAGCACCTTTGGCGTCCTTTCCACTGCATTTGGAATTCTGGCTGGTTTTGGGTTCACAGCACTGGTGGGAGTGCCCTTTGTCAGTATTGTAGGGTTGCTGTCATTTTTAGTACTGAGTGTTGGAGTAGATGATATGTTCATCATCATTGATGAATTTGATAAACAGAAAAAGGATGCAGCAGCATCAGTCAAAGTTGGCAACACTATGGCAAAAATCGGTGCTACTATTACAATGACAACTTTGACAGATATTGTTGCTTTTGTAATCAGTGCTTTCAGCTCATTTCCTGCTATACAATACTTTTGTATTTTTGCAGCCATTACATTTACTGCAGAATTTCTTCTGCAGATAACATTTTTTATTGCATTTCTCTGGTATGATGCCAGAAGGATCAGTGTTCTCAGAAGAGATTGTTTACCGGTATGTAGAGGGCAAGATAGGAAACTATGTTCAAGTGCTCCAAACAACAATGTAAGTAAAATAGCAATGAAAAAATATGCCCAATTGTTGATTAGCCTTCCTGGTAAAATAATGATCATTAGTATTGCTATTGGTCTTTTGGTATTTGGTATCTATGGCTGTATTCATATAAAAGATACTTTTGACAGAAGGTTTCTTTCTAGGAAGGGTACATACATAGTGGATTATCTCAACACATTTGAGAATGAATACTCTCAATTAATAACCGTGAATATTGTGCAGAAGAATAAAGTCAATTATGAAGACAGAGGTGTCCAAAATGAAATTCTTAATGCTCCAAAAGTTGCAGCTACTACTGGCTACTATTTGACAAAATCTCAGTCATGGTTAGAAGAATATATAAAGTGGAGTAATAACAATACAGCTCAACTTAAAAAAGCATCTTTTTCAAAAAAGTTAGAAACTTTTTTGTCAATACCAAAGTATTCATCATTTAAAGCAGATCTGTACTTTGACAACAAAAATAACCTAGTTGCCAGTCAGACACAGATATTTATGAAGCAAACCACCAGTTCAGCTTTTCAGCGAGATGCGATGATGGAGTTAAGGAAAGTTTTTAAAAAGGAAAATATTAATTTGACACCAACCGCAGATCAGTTTCTTTACTTTGAACAATATGCCTCTGTTTTGCATGAAATCATACGAAATATTTGTATTTCTGCAATAGTAATTTTGATCATCACAGCACCATTTTGTATGCATTTATTAATTTCACTTGGTCTTTTAATCGGATTTATACTGTTAATTGTTGAACTTTTTGGTTTGATGTATTTTTGGGATGTTTATTTAAACTCAGTTTCTATGATCTATTTAGTGATGTCAATTGGTTTTACTGTGGATTATAGTGCTCATGTTGCTTATGCATTTGTGACGTCGAAAAAGAAAACAACTGAAGAGAAAATCATCGATGCTTTATCAACTATTGGAGCCAGTGTACTTCTTGGTGGCTTAAGTACGTTCATAGGAATATTACCGACTGGATTTGCATCATCATCTATATTAAATGTATTTTTCAAGATGCTTTTAGGTATTGTGATTATTGGGCTTTTTAATGGACTAGCCCTCCTTCCTGTATTATTTTCCTTTTTTGGTTGGGCATTTTCAAATGAAAGCACCACTTTACTGATAGAGAGGATAATTGCAAAAGAGAAAAAAATAAAAAAAACGAGAAAGGAACGATTGTCAGACAATATCAAAGGAACATCGCATCCAGTTTCTGTTGTTGGTATTGCTGCAAGATTCCCAACAGTAAGAAACAAGGATGGATTTTGGCAGCTTTTAGTTGAAGGCAAGAACACACTTAGCGAATATCCATTAGATAGAGAACAGCAATACACGATGTTCAAAGAAAATTACAATCCGTATCGAGGAATGCAAGGCAGACTATATGTTACAAAGGGTTCTTATCTGGAAGATATGGACTATTTTGACAACAACTTTTTTGGTATTTCTCATTCAGAAGCTAAGATGATGGATCCACAGCAACGAATTCTTCTTCAAGGTGTGTTTGAGGCTATTGAAGATGCTGGTATTACTGTTCAAGAAATACAGTCAGTTACCACTGGTGTATATGTTGGAGCAATGAATCTTGATTATACTGCTGTTGTGCCATATGATCATAATATTGGAATCGATCAGTTTACTGGGACTGGGACTGCTGGTTCAATTATTTCAAATCGTATTTCGTTTGCTTTAAATCTTAGAGGGCCTAGCATTACAGTTGACACTGCTTGTTCTAGCTCCTCAACGGCTCTTAGTATTGCATTAGATCATTTGAAAGGAGGCAAGTGTGATATTGCAATTGTTGGAGCCTCCAATATTATAGTTGATCACATGAAACAGTTAATTCTCTGCCAAGCTATGATGTTGGCACCTGATGGCCAATGTAAATCATTTGATGCTCGATGTGATGGTTATGGGCGCGGTGAAGGAATGGTTGTTGTGATTTTAAAGGCGTGTTCAAATTTTCGATTGTCTGACAAGAGCATTTATTGTAACATATTAGCTTGCAATATGAATAGTGATGGTCAGTCATCAATTCCAATGACAGCACCGAGTGTTGAAGGTCAGAGGAGGCTTTTTGAAGCTACATGTATGGAAGCAGGTATCAATCCAAATAGAGTAGAATATTTAGAAGCCCATGGAACAGGCACAGTTATTGGAGATCTTGTAGAAACCCAATCAATCTCACATGCATATTGTCGTTATCGCGATCAGAAAAATCCTCTTTTAGTAGGAAGCCTTAAATCTAATGTAAACCATACTGAATCTGCAGCAGGGTTGGCTGGGCTAGCAAAAGTTTGCTTGATGATGGAAAATAAAATTCTTGTACCTACAGTTGGCATACAAGAATTGAACAGCAAACTTGGAATGGCAAACAAGGCACTTTATGTTGTACAACAGTGTACCGAATGGGTTGGTACCCACTCTGATCTTCCTAGATGTGCTGCAATAAATTCATTTGGATTTGGAGGCAGTAATGCTCACATTATTGTAAGAGAACCTGAACACACTAAAGATAAAGATATTTTTGACGCAGAAAAAGCTTTGGGGGATGATAAAAATCGTGTAATGTTGCTTTTGGTATCAGCAAAATCCAAACAAGCCCTCATAAAGCAGGCTGAAGTCTTTGCAGATTGGTTGTCAGAAAAACCTGATGATACTCAGACAGCTCTTGATATCTGTTATTCATTGGCATTAAGGAGAACTATTCATAACCATCGACTTTCCATTTCATTTAAGAACTTAAGGGACGCTTGCCAAAAATTGAAAACTTTTGCATCCAAGGAAAACGCAGGTATGCTTGGACCATCAGTATCATATAGCCGTGTAAAATTTTCATCGCCAGATATTGCGTTCGTATTCAGTGGGCAAGGTACTTATTGGGATAACATGATAGAATCCCTGTCTGAACATTGCAAATTAAAGGTGTATTTTGATAAAGTGGAACAAGAGGTATATAAAAGTGAAATAGTAAAATCCTTTTTGAAAGATATGAAAACTAGAGAAGGAAAAGGTAGTCGTCAAGAGCCTATTATACTAAAACCAAACAAGGGAAATACGTGCTTGGTGTTAAATAATCTGACAAAGCAGCAACTTGATATTTTTAAACTAGAATATGCTGTTTGCCAATTACTGATTGAAAAGTGCAACATCACTCCTAAGGTTGTAATTGGACATAGTCTTGGAGATATTGTTGCTGCTTGTGTCTCAGGAAATATTTCATTGATGAATGCAATCGAAATTATTATCATCAGGTCAGAGCTTCAAAATCTTTGTCGAGTTGATGGAAAAATGGCAGCACTAGGTAAGATTAATTTTTCATTTGGGAAATATTTTAAAGGGTAAGATTTTCTAGATTTGAACATTTTTGAGATCATTTTCATAAAGAAATAATTTTTTAATTTGTTTATCTTTTCACCAGGTAAGATTTTATTGCCTATGGCACTTTTGTTATTAGGAATTTTATTTCTGCTTTGGGAAACTTATTACTAGGTAATATTGTTTTAGATTTGATTAGTTTTGATACAATATTAAGTTTTTGATACAACGATTAACATTTGATCTTATAATTGGTAATTTTTAAATGGTTTGTTGTTTTTGCTGGTAAGAAAATTGGTATTAGATTGAAAACTTCAACTGTGTTGAGGATTTGTGGATAGTTTTCCTTCGTCATTTTAGCTCAAAAATAGCTTTTACGCATTGCACTAGGTTTAATTAGATACTTACATATACGCACGTAAATGAGTAAAAGCAAATATTCTTGCATGTTCTGTTCTATATGTACCATTACCATTGAAGAATGTTCATTTATATGCAGTTGGCGCTTGTGTGTGATAAATCGTATAACGTTCTTATCAGTGACATTTTAGTTTAATAAATGTAGATAGATGCATCAAATATCAAAGAACGGATGGAAACTTTATAGCTTAGTAACGAGGTGACAAAAACAATTTAGCCTAATGGTTCAGATTTAAGTTTCTTTTCTATATTTTTCAAATGCTTTTAACTGGGCTTATTATTAAAGTTGTACAAGATTATCACACCTCTTACAGCTACTCTAAAAATTCCAATACCCAGATAGTGCTCAGGGTTCAAGGTTGAGGGCTGATCTTTGTACTTAATGGTCTACTTTAAATATTACCTTTTAGTATATTACATTTACAAATAATTACAATAACATATTTGCTTTGATAAGTAGATAGGATCTGTAGGACCAGTGGGCAAAGATTTCTCTAAATAAAAATAACAATTCATTACAGAAAATCAATATTTTGTTGACTATTTTAGCAATATTATTTTATTGCTAAAATGATACCCACGATATAAGAAAGTTTTTTAAATACACATCTTTACATAAATACTAATAATAGAAATTGTTATCAATAACCACCAAGTAGAAAAATATGTAGCATTTAAATTATAAATGACTTAAAACATGCACATATATTTATTTATAGTTTTATTTATTTTTTAATTAATTAATCAATTAGTCTATTTATTGTTTTATTTATCTATTTATTGTTTATTTATCTATTTATTTATTAAGTTATTTATTTATTTAATTAGTTATTTAGTTACTTATACAAAAAGTAACTATGTAAACTGGAGATTTTTGCCCTATTTTATTTCTGCAAAAATATAGTTAGCAGTCACTTTTATTTTATTAAACTAGAGTACAAGGTCTTCTGAAGATAATCCTCTTTTTTATCTGTTTATTACGATAGGGATGTCAGACAAAGATACGCAAAATTTAATTGAAGAGTTAGAATTGACTGGAAAGGTGGAGATTGCTGCAGTTAATGATGCTGGTAATGTTACTATTAGTGGAGACGAAGGTGGTATTCATAAAATTGTTGAATATTTAAGATCCAGTGGAAGAAAAGCAAACTGCAAAATTTTAGCAACAGCCAAAGCATACCATAGTCACCATATGGACGAAATCAAACAATTATTTTGGGAATACGCAAAGAGGATTAAATTTAAATCAAAATGGAGTGCAACTCAATTTATTAGCTCTGTGTATGCAAAACTCATGGAAACAAAGGAGATAAAAGCTGCCTATTGGTGGGACAATGTGAGGGAAAGTGTAAAATTTTATGATACTGTCAAGAGAGCACTTGAGCTTAACTGCAAGGTTTTTGTAGAGATAAGTCCTAGGCCAGTGCTTAAATCATATCTTTACAGCATTTGCAAATCTTTTAGTTCTAAAACAAAAGGAGAGGAAATGGAAGTGTTAACTTGTTTTCCAAAAAGCAGCGTAGAAGAAAAAATTGACTTCCTGTATTCAAATTGTATTGGAGAACTTTTCAATATTGGATGTTTGGTTAATTTTGGAGATTTATTTGCGTTTCAAAATGCACAATTTGTTCGCTATCCAACATATTGCTGGCAGGAAACAAAATTCTGGCCGAAAATTGAAAAAACAGTTGACAACAACAAAAAAATTCTGCTTGGAAATGCAATGGTATGCATTGATTCAATTTTATAAGAAAACGTTAATTATGTTATTATTTTATCTTTTTTTACTTCAGGCAGTGATTTATTTTAAATAAGTTATTTAAAGAAGTTAGTTGCTATTCGTTTCTTTCTACATACAGGTTACTTTCTCACAACAAACTTTTATATTTTACTTTGTAATACATATAATGAACGGGTTTTTATTAAAATGGCTGGAAATACATAATTTATTGCATTTTATATATGCACATTACTTATTTCTGAAAACGTGCTTACTTTAACACAGTGCCATATTTTAAAAACTATATTTTTATAGACGAGGTTATTTCAAGTTATTAATCAAAAACATGTCATTGCTTCCTCCCATTGCTGTCAAGCCTGACAATGGGAGAAGTATCTCTCGAAATGTAGCTTGGAAACGGCTTACACGACTCATGACATGATAAAGCTCTTACATCCATCTCATTGTTTATTTTATTTCAATAACTTTTACTTTATGTATTATTTATTACAACATTCTGTAATTTATCCTCTCTATTTCTATCTCTTTCTTTCTTTCTCTCTTTTGTTCTCTATTTTTTCTCTCTCTTTCTCTCTCTTTGTAAATTTTTACTTTAGGGGTATGTATTAAAATTTAATTTCGTCCATATATCACCTTCTTGCAAGGATTGCTCATACAATTTACTTATTAACTTATTCACCTGGGCTTCCCTTACCATTCGATTTCCTCCATCTCTCACCTTTCTGATGTCTTATGTTATCGTTATCCAACTTAGTTAACTGACGTTATCAAAAAAAGCTTTTTATTGGTCTTCCTCTTCCTCTGCTTCTGGATCACTTTTTCTGTGCAACCAATTCTTTACAGTATTCTGTAACATCATAGGTCAAAATAAAGTCCTTTTTATCCTTTACCTTTTAAACAACCCACTACCTATCCTTATACGAACCAATCGAAAACACGAGGCTGTCTAAAAGTCTTTTAGTGCTTTACAGCTAATACTACTGTCTTTTCATACGTTAATAATGCAATTATCGGACTATTTGCAATTGCTATCCTTCATATTTTTTGACTCGTCGTAATCATTTATGAAAAATGCACAAGGATATATAAACTCATTAACTGTTGTAATAATTTTTCCATTTATCAATCACTATTTGTCCATTACAATTTTGACTCTGTTGCACGTTCATAATTTTCCTTTTCATCTTGATTTATTATTAAGACAGCCTCGCTACTTGTAATTTGTAGTCTGTTAATCAGCTGTTTTAGCTCTTTTGTGTTTTCAGCTGCACAATATCGTCAACACATCTTAGATTGATTGTTCTTCTTGCTCCAACTATTTTCTTCTTATTACATTTTTAATACATGCCCATGATATTCTCAACGTAAATATAAAGATGTGTGGATAGAATGCATCCCTGACGGTTTACTTTTCAATAGTAAACCATTTGGTCAATCTGTATCGAGTTCTTTTAGCTCCTATTTGCTGATCATATATAGCTTTCAACAACATTGGGATATGTTTAGAGAATCCCATTTCATTTATTGTATCTCAGAGATTATCATGTACAATCACATCAAATGCTTTTCCATAATGAATGAAGCAGAGGAATAAATCAATATTACGTTCATATATATATATATATATATATATATATATATATATATATAGATATAGATATTCAAATATATATTTATTTATTTATAAAGTTAAGGACTACTAAAATTACTTGTTTCCATACCAAAAGCAAATTAGCAACCGTAAGCAAGCAAAACCTCAACCTGCTTCATTCTGCATCTCCTTAAATTTCTTCCAACTTACTAATAAAAACGTTTTAGTAACTCATCCAAATTGAGAGACCCTGAGATATTCCCTGATTTATTTCATAAATCTTTTAGATTAGTTTTTGATCACTTCTATTTTCCTTCTTTTGTTGCCAAACATATTATTTTCCAGATTCTTTTTTGATCATTTTTAGATTTAATTTATTTCGTATTTTAATACATATTAAGTCTGTTACCTTCCTCATAGATATTTTTACTAGACCTAAGTTTTCTCTTTACACTCTATTCACAGTATGTAAGTATATTGTTACTACCTTTGTTGTACTAACTTTTATAGAAAACTCGTTGCTAGTAATTTACACTTTTCATTTGGAACTTACATTTTAGTTTTGTTATCTGAAAGCCATCTTACTTTATTATAAGTCGATGTTACACTTCTTCATCTGTACGTAAGAGTGCATCATATTCATCCATGGCTTGCCAGTAAGTGGAGACACATAAACATAACCAGGCATTGTTTTCTTGTCAAGTGACTGGCGTTTCAAATTGTTTCCTCATATTTAAATATATACATATATGACTTCCTCTATTTAAACTCCTTTACTATTCTCCTGATGTTCTTTTTCTATTTTCCTTTGGATCTACTCTAGTTTCCAACAATTTATCTCCTCTGTTTTGTAGCAATGAAGTAGTGAATAGACAATTAAAAACCACTTTGATTATTTTGTTTATCTTTGTTATTTCTTACTCTTAAAAATCAGGGAAAAGACACTAATGGTGATGATGTGTTTAAGAATGAAATTGATTTGCACAAGCACAGTTTCCTCAAAGATCACATACTTCGTGATGTTGGAGTAGCGTTTCCTGGTGCAGGCTATGTAGAAATTGTTTTGGAAGCAGTCTTGGATGGATTTGAGCCTCAAGGACTTGTCTTGGAGAATCAAAGGTTTGAAAAAATTTTCTCACTCTCTGAAGACAAAGTCTATTATATAAAAACCATTGTAAGGAAATGGAAAGAGGCAGGAAAGCTTAACGTCGATATATACAATGTAATTAATGATCAAGAAATTCTACTATCAACTTGTAAGGTCACAAAAATGAAAGAACATGCCAGTGGACGTCCTTTATCTCAACTTGGTAAATATTGCCTTTTATTCGTTTTAAAAATCATAAAAACAACTTACACTACAAAAAAAGCAATATATGTAAAAAGGGCACATAGGAAATTTTACTTCTGCCGTTTAGATTAGGTGTATATTAGCAGAGAGACCGGCAAGCAGTGGTAACTTTGAATAAAGATTAAAAGAGAGATATGACGTAGGAAAGAAGAGAGGCAGAGAGAGAAAGAGAGAGAGAGAGAGAGAGAGAGAGAGAGAGAGAAAGAGAGAGAGAAAGAGAAAGAGAAAGAAAGAAAGAAAGAAAGAGATAGAGAGAGAGAGAAAGAGAAAGAGAAAGAAAGAAAGAAAGAGAGAGAGAGAGAGAGAGAGAGAGAGAGAGAGCGAGAGAGAGAGAGAGAGAGAGAGAGCGAGAGCGAGAGAGAGAGCGAGCGAGCGAGCTAATGTTGAAATAGCTTGGACAACTGTTAAAGATATTATAATGCATATTTTATGATATTATTCATTAAATTCAATTTCAAATAATATATTTATATGGCTAAATAAAGCCACTAGGTGCATAGAACTGTGACAGAAACGAAATTAATATTATTAAATCAAAAGATACGATTTGATCTTACGCTTTAAAAATTTTAAGTTATGTGATGGAGATAAGTTGTCAACATTCAAAAAATTACCTTATTTATTCGCCCAAGAAAGAAGACTATATTAATAAAAAATTTTTACAATAGGTAAAACAAATTAGTATGGTAAAATCGTTGAGAAAAACGAATAACACAAGGTGCAATAATCTGAAAAGTTATCACCAAGGAAAGTTCATTAGAATATGTTCCGCTATTACCTCTAGAAAAGACTAAGAGAAATTCTATTTCGTTGGTGAGTCAATGATTAAAGATGAGAAGAAAGTGTTGGAGTTAATACATTACACAAACATCTCTGAGAAATAAGATAGGATAATAAAAGTTTATTTTAAAAGAAAAGGGTTAACCTTGAAGTTAAGCATTCAAGTCAATTTGATAGACATAATACTTACATATTTATTTATACTTGCCCTGCTTTTGTTCTCAGTTTTATTTGACATTTTAAATATGATTTACATTTTAATTTCATTGTTTTATTTTAGTTCTTTCGGAGGACCACAGGACACGTGCAAAGGAATATTATGACATAGGACATATTAAAAGAAATGCTGAAAAGACTTACACAAGGGCTGAGTTACAGGAAATAACACATGGTGGAGGAATTGAGTGTAAAGATGGTTTTTCTATCTTTGAAAAAGGTTGGCAAATGGAAGGAAGACTTCTGGTGAAAATGAAATTACCTGATTGCGTAGCCAATAGTTTAGATAAGTTTGTCATCCATCCAAGTATAATTGATGGGTGTCTTCAGAGTATGCTTGTTGCACTTTCCGGAGGAGATGGAGTGCTTGTAATTCCTGTGGCATTTAGAAAGATGATTTTGTTCCCAATAACAAATACGTTTACCCATTTTTACTGCATAATTAATTATGTAAAAGGAAGTCCCGAAAAGACAATTGCTCAGGTCATTTCTGAAAATGGTGAGCCATTATTTATATTTCAAACCGTGGAGGTAAGTCACACTGCAATAAATGTAAGACATCAATATATTTTTTTGTATTAAAAGGAGAGGAAGTCAAAATATATTTCACTGAAATTTCAATATTTTGAAAAATAGAGAATAAACAAAATAAATAGCTTGCAGTTTTAAAAATCGAATTGCATTTCCATGTCTCTTAGAGTACCTGAAAACTTCTACTAACCTTGAATACAAAAAAATTTCAAACATGTTTAGATTCTGTTGCGAATCCCTTAGGTCAAGGATTTTGGACACATAATGAGATTATGAATTTAAAACGTATACCAGGTGGTAACTATGCTGTAGATTAAATTAGATGACTACATCTGATGATTGATTGTGAAAAAACAGACTATAATAATAAAAGAACATTTAAAAATCATCAAATGATATACTAACCAGCAAATGAATATTAATATGCAAAATCCATAAATAATTCGACTTCCATATATAATTACTATTATATGAAAAATAGTGTAAGAGTTGAGCTACAAGAAAATGTTTATTAAAAAATTCTCTTGTACCTCCAACTCCTATACTACTGAATAGGATTTACACATTAGAAAAATCAGACTTATGAATTAAATAATTAAAATTGAAAAAAATTTGATTGCATTGCAAAGGGTATAGATTATGCAAAGATAAGTATATTAGCTATTAATATAAAGATTCTTGAAATCCTTTTATTTCTTATTTTACGACACTAATGAGAAAAACGGTTATTTTTTATATTATCTTCTTACTTTAGATAGTCTAGATAAAGCGTAAATTTTTCTTCCATTGGATCGACATTGTAATAATTTATAGTCATTTTCAAACTCCCGAATGGTCTTTACCTAATCATTTTGGGAATTCCAATAAGTAAGAGTTGGTACAAATCTCAAGTTAGAAAATGCTTGAATGTCTGAATTATGTCTGAATTATGCAAGTATTTTAACTTTTCTGAAAGCATATTTACATACCTTATCGAGGTGGGTATTTACATTTAATAGACTGTAAATGTGAACTTCAAGGATTTTGTACCCAGTAGTATAATTTAAAAACTGAATCGGTATTTGATGCTAATTGTTTCTTTGTATTTATTTGGGAAAACGTTGTGTTGTGTCAAACAATATTGTTTCTGATTTCCTTTATCAGGTTTGTTATAATGTGGTTTAATAACAACATCATAGAAAAGTTAGTGAAAGGTAAAAAGATATATATTTCTGGGAAGATTGTATTCTGAAAAGTATAGTAAATTCCAAATCAATTCCTTTGTCATATATATATATAATTTTTTGTTCTACATGTTTCGAATTTCAAGTGTTTTTATATATACTATCACTTGGTTTCGACTAAAGTCAAAATAGACAATGTTTTTACCTGTATTTTTTATCAGCACAGGATACAAAATTGAGATGATTTTAAGAGGATCAAAACTGATTATCAATTGCTTTTGATTGCCAGATTGAAGTCTTTAACTGTATTACGTAAACGTTTTCTCTTATAACCTAAGATTTTAAGACAATAACATTACAGTAGAACATGACCATCTAATATAAAGTGAAATTTTACAATGTTTTTATTGAAGTCAATTTTATTTTATATAACTTTTTCGAACAGGTGGTGGCATTAAATAAAATTCAAACTAAGCTTACTTTTGAAGCTTCATTCTGTGGAGTAAAATATAATCCAATATCACTTGGCAATGAAACTAACGTCGATTTCAGCAATTTGAATTGGATCATAATTGGTTTAAAAAATTATGCAGTCCACAATACATTTTTCAAGTACTTGGAAAATTATGGAATATGTAACAATTGCCTTAATGTAGTTGAATTCGAAAACGACATCGAAACGTCTTCCAATGAGAACCATGAAAGGCCAAGATTGATAAATTACCTGTCAAACAATAAAAATAACATTGTTGTAAATTTTGTCCCTGCTTGTCTCAAGGATTGGTCAAATCAAAGGGAGGATATTGAAATAATTCAAAGGATAATCTTCTACTATTGTTTTGATACTGCTCAAGAGCTATTCAATCACAGCAATTGCAGAATCGAGTATGTCACAACTGAGGACATAATTATCTCAGATAGTAAGCAGTTTTTCCCTAATGTTGGTGCAAAACAATCAAAATATCCATTGTGTTCATTAATCTGGGGAATTGTGAAAGGAGTTCGAATGGAAAGACCATCACTAATTATCCAGTGTGCTGACATCAGCAAATTTGCCGATGCTTCAGAACTTCAGTTGCTAATGAACCATTGCTCTCAGGAACCAAATGAACCTGATGTAGTCATTCGAAAAAACAATTGCTACTCTCCGCGACTCTATGCAGTGGAAGATACAACAAATAGAAATGAGATTTTGCTGAACAAATGTGATCTTTCTAATGCACCACATTATTTGACGATTACACAACAAGGACGATTACAAGTGATTGAAGGTGAGAATCCAAAAGAGTGTTTACCACAAAACGTGGAAATTGATGTTGTTTCTGTTTCAACACTTGTGGGAAAAATAAAACAATCCCCGCCTTTAATTGACAAGAAAGTACAATATGATAACAAACAAGTATTTTGCATCAGTGGACGAATTAAAAAATGTGGAAATGAAATTAGCAATAACCTACTGTGTAAAAATGTCATGTGCTTTCATTATGGTAATCGAATTTACAATAAAATGCACGTCGATAGATCTAAGATTGTTAATATACCAGGTACATTAACTCATGAAGAAGTAACAGTAACAGCTGGGTATTTGATTCTTGCATCTTTGATTGTAAGGGAAGCTAAATCTAAAGTCTCATCATGTCACTCTTGTTTGATTGCTTTTGGTAAAACAAATTCAGAACTGTCATTTGCTTTATCAATTGCTGCAAAAGCCTGCAATTTGGATGTTTCAACAACAGACATTAAATACGATGACGGAATGGCACGTTTGGGCATTGGATTTGTAAGCATATTTAGCATAACAGATCAAAGTCAGTTTAAAGCTGACAAAATGGAGAAGTATGATTGTATTATCTTTCCAATGGATCTTAATGGAGGAGAAAAGAAAATATTGGCATCAGCAGTAAGAGAAGAAGGACTTTATCTAGGTATTTGCTGTCAGGCAAAGGATACTTTGCAAAACCATACGGGATTTCCAAGTTATTACCACGGGATACAGATGAGTATATTTGATTGTATGAATGTGACTGAAGAGGAAGCTCTAAATGAATGGGCGACAATATGTCCATATTTACAAGATACCAGTAACATATGGGGAGCAACTCTTCAAAGGCCTTTTAACGTCATAGATCCTTATACTAGTTCTCAGAGGAATGATTTCATTGAATTTCCATCATATTGTACATTTAATCTAAATTCTACCAAGCAAGCTCAAGTGAAATTGGAAAAATGCACTTTGGATCACTTTGGAGTTAAGCAAGAAAGGACCTATCTGGTTGTAGGTAAGGAAAATCATTAAACCATTGACCATTGATCAACCTGTATGTTTATGTTTATTGTATGTATTTGTACTAGCTAAAATATTGGCCTGTGTAAAATAATATTTTAAGCAGAGATTTAGATTTCCTTAAATTAAAAGACTATTTTTCTTAATTCTCTAATTCAAGGTACATTTTACATCTTAGAAGATAGACTTCATATATATATATATAAATACAAAATTGGATGAAGAAATATGTCAAGCTGTATACAAATTAAAAACAACAATATAGGTATAAGATGAAACATAAATGCACATATTGTTATTTCAATTTGAATGAATGAATAAAATACAGACAATAGATGTTGAAATCTCTTGACGTCATGGACTCAGTAGATATAAAAATGTTGACATAATATAGTTTCTTTAGCTGCATGCAAAGTTAGGGATAATAATAACTCTTTAAGTGTGGATAACAGAGAGATAAATAAAAAAATAGGTGACAAAAAAAAAGGAAAAAGACAAGTAGAGATACAGAATGTAATTTGACAGATATTTTCCTTTCTTTAGGTGGTCATAAAGGCCTGGGACAAGAGACAACCTTGTGGCTTGCTGATCTTGGTGCAACCCATTTGGTCACTTGTGGTAGATCTAAACTGCCGTCTGATGCGATACAAATGTTTAAAGAAGAATCCACAAAGAGGACGTGTGTATCTTTTCACCATGTAGTATGTGATATTACTACCTTGCAAGGCATAGAGATACTGGAGACCAAATTGAAACTCTTACCTAAGTTGGCTGGTATTGTATGCAGTGCTGTTGTTTATGATGATAAGCTAATTGCAGATATAGGCTACGAAAGTTTCAAAAAGGTTTTAAATCCAAAGGTGATTGGTATGTATTTTATTGATTTATTTGTTTTTCTCCACCAATAATTGTCAATATTTGTATCCTTGGTCAATGTTTGATTGTATTGTACTTCAATTTGTCTCTAATTTAAAAACAAAAAAAGTAAATAAAATATTTTTTGTATTATATTTCATTTATCACAAGAAACGACGCTCATCCTAACGAGTAAAATGTCCAATCAATGAAATAAGACGATTTACAAATGTCATCTAACGGTTTATAAACTCTTTTCATTTCATGATTATTTATTCACTGAAGAAGAAAATTTTGACAATTAAAAACATATACTATTGACTAAAAAAATACTGTTTCGATAATAATATGAAGTAATACTGTTTTAATATCATAGACTTACATTGTACCCTGTGTAAAACAGGTATTACATTATTACAGGATATTATCTTGCCGATAAAATTAGATAAGCTTTTTTATACAAGAACACTACTTCAAAAAAGATAACATATTATAAACAAAAATTATTCTCTATATGGTCAAAGTTTATAAATTAGTATACGATAGTATATAACTAGTTTATAATATGCAATACTTGGTTTGGTGACATTACGTTGGTTGACAAGGAGTTGGTTGACAGGGAGTTGGTTGACGGGACAAAAGGTTGACAGATAAAACGTTGACAGTACAAAAAATATTGACGAGAACTATTGGTTGACAGCTCAGAATGCAACATGAGCATTCACAAGGATGCAACAGACCCAGAGTGCTTGACACATAGTGGTTTATTTCATATATTGGTAGACAATGACATGGTGGTCTTTCTCTGTGTTACTGTGAGATTCATCCATTGTATTTTTATCATTCTGATAACTGTTGAAATATTATTCACTGTCCTTTCTTTTGTAACTTGCTTTCTTGACCTGTTTTGTCGAAACACATTAATACAGCCATTTCACTGTGACTCATGGGACATTTGGTGAAAATTATCAAATTCATAATGATCTGTAGAGTCCAACTAATGAGGTAGTAAAGAAACTGGGTGGTGATATGAAAGAGTATATGGTAATGATCATTTAAAGTATTATGGCTAGTAGTTACTTCACCTTGTAACTAAGAAACTTAACAATCTATAGTTGTGACTCACGGGACTGCTAGAATTTGATTTTTTCAACAAGTGTTTCATAATTTCATTTTCCTAGTGAACTTTGAAATTGCATCTATTGAATCATTCTAGATAGGATCCTGAATGATATGGGAAGTAATTTCTAGAAAAAATATCAGATAAAATATTTTTTACAATTAGTTATTACTTTTAATGCAGTGTGACTCACGGGACAAAAAAAACGTGACTCATGGGACCAATTAAATAAATAACTCAATTTCATGGTAAAAACAATTTTGGAACATTCTAAAATACAATTTGAGAAATAATTACATTATACAAATTGCACTTGATTTACATTATGTCTCTCTAAAGTTTTCTTTTCGACAAAATCTAGGACATTTGGTGCAAACTCTAATTGGTCTCTTGAAGTCATATGATAGATCGACTGTGGAACAATACATATAACATCAGTTTTATCTTGCCAAGACTGATCCTCTACAAGAGACCAATGATAAAAACATCCTGCTTTAGCCATGTAAAGTAAATGGACATCCTCACCATCTGTCTCCACAACTAGTGCTATGTAGACTTTTGCTATTTTTTTGCGCTTACCCGCTAAGTGTATGGCAACCATTTTTCCAGCAAGGATATCACAGTCACTACTGGCACTAGATTAAATTTCTGTGGTTTGAACAGCTTTGTTATCCTCATTTACCTTTTGAGAAGAGTAGAGCTTTGTGGTAAGAGCATTGTTACCTGAGCTAATAAGGGCATGGCATTGACTTAACTTTGGAACAGGTATTGCAGATTGGAAAAATTTCTTACAAATTGAAAGATGTTGATTGCTCTTCTAGTTCAGTGTTCATAATTTAAAAAATTATCACATTTTTTACATCTGAAATAGCTGTAATGAAACCCTCTAAATCATTTATGATACACAATCTAGCTTGATTCCAATATCATTTATAAAGTTTGGAAACATTTTGAAAACACTACCTAGAGCTCCACTAACAATTAATACAACCATAACTTTGCTTAGATTCCAGTTGCCAATCAAGTCACAATCAAGCCAGAAAAAATACTTATATAAGTTTCACCAGTATGTATATATTGTAGTTTCAATATTGTGACTCGTGGGACTGTGACTCTTGGGACAAAGTTTCAAAATTAAATTTCTGCCATAAATGCAAAGACAGTGAGTAAACATTCATTTCTCCTTAGCACCCTTACAAATAACAACAGAACTGGAAGTGAAGTTTTTTTGGTTCTTGTTACTATAAGGATATACAGAAATGTTTATTTCATAACTTGACTCACGGGACAATATATCTGAGAGTGTTTTAAAACGTATTTTAGAAAAGATTGGTTAGACTGACGGTTACTTCCTTATTCACAGATTTTCAGAATGGCTTATCATGAGACAAAAATAATTATAAAATTATTACCAAGTACCTAATTGTTCCTGAAAAAGAACAACAAACCTATCACACTTTTCAGGAAAAGAATTATCTAAGGCTGTGCCTCGTGACAGGAATAATTCCTAAATATCTAGCAGAATGTTTTACAATGCAAATTTTGTTAATTCTTACACTTGAGACAACATATGACATTATAAGAAACTGTGAAATTACTGTGAAATGGCTGATTATGTTTTCGTTTCATTTCCTTTAGTAATGCAAACATAGAGACCTTATGTTTGTCGAACATTCAATCAAATTTGTTGTCCCAATCCTGTATGGCCTTGTTTGTGCGAGATCGGTTATTATGGATAGTAGTCTCGTATTCCATTTTGAGGGAGGCTATGGGTGTTGAATTGCACGTCTGAGAACTTGGGCGGATCTACTCGTATGAAGTTGACTTCGACATAATTTTAGATTTTGTCGATTTTCTGTCGCACTTCACTATCTTCCTTGAATGGATAGGCATCTTGTAATGCTTGAAAAGTGCTGTGCAAATCATTGAGCGGTACGACTGCTAGAAATATCATAAATTGTTAAAACTCTTTACAACACCACCCTTTGTATTACATTCTTGTTACAGTAGCACTTTTTGTACTCTTCGGTAGAGGAATTGCGCAAAATGGAAATAACATCACGACAATTTTATAGGTGAAAAAACTGCCTTGAAATAGTTCACTGATGTCTTTTCAAAGTCCTGTACTTCTCTTTAGGGATTCTTATTGGAATCGTTTATTTGCATATCTTTGGTTGTTTGTGTATTGTGCTTAATATTCTTGTATTTATTTCCTTCGCTTTGTTGTTAGTTTGAAACTATTTTTTCATTGACTTTACATGAAGGTTAAATAATTGGAATAGAATCGCAGGAACTGCTTTGAAAATTCCATTGCCATACCAAGTGACGAAAGCAAATAGTCATCAAAAGTTTCACTCAGTTGCAAGAACAATGAAACTCTAAACCCGCCTGTCGTTCTTCCGCATTTCCACTATTGTAGAGTAGGATTTGTTCTCCAGCAAATATGATGTCATTAGGTGGTACGATCAGCAAGTCTTGGATATTTTCTGGATTTGGTGGCAAAAAGGAGTGCCTTTTTTGGTTAATAGATCTTCTCATGGATTGTCTTTCCGGCAGGTTTACTTGTGCTGGATCAGCAAGCTAAAGTATTTCATCCCGGTTTATGGAAGCAGGATAAAAAATGGGTTGGTTAACGCTAGTAAAATTTAATCCTCCCTCTCAATAATAGGGTTTTAAATATATTAAGTATCTATGAAATGATTATTGTCAGATATTGCTATTTTCTTCTCATTTTCTTCATAACAAATTCCGCCAAGATTTTTTTTAATTCTAGGTACAATTAGACTGTACGAAATGGTTTGTGGTCTCAATGTCAAATTGGATTTTTTCATTTTGTATTCATCAATTGTTTCTGCAATTGGCAATGTTGGACAAACATCTTACACAGCTGCCAATTTCTTCATGAATGAATTTGCAAACCAAATGAAACAGCAGACAGGACAGAATTTCCTCTCTGTATGCTGGGGACCTATGAGTGGAGCAGGATTTCTCTCCCAAAATGAAGACATTGCTTCTCTCATTACAGAAAAAATGGGACTGAACATGATTCCTATTGAAACAGGTAAAAATATCATAACTAAGTCCTTTAATGTGAGAAAATATGACAGTTGATCATACAAACAAAGAAAGGGGAGATATCACTCAATTATTCAAAGTAAAATTCACTACCTTCTAGACAAAAAGAAGAAATAAGAGCCGAGTACATTGAGATCTAATAGTTATGAAAAGATACTTTTTAACTGACTGATTGATAAACAATCAACAATCCTATTTATTCTTGATGTAACTCGGCATTTGATGACCTAATGGATGTCACCTACTATTCAAACATATTTAAGTATACACAAGTATGTATTTTTGCATTCAAAAATAATGGAGAAGAGAGATATAGAAACTGATGCTTTTGAGATATTTTTTACACAAAAAAATTTGTTTTTAGCTTTTTTCGAATATTAAAAATTAAAAAAATATTTAGTCATAAGAATCAATTGTCATACTACTAATATATCCATTTGTAACCCCTATAAAAACAATTGATACACCCCTATCAATCAAAGGTTTTTTGTATGTTACTTTGTTGACGTAGTATTGGTTTAAATGTTTTATTACCAAAAAAACCACATTTCAACATTTAAACATCAAAACCCTATATGTATATAGAATTTTGATGAATAATGATCTTATGACTTTTTCCATTTTATTTCTTCATTATTATTAATTTTTTAACTTCTTGTTCCTACAGTTCAAGAAATAGGGGTCTCGGCATGCAAAGTATTTGAACTGCCTAGTTACTTGCTTCTTTGCGTGAATAAGCGCAAATAACCAA
>RDPX01000289.1:815688-830806 GCA_003991215.1 Morbakka virulenta | reverse complement strand
CTACGCATTATGTCTGGAAACCTTCTTTTCTCGGCATCCCTCTTTGCTTTGTAGATTGCTTGCCTAGCTGCTCTCTTAGCCTCCAGACACCTTTCTTTGTTCACTAACCCCTTTTTCCATTGACTCCACAGCCTTCTTTTCTCTTTCACATAATTTTCAACAGAAGCATTCCACCACCATGTCACTCTATGACGTGGAGGCCCTTTTGTTTAGCCACATACTAGGTCTGTGGCTTTCAAAAGTGAATCCTTGATCTTCTCCTATTGCTCGCTCACTCTTCTTCGGTCTTTTCCTGGAGTAGCACCCATAATTCCATTCACTTGATCTTAAAAGGCCTGCTTTACTTGTCCATCATTTAGTCTCCACACCTTTCTCCTTGGGATATACTTTCTTTTCACTTTATATACTTTCTTAATCCTGAAGTCACAAAGTACTGGCTTATGCTGGGTCACAAATTCTTCACCAGGTATCACTTTTACATCTTGCAAATACTTCCTGTCTTGTGTCTTTACCAAAATGTAGTCCACTTGAGTCATAGCTGCCCCAGACTCATAGGTTACCAGATGGCTGTTCCTTTTCTTGAAAATAGTATTCACCGAGGCTGTTCTTCCAACATGGCCATTTATATCACTTGCAATAGCAACAACTTCTTTCTCTGCCAGCTTATCAGTGACTGCAATGAGACTGCCATAGAATTCATCCTTGACTTCTTCACTCAAGCCACATTGTGGTGCATACACTGATATTGCTGTGAAGATTGTTTCACCTATCATCAGTTTAGTCAGCATAATTCGATCACTTATGCGTTTGACATCAATCACCTTGTCTATCCATTTCTCTGCCACAAAGATATCTACTCCACCTGTGACTTTTCCATTACCAATCCAAAAAAAATTGTATGTTGCCTTTTTCCCTTCTATCATTCTTACAGATTTCCCTCTCCATCGTGTTTCTTGGATGCAGCACAAATCAATGTATCTTCACTCAAGAAACTCTGCTACTTCACCAGATTTACCTCTCAAACTTCCCACATTCAGACTACAGAGTCTGAAGCTTGTCATCACTTCTTTCGGTTGATATAGTAGCTTGATAACGGTCTGATTTTGCCTACATCGAACAAAAGTCCTACCGTGTGCGACACCTTCACTTAAATTAATTTCAGTCTCGTTTATACAGTTATGCAGGATATCTTTGGATGTCATTTCATGGTATGATGAGACAGTATTTTTATAGGCGGGATGCCCTTCCTAACACCAAGCCATTAAGGTAATGGGGACCAGTGTTTTTATTGAGACACCATCTCTAGGTGATTGCCATCCAAGACTGAAGAGCGCTTCGCCTGCCTGTGAGAGAAAGACTATACCTCGCTAATCCTCAAACTGGTATTTCATGCTTGAATGAGACCAAGCATGGTCTTCGGGGCCAAAAGAGAAAGAAGTTATAAACACTCGACGAAAAACATGACATATTTACTGATTTAATTTGAGGAGATATTGAACCTTGCCCAGGACCCTTTCAGACATACACTGATTTGCAGGACTTTCTTAAAGTTAAAGTATTCTTGATACTGCATCAAAACATCAGTGGTTTGAAAGGAAAGAAAGATTTAATATCGGATTTATTATTTCACAGCAGAGTCTACACATACTTACTGTCAGTGAAACATTTTTGTCACAAGAAAACATTTCTGACGTTGATTCAGGGGGTTGCACCTTTGAATATAAAGATCGAAAACAAACTGGTGGTGGTGTTGGCGCTTATATCCGAGATGGAACACCGTACATAAGAAGGACATATTTAGAATGTGATGATTTAGAGTTGACGTGCTCGAAATTTCATTCACAAATGCATATAAATTCTTTATCGGAATTTTGTACCGTCCCCCTGATTCATCGAAACATTAGTGCAGAAACCTTTTGCAACGAATCACTGATAAACTAACTGCAGAGTTCACAAAATCGAAACAAAGAAAAGATAATTATTGGTGACATTAACTGTGATAACGCAAATTCCTATAGTCATCGCGAAATAAAATCACTTTTCAGCTTGAGTGGTTTTAAGCAATTGATTAACTAGCCTACAAGAAAAACGAAAAGCACTGCTACCATAATTGATGTATTGTTCACCAATCATCCGGAGAATATCGAACAAACAGATGTGATGACAACAAATCTTAGCGACCACGAAATGATCGGCGCAATAAGAAAGAAATGTCAGCATAACTATCAACCCAAATCTCTTCGCTCAAGAAACTATAAAAACTACAATAACACTAAATCGGACATTGAAAATACAGATTAGCACTATTGTATGGGACTATTTAAGAGAAAACGTATTGCACGTTACAGACACTCATGCACCATTTACTGCTGAAACTATTAAAGGAAAACCATGCCCCTGGCTTAAGATAGGTATAAAACTAGAATTGAATTTTCGTGACACTCTAAACCGAAAAGCTTAGAAAAACAAAACCTACTAGGAGGCGTACAAGAGAGAGAAAAACCGGGTTAACAACCTTATCAAAAGAGCAAAAGTGGAATACCACAAAACTATTTTAGAACAAAACAGTACAAAACCTTAGAAATTTTGGAAATTTATAAAAAGCTTGTTTCCCACCAAAGCAAAGGTAGAAACTTCCTGTACGAAATTTGAACTGGATGGTAAACAAATTAACGACAAACAGCAAATAGCAAATGGGTTCTGCAATTTTTATCAAACAGTAACCTCGAAACTCAAGCGATCAAGTCTAACCCTTAAAGATTTTGTATGGTCCAGTCCAAATAAACGAACAACGTACGCAAATGATTTCAAATTTTCACACGCATCGGTACCGGAAGTGAAAAAGCATCTGAAACAACTGAAAAGAAAAAAGTCAGAAGGCATTGACGAAATTCCCAACTGCATTCTCGTAGGCTGTGCACATGAACCTGCAGCATTAATTTCGCATCTTATCAGCCTTTCTTTGAAGACCGCTCGGATACAAGACGACCTAAAAACTGCAAAGGATACACCTGTCTACAAAAAGACGGTGAAAAATCTAACTTTACGAGCTATCGACCAATTTTGGTGCTTCTAACCATCTCAAAAATCTTGGAACGATGTATTTATAGTCAACTTATTAACCATCTTGAATCGAAAAATCTAATTTCCTCAGAACAGTATGGGTTTCGTAAAAAAAACACGCAGTACAGAGATTGCAACAGTTCTGTTCCTTGATGAGATAGATAGGGCCATTGACCATGGAAACCTAACAGGTGCTTTGTTTGTCGATTTCAGCAAAGTATTTGACACCATCAGCCATTCTACCATCCTGGATAAGCTTCCAGAATTTTGAAGATAAAAAAATGTGGTTTACTGACTACCTTTTCAATAGAAAGATGAGAGTCAACTGTGGAAGTACACTATCGACACCACTCCCAATCTACTGTTGAGTCCCACAATGCTCAATTTTAGACCCCCTGCTATTTTCCCTTTATTTTAATGAACTTACATCTATACTAAAATAATTTAACGTGATAATGTACGCAGTTGACACTGTCCTTCACTACAATCACAAGGACCCAAAAGAAATCAAGAAAGTATTAAAACAAGAACTGTGTCGAAATGGTTACAAGATAATGAACCTATCATAAACATGAAAAAGGGGAAAACAGAGGTTATGTTGTTTGGAACGAAGAAACGGTTGAATCAACAAGAACATAAAATAAACATTCAATACCAAGGAGGATCAGTAAATATAACATTCAGCTATAAATACCTAGGTGTTCAGCTCGACCCTTCACTGACCATGCAAGAACACTTTTATTCAATTTGCAAAAAGGTATGTACACTTTACACCTTCTGAAAAGAATAAGGCCTTTTATAACGGACATAGCACCCTGAGAATCTACCAAGCGCTTTTTGTTCCTATAATTACACATTGTTCGTTGACCAACTTCTACCATCAATCATTTCCAAAGAATTCAACAATGGTACTTGAATCTCGTATTCGTAAACTGACAAATGAAGAAGTTTCATCCATCAACAATATTTTTAAAGGAAAAATTTGTCTTACAGTATTCAAATGCATTAACGGACTTATTCTAAACTTCGAAGATTATTTTGAACTCGTAAATCACGGCAAAGGAACCAGAAACATTAATAAACTTTTAAGAGTGCCTAAAATGAAACCATAAAGTACTAAAAAGTCTTTTTATTACAATGAAATAGTAGTTTATAAAGTAGTTTATAGTCTGAATTTGTAAATTGTTCCTGAACACCTGTTCAGATGTTCATTATTTTCCTAAACACATCTTAATAAATTTTCACTCGCTTGAATTTTAACCATGGATTTGAAAACTTGTAGAGTATTTATTTGTAAATTAATTGCCTTTCTTTATTATTTTAATCAAATTATACCTATTTTTCTATTTTTATACACAGGACTTATATGAAAAACGGTTATGTAAGGTGATAAAATGCACCTGTTGAAATATTATCAAATAAAAAAATATTAAAAATAAAAATTAAATGCAATTCAAATATTACATAATATTATTATATAATAATATAATATTATAATATAAAATCATCGGACGATGAGCTCCCTGTTAGGTGCAGGGTGCAGGGTCCACCGGCGTGTGGACAAGTCCCGAAGCTCACCAAATTGTTCACCCAGGAATGGGTTAAAAATCCTTCACTGCCTTGTGAGTAAGTATTGGATTATCAAAGGCTAGGCACTCCACCGATAACTGTGGCTGGCGTCTCCAAGGGCATGCGGCTGTAGAAAATCCTGCCAAATTCTAAACATGCGGATCACAAATCAAAAATTCATACTGGATTGGTCGAGGCCTGGGTTAACAACGACCGCAAGCACCACTGACCAGTAGGGTGGTACCGGAAACTATGCTACTGCGGAACAACGAAAGAAAAGAGTGAAAAGAAGAGAAGGCAAAAAGAGGAAGGAAAAATGCAAGAAGAAGAAGACCAGGCAGATGACCTTGAGAATAGGTACATTGAATTTGGGAACAATGAATGAAAAGGGAAGAGAAATTGTAGACCTGATGGAAAGAAGACGGATTGAGATACTATGCGTCTAGGAAACAAGATGGAAAGGGAGTAAGTCCAGGCAACTTGGAAATGGATACAAGCTACTATACCATGGAACAGACAACAAAAAAATGGTGTAGGAATTGCGCTGAAACCCTGTTATGCAGATAGTGTTTTGGGAGTGGAGAGAATATCTGACAGAGTGATGAGCCTGAAATTAGATATTGACAGGATACTACTGAATGTGGTTTGTGCATACGGACCGCAGGTGGGAAGTTCACAAGAGGAGAAAGACAAGTTTTGGAGGGACTTGGACACCATATTCATGGAGATACTTAGAAGAGAGAGAAGTGTGATTGGAGCTGATTTTAATGGACATGTGGTAGAAGGGAACAGAGGAGATGAGGAGGTGATGGGACGACATGGTTTTGGAAGGAGAAATGAAGAGGGCCAAGAGATAGTAGACTTTGCTAAGAGGGTAGAGATGGCAGTGCTAAACACTTACTTCAAGAAAAAAGAGGACCAAAGAATCACCTATAAAAGTGGTGGAAGGAGTAGTCAAGTGGACTACCTAGGCTACAGAAGAAGGCAATTGAACGAAGTTACTGACTGCTTTGTACTTGGAGGAGAGTGTGTTGCTGCACAACATAAAGTGGTAATATGCAAGCTTATAATTAAAACCAAGAGGAAAAGTAAAAGACAAGTTGAACCAAGAATAAAGTGGTGGAAGCTGAGAAAAGCTGAGTGTCGGAGGAAGTTCAATCGTGAGTTACAAGAAGAACTACGTTCAGTCACGGATGTGCTTGAAAATTGGTCTGAACTTACTGAAAAAATCCGAGAAGCAGCCAAGTCAGTCCTGGGGGTAACATCAAGTGGCAGTAGACCAGACAAGGAAACATGGTGGTGGAATGATGCAGTACAAGAGAGTATCCAAAGCAAGAAGGAAGCAAAGAAGGCATTTGACAGATCAGGTCAGGAGGAGGATAGAATGGAATATGTGACCAGAAGACAGCAAGCAAAACGAGAGGTAGCCAAAGCGAAGGAAGAAGCGTACAACGATCTTTATGACAGACTGCACACAAAGGAAGGAGAAAAAGATTTATTCCGAATTGCGAAGCAAAGGGACAAGGCATCAAAGGACATCCAACATGTTAGAGTTATCAAGGATGCAGATGGAAGGCTATTAGCAGATGAAAATGAGGTGTTAGAAAGATGGAAAAGTTACTTTGAAGGTCTCATGAACACCGAAAACCCCAGAGAAGTCAGAACGGAAGAAGCTCAGAGAGTTGAACGTGAAGTTAGAGGAATAGACAAAGGTGAAGTCAGGAAGGCATAGAGGAAAATGAAAAATGGAAAGGCTGTAGGTCCAGACAACACACCTATTGAAGCATGGAAGTGTTTAGGTGACATAGGCCTAAAGGTGCTCACAATGCTCTTCAATAAGATCTTAGAGCTCGAAGAAATGGCAGTCGAATGGAGCAGGAGTGTGTTGATCCCTGTGTATAAGAACAAAGGAGATGCGCAAGAGTGTGGCAACTACAGAGGCATCAAGTTAATGTGTCACACCATGAAGTTGTGGGAATGAGTCTGGGATGAAAGAATTAGAGAAGAGGTGAAGATCAATCAGGTACAGTACAGCTTCATGCCAGGAAAGAGCACAATAGACGCGCTATTCGCTCTGCGCATTTTGATGGAAAAACACCGAAAAGGACAAAAGGAATTACATTGTGTCTTTGTAGATTTTGAAAAAGCACCATGGACAATGATGTTTGCTGATGACATCGTGCTGTGCAGCAAGACAAGGAATGAGGCTGAAGAAGAACTGGAGAAGTGGAGAGATGTCCTATAAAATAGGGGAATGAAAGTAAGTAGAGCAAAAACAGAATACCTTGTGCTAAATGGGAGAGAGAATGACAAAATAACTATGCAAGGATCAGATGTCACAAAGGCTAAAGACTTCAAGTACCTGGGATCCACAGTGAAGTATGATGGGGAATACGACAGGGAAGTGAAGAAGCGAATACAGACAGGATGGAATCGGTAGAGGAAGGTAATGGGAGTACTGTGTGACAAAAGGCTATCACCAAAAGTGAAAGGAAGAGTATACAGGACAGTAGTGAGACCAGCTTTGTTATATGGGCTTGAGACGGTAGCAACAACAAAGAAACAGTAAGTTGAGTTGGAAGTGGCTGAGTTGAGAAAACTTAGGTGGTCGCTTGGGGTCACACGCCTGGACAAAATCCAAAATGAGTACATCAGGGGAACAGCACATGTTAGAAGATTAGGATTGAAACAAAGAGAGGCAAGACTTAGATGGTTTGGACATGTGATGAGAAGGGAAGAGAACCATATCGGAAGAAGAATGTTAGAGATGCATCTGCCTGGAAGGAGGAAAAAAGGAGACGTTACATGGATGCAACTGAAGAGGACATGAGGGAGCTGGGAGTGAGAAGAGAGGACGCTGAGGACCATACCAAATGGAGATGCATGATCCGCTCTGGCGATCCCTGA
Source organism: Morbakka virulenta (assembly GCA_003991215.1). Taxonomy (NCBI): domain Eukaryota; kingdom Metazoa; phylum Cnidaria; class Cubozoa; order Carybdeida; family Carukiidae; genus Morbakka; species Morbakka virulenta. The sequence goes on along the minus strand of RDPX01000289.1, from coordinate 823,267 downwards.
CAGGAGCAGCCAAAAGAGAAAGGGAAAGAAGATTATAATATAACATTATAATATTATAATATTATTTTATACACATGTTGACAGCAGTGTTTATATTTTGATTGTAAACAACTGAATTGTATCATTCGCTATAAAGATAAAAAATAAAAATAATTATAATACTTCGCATGTGGAGAGCTCTATACCTTAAACAATAGGAGCAATAAGATAAAAAAAATAATAAAGAAGGGAAAATATTTTTAAAATCATAAAAGAATTATTCTTTAAAACCCTAAATATGCAATAAAACATTTAAACTAATACTGGGTCTTTTATTGATGGTAACCCTGGTAAACAGTAGGATCATTGTTGTCTTTCACAGATTCCCACCTATGAAAGATAGGAAAGGAAGCATCAGATCAAGAGAAATGTGGGACAGAAAGTATCCAAGACAACATAAAATAAAAAACATACTGATCGCGCATTCAGGACCCTCAGTGACAAGGCCTTTCTTCTTGGGTCGAACTTTAGCCAGTGCTTAAGCATCACGTGACGAACTGTCTTTCATGGTTGGGCCCTATATCCGAAGTCCAGACCAAGGAGAGACCAAAGCTCTACACTTGGTCTTAGCCAAAAGGCCAAGAAACGATCCATTTAAACCATGACTACGTTAACAAAGTATCAAAATATAAATTGCGATTTTATAGAGGTGTATAAATTGTTTATTATAGGGGGTAGAAATGCATATATAAGTAGTACAGTAATTGATTGTTATGACACTTTTTTAGAAAAGTTTTAATTAAACTAATTTTTTTATGAAAATAAATATTTTGTAAATAATATATCACAGCCATCAATTACTATACTACTGGCAAGAAATTCCAAATACCCATTTTTTCTTTTATCCTTCATTTAAAATAGTATTTGTATCGTAAATGCACATTTTATACCTTAGGATCTTTTTCACCTACGTTTTGGGAGCTGTTTGTTCTAAAATCTTATAGTTTACATATTCGTAAGGAAAATATATTAAAATTCTTTTTTTTATTTTAAAGAAAAGCTAAAAAATAATGAATTATGAATTCTACGTATTAGAATTTCAAATTTGCATTCAAGATTAACATATATACAGTGTATATATATTTATATTTATTCATATTTATTATTAGTTGTGTGACCATTTTCCGACTAGTTGGGAAGTAGATTGGATGATCGTTTTATTCTTTTTTATTAAATTTCTGTGACAGGATTAGAATGGTTGAAAACAGTCCTTTTGAACCATTCCAACATGTCTACCGTAGTACTGAACAGCTTCAATTGGAGAGTGATTAACAAGAGAGCTAATCCTTTAAAATCCTCTAAGATATTACAGCAAATCATTCCAATTGAAGAGGACGATCGAAATTCTTCAGCTTACTTAGATCGTCTCAAGACTTTAAGTTATGATGAAAAGTGGGAGAAGATTGGTGACTACATGAGAGAATGGTTTGCAAAGCGGTTAGGAACATTGGATGCATCTGAAATTGATCTCAGAGCTCCTTTGTCTCAATATGGATTAGATTCTGCAGGAGCAATGGAATTCCAAGCCAAGTTGGAAGAGGACTTCACAGTGTCCATTCCGGTATGGTACTTTTATCTTGCTGTATTACTTTTTTACTAGTACCCACATAAAAATTGTTTATAATTAAAATTTTTACTTTACTATAATTCTTGTTTATTTATGAATCATATTATTGACCTATCCTTCTTTATCCTTCGAATCGTTGACAGTAACTGAACCACACAATAGAAACATAGCGTTTTTAAAGGTTGTTTCTATTAATTTTAGATATTTATAATTTATGTATTATAATGATAGTTAATTAAAATTTATTTAAGGAGTCAATATTTTGTTATTTTATTGAATCCTTCTCTTGACTTCTTCCAGCGATACTTCTTTTTTCAAAAGAAATAGAGGGAACATTTAACAGTTACAGCATGGAAACTGCGTTATATTACCATCTAGTTGGTATTCTTCTTCTTCTTGTGAGCTATCGCATGACATTGGCGACCAGTTTATGCCAATCGTTCCTGCTTTCTGTGCATCAAATGACTTCAATCGCTGACATCCCACTCCATTCTGCAATTCTTTGGAGAAATGTAACCCTTTGTCTTCCTCTTGCTCTTTTTCATGCTATCTTACCAGTAAGTGTTAGCTTTTCCATACCGTCTTTTCTCATGCATTGTCCAAGGAACTGTAATTGCTTTTTCCTAATTGTTTTCATCAGCTTCTTTTGTGTGCCTGCTTTACCTAAATTTCTTCAATCGTTGTATGACTTTCCCATCGTACTCTCATTATTCTCCGCAGAAACCATATCTCTGCTGCATTCATTCTCTTTTCCATTTCTTTAGAAACAGTCCATGTCTCACTTCCATATTTTAGGACCGGCAACACGTAACATTCCAGTACCCTTAGTCTTGTTGATATGGTAATTTTTGGGTTGCACAAGATTTCCTTTAGTTTTGAAAAGGTCTCTCGACATTGCAATTCTTCTTTTGATCTCCCTATCGCATCTACCGTCTGATGTGATCAAGCTTCCCAAATAACTAAACCAGTTCACTTGCTTGATTTTTGTGTTATGAACCAAAATGTTACAAGATTGAATGTATTTCTCTTTGGTTACTATCATGCACTCTGTCTTTTTTTGTATTGACGTGTAAGCCCATTTTTGCACTTTCTAAGACTACCTTATCTACTAATTCTTGAAGTTGTTCTACCGATGTGGCTACCAGAACTGTGTCATCTGCATAGCGGAGGTTATTAATATTTTCCCCTCCTACAATAAGCCCTGGCATATCTTCTAATTCTCTTAATATTCTTTCACTATAGAGGTTGAATAGGTCAGGTGACAGCACACATCCTTGTCTTACTCCTTTCTTTATTTCAACATATTCGCCTACTTGATTACCGATTCTTATAGCTGCTGTTTGTTTCCAATACAGGTTTCTTATGATTCTTAAATCTTTACCGTCTATCTGGATATCCTCTAGCATTTTCAAGAGTTTCTCGTGTTTGACATTATCGAAAGCTTTGCTATAGTCTATAAAACATAAGAAAAGGTTTCGTTGCATCTCAATAGCTCTCTCTGATAACATTCTGATCATAAATATTGCATTTCGCGTACCGCTATCTTCTACAAATCCACACTGCAGTTTCGATATTTCATGTTTAGTTTTGTTTCTTGTTCGTCTCATCAATATCCTTAATAAAATTTTCACTACATGACTCATAATGCTAATTGTCCTGTGCAGCTCACATTCTGCCGTAGCTGGCCTTTTCGGCAATGCAATAAAGATGGATTTACCCAGGTCAGCAGGGATATTTCCAGTTTCGTAAATCTCGTTAAGCACTTTAGTTAGTTTAACTATGCCAAAATCACCTATGCTTTTGATTAATTCTGCAGCTAACTCATCTGTACCTACTGCTTTGTTGTTTTTCATTTTTTTAACTGCTATCTGAACTTCAGATTCCAAAATCTTTGGACCTGTCATATTGATCCTTATATTCGGCATGTCTCCTCTCTCATCATCAAACAAGTCTGAAATATACTCTGTCCACCTTTCTATCATTGCTCCTTTTTCTATTATTATACTTCCATCCTTTGCCTTTAAACATCCAGCTGCCGTACAATACTTTTTCTTAGCGATATCATTGATATTTCTAAACATTTCCTTTGGATTCATTGTTTTGTATGTCTCAATTTCTACACATTTGTTGTTTAGCCACGTTTCTTTTGCTTCCAAGCATTTTTTCTTTACCACTGTATTTATTTCATTGTATTTCTTTGTATCTTTGTCTTTGTACAATCGCCTTTCATCCATCAATTTAAGAATTTCATCTGTCATCCATTTTTTATGTTTCTTGGTTTTTCTTGGTGGAATCATCTCTTTTGCAGTTTCCACAGTTGCTTCCTTAAATACTTCCCAGCTAGATTTTTCATCTTTCTCTTCAAGGATCTCAAATCGATTACTCACTTTCATTGCATATGCTAACTTCATTTTCTTATCATCCATCAGTGCTGCATAATCTAGAGCTTTATGTTGTGTTTGCCTTTTTACATTTTTTAACTGCATCTTTATGGTTGATACGACAGGAACATGGTCACTATTGATGTCCGCACCGGGATAAGTTTTAGCTTGTTTTACTGCATTTCTATATCTTTTCTTGATAGCAATATAATCTATTTGATTTCGTGTTCTATCACCTGGGCTTTTCCACGTATATATTCTTCTTGCTGGTCGTTGATACCATGTGTTTGTTATGAATAGATCATGTGCACAACACCATTCTATCCATCTCTCACCTCTCTCATTCCTTTCTCCCAAACCATGAGGGCCAACGACATCATCTATTCTTTCATCTCCTACCTTTGCATTAAGGTCTCCCATTTATATTAATAATTCATCAGATTTACATTGCTTCATTGCTTTTTTCATCTCTTCATAAAATTTGTCAAGTTCAGATTCTTCACAGCTAGTTGTTGGTGCATATACTTGCATTATTACTATATTGAAAGGTTTCGCATTCAGTTTGATTATCACCACTCTATCTGACAAACACCAGTATCCTAATAAGCATCTTGAGGTATTTTTATCTAAGATAATTCCCACTCCTTTTTCATGTTTGCATCCACCTGAATATATTATGGTATTTTTTTCTGATTTGAATATTCCGATACCTTTCCACCTAGTCTAACTAATTCCCAGGATGTTTATTCCCAGTCTGTCCATCTCTGGCTTCACATTGTCTAATCTTCCTACTTGGAATAATGTCCTCACATTCCATGTGCCTGCTCTTATTTAAAACTTTCTTATATTAATTGTATATCTCGCAATAGCTGGTTGACGATCTGGCCTCACCTAGTTGGTAAACAGAAAATAAAAAGCTTACTTAACGATCTCCCTATTGTTTCTCGTCGTTCACTATTTATTTCAATTTTCTTCATCATTATAATACTTCAGAAAAATCTAAACAAAAATCATTAGAAATAATTTTATTTGTTTAATATTCGGAGTTGACACCAAAAGTAGCGAGTATTTATCTCGAAAATATGTTTCTTTTTTTATTTGTAACTATCGTGGTACATAAATAAAATGCCACATGAGAAATAAAATTCGTTAAACTGAATGAAATCAAACAAGCCCGTTTGTCTATTTCCCTGCTACGCTATTCAACTCCGTCGGATAATATTCGATATAAATACTGATCTGTGCTAGCCCGATTCTGTACATAAAGTGAGCATTCCTTCCGTTGCCTGACCTTAGTCTGTTTAGCAAAACCCAGGGAACCCGAGGTAGATCAATCTACATTTAGTAATATTCCAACAGTCCTGTCACTTCTCTACTGTCCACAGATCAGGAGAGATGCCGTTTGCGTCACCTGCAGTGTTTTACATTCTTGTAGATAGAAGACGTACGAATGAGAGCCTTTGTGGGGCTTATCTACGACTAGTTGCTACGGGAAGGAGTAGGTAAGGTGAACTATTAAGCACTCTGATGTAGGGCTTTAAAATGTTGTTATCTCTTCTTAAGTCAGGTGACTGAATTCCTGAAAGAATGTGGAGAAAATGAAGAGGCGTAGAAGGCATACAGGTACTCATAATGCTCATACTGTCACTAGGGGCAGAGTCTAGATAGTTTCACATGCAAGCACTCATACCAGACAAGGGTACAGTACTCATAAGTAGAGTAGCAGAGCGACAACGCAGTAAACCTCCCTATTGATTGCTAGCAATGCGATAAAGGAGATTTGATTTGCCTCAATCTTTTGCTGAGGTCTTTTGAAGATGCCACTTTTCTGTTATAGATCAGTCAAGTGTTACAGGGAGCTACTTTGGCTTTTTTCGAATGGTATGGTGGTTGCACCCACTGTAACTTTGAGTCCGCCATTAGCTTGCCTATTTGCTAAATGCAACACACGTGAAAGAGTTCTGGTCGTGTTGAGCTTCAGTCAACAGAAAGAAAAGTACTATTTTAGTTTATTTAGATCTTATTATAGGACCTTTTCAATGAATTTGAATGACTTTGCCTGGTACAGAAGAGCAGTGGCATTCGCATATATGTACCTCTTGCTGAAGTCAGCTGTTTGTACATTAAATATCATTTGTGCTCAGGATGAACTTTGTGGTACACCATTGATATGTCGATGATGCTTCCATTTGTAATCAGCAAGGTGCAGTATAAAGCCACAATTACTGATAAATTCCGTAATCATTCTGACCATATCCTTGCTTGGAATACAAGAGAGCAGCTTAAGTGTAAGTCCTCGATATCACACGGTGCCACATGTGGTCGAGAGATCCACAAAACAATGTCCTCTTTTCCTTGACAAGGAAATCGGATTTAATGCCCTCGGTAATAAGGCATTACCTATCTAGGGTATTTCTTCTTGGTAAGAATCCAGGTTATTCTAGAATTAGTTGCCAGTCGAAAATGCCTAAGATTCGGTTGTATATCTGGCGTTCCAAGATCTTTTTTAGACTAATGGAGAAGATGCTTACCGGCTTATAGCAAGTGGTCGTGTCTGAAGGCTTTTGAGGCTTAAGAATAGCAAAGATCTTCTCTTTTCTCCAAACCTTTGGGATTTTCTATAATCGTAGTCAAGTGAACTAAGAAGAGGTTGGGCATTCGACACAGTTGTAGTGGAGGTTGTTGTAGAACTTAGGATAAAGAGAGACAGGACCTGGAGTCAGGACAAAATTTCTTGAAACTTAAGACAGGTCTCAGTTCCTCTATTGTAAACGTAGAACAGAGGCTTTGATTGTAATAAGGAGTGTGACATGATTTCTTGAGCTTCCTCTTTACCTCTCTTGTGAAAGCCTTGTTAAACTCTTAATATTTCTATTGTTGACTGAGATTATTTTTGTAGTAGTTGTTTATCTCTTTCCACCGGTCAGCCGAGTAAATTTTGATAAAGCTTTCCAGCTGAGTGCTTCATATCCATTCTGGTCACAGCTGAAATTTAAGACTCCCGACAACGATTGTTGATATGGTCTAACAACTAGTGCACTGCTACCTGTTTATCCGCTAGTGTAGTGCCTTCCTGTTACTTGTAGTATTGACGTGGTGAGAAATTGCAATTGCAACATACGAAAGAAGAGATCAATATATAAAGACACCGACTTCGTCTATTAATCTACGTGTTTGAGTAATTTTACTGAAACCGTTATTAACTCATTCTTTGACCTAAAAAAACCGTGCAAAGATACTCTGTCACCTTTTATTTGTTTTCTACCATTATCCAGATATTCAACACACTTGGTACATTTTTGTGCTTGGTGTATCTTTTACACAAATGCGTGTCATCCAAAATCATAATCACTTGTCGAAATCCGTTTTATATGTTCTTCCTTTTACTTCAAAGATTGCGATAGCATTCTGTGTCTTAGTATATTTGACAACACTTTCTACTGTTCTGTTCCAATATCTGGTCTGTTATATTTTCCTAAACTAATTACAATCATTCTTAATATGATTTATTTAAAGTGGATCATTAGAGTGATTGAACAATGGAACACACATCCCCCCCCCCCTACACATGCACACACACACACACACACAC
>RDPX01000289.1:713738-772896 GCA_003991215.1 Morbakka virulenta | reverse complement strand
ACCACTACTATCCCTACTACTATTACTACTACTACTACTACTACTACTACTACTATACTACTACTACTACTACTACTACTACTACTACTACTATTACTACTACTATCATCATTGCTACAACTACTACCATTACTACTACTACTACTACTACTACTACTACTATACTACTACTACTACTACTATTACTACTACTACTACTACTACTATTACTACTACTACTACCGTTACTACTATTACTTCTACTACTATAACTATTACTACTAGTAATTGTACTACTTCAACTACTACTACTTCTACTGCAGCTGTTAGTGTCTAGCTTATAATTCGAATCATCAGCCCTTAGAGAGCATTTTTTAACAAATTAAACATTTTTCCCTTACGCATAAATACTTTGTTGGCAAATGCTTTTTGTCTCTATATCACATACAAAGAAGTGTTAATTTCTTCCTTAACAAAAAATGTACATAGAATTTTTTTAACCCTGTTATTGTTTTTCATTTATTACCACTTTTGACTGCGAGAACTTTGCATGTCATGGGTATAGGTAACAGGTGCCTTTACCAACATACCAGCATCTGATCATATTGAATGGAATGCATTAAGCCTATCATCTATCAGGAAAAAACACCAGCCAAACTTCCACTCAAAGAGTTCTTGCGACCAGTCAAAAAACACCAGGCAGTGCCAAAACCACCTGGTTCAATAGTATACCACATGAACTTGCAGATATAGGAATTAACTGTAATGAGGCAGAAAAGTCACCTTAGGATGGAGACTACTGGAAGACACTGACATCAGGGAGACCCCTGCCCACCATTAATGTAAGAAGTGCAGAGTCACAATAAGTGATGTAAAGCACAACAGAGAGAGAGAGAGAGAGGCAGAGAGAGGGAGAGAGAGACAGAGAGAGGGGGAGAGAGACAGAGAGAGGGGGAGAGAGAGGGAAAGACAGACAGACAGACAGACAGACAGACAGACAGAGGCAGCCAAAGAGAGATCTCAACATATTATTGTATCTTCTTACAGTGCAAAACCCTGACTAAAGTAATCTAAAGTAAGTAGAATACAGCACAATACGCAATTCAAATATTAAAAAATAGATATATCCTGTTCACAAATTACAAGAGATGTATGTAAAGCGAATTCTAATCAAACTATTTTTTTTGTAATTATTTTAAGATAATGGTAAAACATAAAAACAACAAGTAAACGCAGACTGTCTTGTACATGAGATAATTCAGATCCAACCCTTAAAAAAAGATGCCTATTATTAAAGATCATACTAAAACTAGAAAATACTGGGACGGAGAGGCAACTGCTAGTAGCTCACTAAAAAATACTATCATATATGTACTTACAGGATGCTGGACACCCCCTAATAACAGCATTACCAAAAAAGGTGTGTATGATTCAAGGCTGAAAAAAAATATGTTTATACTGATTATTAACACAGTTTAGAAAAGTATAAATTAACACTGATTATTACACAGATTTTTCATCAGAAGGATGAAAATGGGTGTACAACGGATGCAATATATCTCGCTCATGCAATGTTATATGAAGGAAAAACACAAAATATTTTTTGGAACATTTTTGGATCATAATTGAAAGAACCATTAACACTGCATTAATCATGTTGGATAACTGAATCTAACATATCATTCAGGAAACTATGACTGTCACGTGCCAAATAAACAAGGAAAGGTTTAACTAATGGTTTCGGTCATCCAATGCAAAATGCAATTCTATTAATGGCAATTTGAATCAATTGAGTGGGTCACAGTATCCGGCAGACCTTCAATGAGAATCTCAAGAACCAATACTAGCTCCACATTTGAGATTGTAGGCTCCAGATGTAACATACTGCTTCCACACGGCCCTAGAAAAACTTGTTAACTTCAGAAAATAGCCTCTCCCTACTTTTCAGTAATTTCTGGGGTCTTTAATCCAAAGTTCCCTAAGTGAAAGCTTTCCTTCTTTTTGACTCTCTTCGTATTCTTATTTTGTGGGGCATACCGCAATAACAGTATTAGTAATAGGGGTCTTCGTGATGACCGCTATTGCGATTCTGCAACTCGTTTCCACATTCTTGCTAGCTCTCTTGTTCTGCGTGAGGCAGTATCGCACTACTGACAACGTTCTTGAGAAGCATCATACTATTAACACGTTTCACTATGGTAACTTCAATGCTCACCAAATGACCTAGCTGACTTATTCTAATAGAACTGATAGATCTGAAGAAGTAATTTACGGCTTCGCTTTTGCCCATGATCTTAAACGGCTGATTGGTTTTCTGATAATATGTCCTTATTCAGAATCAGGAGCTTTCCGTTTCGAGTCTCTTTTTTCTTTCTGTGCCTGTGCATTGTACAGCTTCGTCTTTACCTCCTTTTCGACGTTCTGATCATGTGGCTGTCACTGTAGATATTTAAGCAATTGTTTCACGTCTTGTTCACAAGGGCTTGGGTTTCCTCATGATTTTTCACCAATTCCAGCTTTAAATGACACTGGTGTTTCTTTGCCAGAGTTCCTCCTGCAAAGTAATCAGATTTTGAGTCTGTCATTATATATCAAAGACTGGTTGCAAAGATTTTCCAGGAGGTTGATCAGTCTCAAGCTCATAGTCCAAATTTGAATCTGGTTTCGTTTTGAAAGCATTTCTTGTGCCATCTTTCTTGCTGTCAAAACCTGTTTTCTACCAACCTGGAAAGTTCCTAGTGTCCTCAAGAATGCAGGTAACCTATCTGATCCTCGCAAATATCGACCTGTAAGTCTTCTTTTCATTATTAGTAAGGTATCTTTGTTGATGGTCAAAATGGGTTTGGAGGATCTCTCTCCACTGGTGACCTTTTGCTTGTAATCATGTTAACATAATCGGTTTATGGATTAGTCTGGTGAAGGAATCGCTATGGCGCTTGATATACCTATGAAATGTAATAAGGTGTCGCAAGCTGGCTTTCTTCATCAGCTTTCTGGTCATTTGTGGAAGAGTTTTTGGAATCGTTCACTACATTCTCTCAGATCTCTAATGTGTGTCACAATAGATGGAATTACATCTAATGAGAATTCTATTGATGCTGGCCTTCCACAAGATTTTATTTCTGGTCCGGCATTCTTCCCTCTTAAGATCAATGACCTTAATAGGAATTTGCCTCAGTTTAGCAACACCTTTGGTGATGTCACTACCCTGTAATCTGCCGCTGACCACAAGGCAACTCAATGGGAACAACCAAGCTTGTGGAAGGTTTATGATCTGACAATCAATGTGTCAGAAAACGGGGAAGGAAATGGGTGGTTTCTTTCAATGCCTGATGTCATGCAGCTGATGTCATTCAATATAAAAGTTATCCCTTATCTACCTCCAAAATTAATGGGTAATCATACAGAAGTGGTAGACCATATGGTTAAGATAACCATAGGAATTGGTTCAAATCCAGTTCAGTACAAATATGTATATATATTTTTTATTATTATTATTTTCTCATTTTGCACAGGCTGTTCTTTTTGCCGAATAACATCTCTTGGGCTAGCCACAACTAGCAGCCAATGGCCAAGAGGTTTCTTTCACCTTACATCTCCAATACTTTTCGAAGTATCCTGGCTGTTCCCAACAAGGCTGTTTTCTGTACCACCCCAACACCTACTTCAATATTATTATTATTATTATTATTATTATTATTATTATTCATTGCTGTCGAGCGGTGGCGTGCAGACGTCTCTGTACACGGCTCTCGTTTAATCGCAAAATATTTGCCTAATTTTTAAATATTACAAGTACAATTTCATATCAATCTACTCCTCGTCGCACAAGGATTTTATTGGAATAATGTTTGAGTTTAGTTTTCGATACTTTTTGACACTATTTGTAGTTTGTAGTTTCTGTGGAAAGGAATTTCAATCGCTTGGACGCCATGTCTGGAGATGCAAAAAACGGTTACAGGAAAACACTTGCAATCCCAATGGGGAAATTAACTTGCCATTGATTAGGAAAAACAATAGAGACAGTTATACTAGTAATGTGACAGCTGGTGTTAAGTGTTCATGCGGAAAAGTATGTAAAGGATTGAAAGGATTAAAAATTCACCAAAGGAATTGCAGAGTAATTAAAGGCTTTGAGGAAGACACGTTTGAACAAATACCTGAAGACATTTCAAACAATAATGAACCAACAACAGTATTGTCAAGTGGAGAACAGCTTGAAATTAAAGAGGGAATACGACTCCCAAGGTCAAGTGAACAATGGGAAATTGCTAATTGCTATTTTCAATCGATTTTTGCATCTGTTGAGTTGAAACCTTCGACGATTGACTCTGTAATTCGATTTATGAACGATTCGATTTATGAACACTTTAAACGTACATGCGGCACTACAAATAAGAACTTCGACGAAGGGTACCAAAGGAAATATCAAGACCGCAAAGTTAACCAATTAAAAAAGGACTTAAAATTACTTAAAAAAAGCAACACATCGGTCATGGAAATCAAATACGTTTCCTCTTTGCTTCGCCAAAAATTGACTTCCTCTCATAACGTTCACACTCTATCTAATCACGATAACTTCATCTCCAAAAACTTTTGGGGCTACGTAAAGCGTGTGCTGCAAAAGAGCTCTTCCATACTTCCTACTTTCTCAGAAGTCTGTTGCACTCAATACTTTTCAAAAATACTTTCATCGACAATTCCTAACAAACACTTTAAAATTCCATCATGGATACCTTCTTTCAACGAACCCGAGCACCCTTTCAGCACTGATCCTCCATCATATAAAAAAATCACATCAGTTATTCGTCGTATGAAGTCATCTGCCTCACCATGCCCACTAGATAAAATATCCATAATTTGCTTTAAACGATGTCCCTATCTACGGTCTTTCCTAACAAAAATAATTAAAATCATATGGATTTCTGGCAAAGTTCCTCCTGAATGGAAAAAGGCCTCTACGATTTTAATACACAAGAAGGGTAACACCGATGACCCTTCTAACTTTCGACCGATTACTCTACAAACGGTTCCATTAAAAGTTTTTACATCCTGTTTGCGTGACTCTGTATTTGAATACCTGAAGAATAATAACTTCGTCGAACATATGATTCAAAAAGGCTTCACTTCCAAAATCTCGGGTACTTTGGAACATACTGCAATGATGGCACATGTAATAAACAAGGCTCGCACAAATCAACGCTCCTTAGTCATTACTCTTTTAGACCTAAAAAATGCTTTTGGCGAAGTTCATCATAACCTAATAACATCTGTTCTCGATCACCACCATATTCCTGACAAAATTAAATCTTTAATCACCAGTCTTTACACTGAATTTAAAACATCATTTATCACTGATCATTTTACAACTGAAGCCATAACAGTTCGTCATGGGCTTTTACAAGGAGATTGTCTTAGTCCACTACTCTTTAATATGTGTTTTAACACATTTATTCAATATATTAGGGCTGAAAAGTACAAGCAACTTGGTTTTTCACCTCACGATAAGAATGATCGCATGTTCAATCCTGTACACTGGTTTCAGTTCGCAGATGATGCTGCGGTCATTACAAGTGGGGAAAGAGAGAACCAGCTTCTTTTAAACTGTTTTACTCGATGGTGTCAATGGGCCAACATGATCATAAGGGTTGATAAATGTGCCACATTCGGAATTAAAAAATTCACTACAAGATCTCTTCAATTTCAACCTAAACTTTTTGTTAATAATGAAACTGTACCTCCTGTAGCCATGGGGGATGCCTTTAAGTATCTTGGACGTTACTTTGACTTTGAAATGACCAATCAGTCTCACAAATCCAAGCTTCTGTCTGTTTTACTAGATCTTCTCAAACAAATTGATTCCTTACCTATCCATCCAAAACACAAACTGCGTCTCTATAGTGAATTTGCCCTCCCAAAGGTTTCCTGGCACCTTACTGTTTCAAATGTTTCTAAGACTTGGGTGGCAGAAAATCTCGACAACCTGGTCTCTAAATACATACGCCAGTGGCTTGACCTGCCTATAAGTGCCACGCTTAGCTCCATTATTCTTTCCAAAAATCAATTTGGACTCAACTTGCAGCTGCCTACCACAAAATTTCTACAATGCCAAACTGTCACCCGTAACGCTCTGAAGTTGTCACCAAATGATAATATCCGAACATTGTGGAAAAACACAAGCAATGGTACCAATATACAACACGATGTTTATAAAAATACAAAAGAAGTTCTGAAAGCTGTACAGACAGAACACAAGGAGCGTTTACAAAGTCATCTTACTACTCAAGGTACTATTCTCTCATTTCTCTTTGACAACGCAACTTCAAAATATAACAAGTTTTGGTCCGAAGTTCAAAGTAAGCTGCCCAAAAATATCTTCAGCTTTACCATTCGTTATTTGAATAACACCCTTCCAACTCGTAAAAATCTATCTAAATGGAAACTTAGTCTATCGTCCTCTTGCTCTTCCTGCTTTGAACCAGAAACCCTTCTTCATGTTGTCGCCGGCTGCAAAACGTACCTTCAGGAAGGTCGATATACTTGGCGACACAATTCAGCATTACAGTTTTTAGCAGGTTCTTTCAAATCTCTTGAAGGCTGTACAACATATGCTGATATATGTGGATTCTTATCGCCATGCGTTATAACTGGAGATGCCTTGAGGCCTGATTTGCTCTTAGTTACTCTACAACAAAAGTTATACATTCTTGAATTGATGGTGGGCTATGAAACAAACCTGGATAAAAATGCTTCTCGCAAATACAAAAAATATCGTTCTTTAATTCGTGATTTACAATCCAGCTTTTCGAAAGTTAGTTTTGTAAATCTCTCCATGACCTCTTCAGTTATATTCTGTCAATCTTGTATTACTTTCAGTGAAATGTGCAACACTTTGAACATCGACAACAAACACGAGCGCTTTCTTTCAACCAAACTTTATAATATAATCATTCGCACTACATACTATATATTCTGTCGCAGAAATAAACCATGGACCAACACTGAACTATTGTCGCTTTATTGATTTTGTTAGTAAAATATTTAATTTTGTTTTTGTTAAATTGGCAAGCCAATGCAAACTACCTTGATTAGTGAGGTTTGTAATTGTATGTGTTCAAATGAAAAAATAAAGTTTCCATTATTATTATTATCTCCATCAATATTATATTACTTTTACAAATTGTTATTGAAAATAAAAACAATTACATGCAAATGTCAACATCAGGTAAATAACAAATCAAAATGGTCTCTTACGTGTTCTGGTGAGCTCTTTGATAACAATTGAATTTATCATCTTTGTCACTATACATTGTGGGATACTTTAAGAAGAAAAAAAGAAGGAAAAATCCAACTATTCAATGAACACTATTCAATGCACTAATACCAATATTTCAAAGTATAGTTTGTCTAATATTACTCACCAATACAATCTTTGCTTCCAACCTGTGCACAAGACCTTTTGGTAAAGCAGCCTCTGGCTTTCCCTTTCTCGATACACAGTCAACCAAATGAAGCTGCCTGGTGCTGTGCCTTGTTTAGCTCTCGGTGGATTACAGCACAATGCAGCACTTCACTAATTTACATTTTGAGTTTTTAAAAAATGTGCCTGTTGAAGGTTAGTTTTCCATAACGCTTCCCAACAACAATATGGGAGTATTGAGCAGTTTATTACTCATGAAAGTTCTTGATTTTATGGGCTCGGTGCAAGGCATTGATGTAGGGTAGTTACCAGGCCATTAGTTGTAAGCTTTATCTGAGCTACGTTTTAAGAGATACCTCTCCCATTGTCAGACAACTGAAGTAATTAAGCACAGCTATTTTGTACTTTAATAGTGCAGGCATCCTCAGTGACAGAAATCAAGTTGTTTTGAAAGGTGGGACCTTACAGATATTGTGTTTGTGTGTTTCTTTTCTGTAATGCTGGAAGCCATATTTCTGGAAGAGTGTAAGATAAGTTGTTGATGTGATTGATGTGAATGTAGCTCAGAAAAAGCTTATGACTCATGATAAATACATCAAAGTTTATTACTTGTTTAAGCCAACTACCACCATACAATGAACATGAATCAGTTTTAAATGACCAAATCAGATACCAGATCATAGCCAGCTATCACTCTTCAAAACTGAGAAAACACCTACTTACAGAAACTGACCTTGATTTGAAAACTATCAAATTAGCCAAAGCCTTTGAAGTAGCAAGCTCATAATTCAAGAAAAATTGAGCAGACTGCTCCAACACAACTGCTTAATGAAGAGATCAACCAAATTAGGAATCAACCTAGGAACTGCAACCAACACTCTCATCGCCCAATTTGGTTACTAAACAATGCACCAGATGTGGAGCCAATGGGCACACAGGAGTTTATTGCCATAGAATCTGTGACAAAACATGTAATTGTTGCAAAAAAGGGCACTTCTGCAAAATGTTTCTTCAAACAAAATGCAACTGAAAGAAGTAATAAACCTAAAGACAATGGAAACATCGACAAACACAAAAGTACAAACAAACTGCAAAAGAAAGTTGAAAATGACACCACAACACATCAGAGGACTTATCAGGGGGATGGTGTCATGGTTTTTGGTATTGGGGAAAAACAATTAAATGCCAAATCTGCATCAAGGGTTCCCGAGAACTTAGAGTCAGGTACAATTGTTAACATCACTAATAAAGACACACAGAGGAAAATTAAATCACCTCCACATTTACATACTGCTTCAAGCCAAGTCATTCCTTACTAGTCAAGAAAACCTTTACACCTTCTGAATCCCTTTTGTAAAGAACTGCACTCAGCAACAGTCAACCAACTCTCAGAGACTGTCAAGAAAAGTCAACAGTGACCAACATAAATTTGCATTCAAAGGACAAGGTCTCCTTCAAAAATACTCATTAAAACTGCATATAAGCCCAGGGGATGTTCCAGTTCAGCAAGCTATCAGAAGAATATCATTTTGATACCAAAGCTAACATTCTAGATGAAATCAACAGGTTCCTATCACTTAATGTAACTGACAAAGTTAAAGGTCGTAGAAAATTGACTGAGCCCAACTGTCATCATCATCATCATATTCGGTTTAACGTCCGTTTTACATGCTAGCATGTGTTGGACAATTTCTTGGAATTGACTTCCAAGTTATCCTATCCTTCACCAGGCCTCTGCTGACACCTTTTTGTTTCAGATCCATCCTTATCATTTCCTCCCATGTTTTCTTTGGTCTTCCTCTGCCAGTGGTTCCTGTCCCCTTGATTGTTCTGCATCTATTTGCCCAAGCATTCTTGTCCATTCTCTCCACATGACCAAACCAACAAAGCCTCCTATTCTGCATACAGCTGCCTATACGGTCCAGATTCTATCTCCTTTTGAGTTCATTAGAACTGAGCCTGTCCTTTAGACTTACGTTGCACATCCATCTTATCATTCCACTCCATGCGGCTGACATCTTCAGCTTTCACTGGCCAAGTTTCACTGCCATTCATCATTGTGCTACGTACACATGCCTGGTAGACTCTACCTTTGGTAGGTAATGGCAGCGCTCTGCTGGTTAACAATGGCATTAGCTCCCTGAACTTACTCCATCCACTGTTAACCCTTGCTGTAACACTTGCACCAGCTCCTCCCTCTGCTCCAAGGGTGTCACCAAGGTAGCAAAACTTCTGGACAACTTTAATTTCCTCACCCTCCAAATGTCATTGTTTAAAAGCCTACAGGCAAAACATGTGTATTGACATGAGCCAAGCTAATGCTCCAATAATTCGAGAATGACATGTCATTCCTAAGATGGAAGACAATCATAACATCAACACATTTGCCAGACATGATGGACTAATTTGTTTCAAGAAACTAATCTATGAAGTAGGCAGTGTTTTTGAGTCCTTTCATCAGCTTATCAGAAAAGAATAATAGTGATGATATCCTCATTTGGGGTAAATCTAGAAAAGTGCATGATCATAATCTCAATGAAGACTTTAATTACAAATTTAAAAAATTACAAAGCAGTGGCTTTTGCCTCAATGCATCCAAATGCATGTTCACTGCTTACACTATCACATTTGGAGGGCATGTATTATCAAAAGACTGAATCTCTCTAAACCCTGCAACAGTCAGTGCAATCAATATCTATCTACTTTCATTTGTAACATCTTTAAATCATTCCTTGGCACCTGTATATGCTATTATCCTCATTCTAACTATTCCTGCTTACAACAAAAGCTGACACTTCTGCCTGTGAGGAATCTTTCCAGCATGCCCAATCAGTTCCAGCTTGGGTCACATACTCGTTCACTTTGATCCCAAGAAACCTCTTGGGATTACCCATATCACAGTCTGGCACAAAACGATCAACAAACACAAGGATCAAAGTAGGAGTTGGCAACATTAAACATTTTGCTCACACCCTAATTATTCTAAAGAGCATTGCTCCAAAAACTCTTTAATTGGCCAAACCAAAAAACATTTGTTAAATATATTTAATTAACAACCAAAAATCCACTTAAAAAATCTACTACATTCAGTCCAGTGCAATCAGAGGAAATGTCCTACAGAGACAATCCAAGTCAATGCCATCAAATTAACCCAGTACAAACTAGCTGACTAAGGGGATAGATATCAAACCTACTGGGTCACAGGGCCATGAAGAATGCCTTATAATGGAACTGTGCAACAAAAACACAGTTCCATTATAAACTCTATCCATTTGCCATCAACAAATTGATGATGGTCAATGGTATTAGTAGTATAATGGAAATAATGCTATATGTTAGGATTTGATATCAACTTTGCACATATTATGATTTGATACTGACCCTGTTTACATATATAAACAATAAATATAATAAACATAGTTAGTAAGCCAACTTCATGGAGTCCATATTATGATAAGGCCTTTAATGATTCTGGGATGAAATTGGGAAAAGTGCCTGCCTGACTTTGCCAAAAAGTCTTTATGTGACACTGAATCATGATACTTAATCAATGAAAGAAAAATATTGATCACCAGACTCGTACAAATTAGGAAAAAAGGTACCAATTACACTGTGATACATCAACTGGATCTATTACTACACGCTTACCCTCCAAATCTTGGGAATGTTTATCAAGCCAAATCTGCAGATACCTTCCTTTATGCAGTTGCAGACATCATCCAACAAGGCTAGCTGACTAAATGCAGCAACTGTCTGTAGACTGACCATAGTGCCACAAGTAACACAACCTGGAATTATCCTGATCAAAAACTATGAATCCAAAGTCACTTCAACCTACCTTCTACAACAATTATACATAGCCCACCAAGGTACTGAGAAGTCTAAGCAATTAGAAACTGTTATATTTTGGGTTGGTATAAACAAGGATATTAAATGACTTTTGGTGAGTGTTCTACCTGCCAAAAACATTAGCATGCACAAGTAAGAGAACCCTTTATGTCACATGGTGTACCACCCAGGCCATATCACACCATCACTAGTGATCTTTTCCACTGGGCAAACAGGGGCATTTCTTCTAAAGGAGCATTTGATGAAAGTGGAATCCACAATAAGCTATTGTTTGACAACAGACCACATATTTCTTGCAAAGAAGTAAGGGGATTCAGTAGAAACTATGAGTTCAAAACACATCACCACATCTTCAAGTTTTCCACATACAAATGGTAGGCACAGTGAAGAGAATCTTCACTAAGTGCAGTGGAACAGGATCAGATCATCATCTTGCTATGCTAATCTTTAGAGCCACACCCCACTCCTCCATCCTTTCATCTTTTGATAAATTGTTATCAGACACACAGTATAGGTCTTTACTCATGAGCAAACAATCATCAGTTGTTGATATTTTCAAAAACCTCATCTAGCTAAAAGAGTCCTCAGCATCCCAGTATAACAAACACACAACTTCTTCTATCGCTCACAACAGGCTCTGATGCCAGTATAATAAGTCCAACAACTGGCACATAGGACACTGCACAAGTTGTCACTCCTACACCTCAGCTCCTTTCCTACATAGTCAATTCCAACACTTGCCAGTACTGAAGAAAGACATACCGACTACATGAGAACAATTCTCACCACCACCTTCTCTAAAGATATCACTTGACTCACCTACTAACGACACTAAACAGTCTTTTCAACCTTCTCCAACTACATCACCCCATCTGCCAAAACAAACACACCTACAGCTACAGTTAATATTGATCCAATCCTGTCTACCAATACATAGATCTGGAGCTCTAAAAGAAAAATCAAAAAGTCAAATATACTAGACTGCTAATCCCACCATTATTTCACAAATGGGGGATGTTATGATTTGGTATCAACTTTGATGATGTTAAGATTTGAGAATAACCCTGTTTATATACATAGACAACTGAAAAGATCAATTTCATTTGTAAACCTACTTTTCCTTCTTGTTTTGAGATAGTTAGAGCACTTAAGAAGCAATCAAAATGATCTGTGTTTTGTAATTGTTTAATTCTTGTGTTGACATGTAAAATCTACAACAGTATATGTCAACTATGCTTCATGATCCGTCACCAGCTCATTCTAATAAACAATGTTGATGCTGGTTGGGTTAAAAGAAAATCCTAAAATTATCACGACAATATTTCTTGAAATAGTAAAGTGGAAATAAATGAAATCAATTACTAAAATAAGAGTAGCGATGTTTTGCAAGTGCATTCAATAAAATGGGCACCAAAAACAACATGAAATGATCTCTGGTATTGAAAACACAGGCCTTGATCATCTCACCTCCACTCCAAAACGTTTTCTGGCTTTATTCACTTGAATTGCTTTCCACATCACCATGAAAAGTGATGCAATGGAAGTAAGAACAACATAGCCATACGCAGACGGAATTTCCACTGCCACCATAATGACGACGTCGATTATTCACATACAAACACCTTCTCTGCCAATGTTACCTTGGAAGATAGCTACAGCTGCAGTTTTAGTTACCTCTCCTTTTCCACAGTTGCGATGCAATTGCTGTTTGAATGCCAATGCCAATGCCAAAAATCACTTCAATTTTGCTTCGTCATTGTCACGTGACTGTTAATCAAAAGTGATGATTTCTCTAAATTTTCTTTTCTGTCCTTCTATTGTTTAAAAGAAAAGTATGAAAGCATCCTCTTTCTTTGGTTTTCATCCTTGCTTCTAAAATGAAAGGCGTTTTTCTTATTTTCGGATTGATGTAGTAAACAATGATAGAAAAGTGAAAGCTAGATTTTTAGGTCGTAGGACGGAAGGAAAAAGCTAGAGATCTAGCCTTTAGCATCCAAACCAATTGCATTATTTCCCAACTTCCTGTGCTTTTGCGCAGATTTTTTTCTTCTCAAAAGTCAAATATAGTTCCAAAATTTCCTAATATATTATTTGCCTAACTTGAAATTTAATTACAATAATATAATATGCAGGCGTAGTCAGTCCGTTCGTTCGTTTTCGTGTCTCCGCTACAGCGTTTCTGCCCAGTAGCGGGTACATGATATTGCCGATGGCGTGGGCTCCTCTTAAGTCAACAAAGTTGCAATTTGGGGCATCTGGACATTGCAGGAGGTAGTCCATAGTCTGTGTGGCATTACAGCTGCAGGTGTCAGATGTTGATAATCGCATTCGTTTCATGACAGATTTGCATCTACCAGAACCAGTACGTGGCCGGTTTAGAATGCGCCACGTTCTCCAGCCAAGATCGTGGCCAACAGCAAGTTGTTCTTTGGGAACTATACCTCTGCTCTCAAAAGCTCTTGAGTTTGGTGATTCATCCCAAAGTGCCTTCCGCATGGTTTCTCGTTAAGATTGAGAAGATGAGATATTTTCATCTGGTATAGACAGGAAGCTATGTCTTGACTTCAGTCGAGTTAGAGGTGGATCATGGTTATGCAACGGGTGACGCTCATCGGTGATTTGTATTAATCGTTTCCAATTAGAGGCGGATGTCCTTCTCAAATGTGGTGGGGCTATGCCTGACAGTACCCAGTGAGGGAAGAGTGTACCCTTGGAAGCCCTGACCTGTGACCTTGATATCAACAAAAAGTTTGTCGTTAAAATGGACTGTAAAACAATGCATTTGTTTCTTGATTGGTGGATGTTTATTGTTTTAAAAAAAAACAATAAAAAGTCGTAAGATAGCAGAAAGTGGAGTATTTAAGCACGTGAACTTCAGAGTGACTTGAGTTATCTTAGTTTTTTCCAATGTGGTTTAATTCTAAAACCCTTTTCCACTGCAAGAAATACATACCACACGAGTTCTTTGAAAATGGATGCAATTGAGAAAGATTTAAAAACAAAGGAGTTACATAGATTTATGTTCGAAAATAAGGGAGCATAGGAAATCTTATTAGTGCGTTCCAATCACCCTCTGTAAGATTAATCAGGGCCTGAAGTAAATGAAAGAGAAATAAAAATGAAAAATCTGACCTTCGTTAAAATTTGAGGAAGATTCAAATATTCACATTTCTTTTGTTCCAATTGTGATGAAGTGGCGCTAAACATTCTGTCGTCAAAGGCACATACGTCAACTTTTCATTTAAATAACAAGGATTGAAAATGGATAACATCGACAAAAAATTTGTAAATGAATATTTGTTGCCTCGGGGAATGGCTTTGCCCGTGGTTGAATTTCCATGCCGCTGATCAAGTTGATCAAAATTCACGAGATTTAAATAATGAATCTTAATATTTTGCTCATGGTAAGAGACGTTTTAAATTTCTGACTGAGCCAAGAAGGTGATTTAATATCTCTTTAAAACTTTTTTGGGAAAACGATACAATTTCCTTTCAGTTTTGCGTGATGTTAAAACCAACCGTAAGTTTATCGTTTATTTTTTCATACCATTTCAGCACATCGTTATCAACGTTTTGTCTAACGTGTTTTAAAGCCATAATTTTATTTAGCAATACCAATTATTGCTTCAGCTGACATTATTTGATAATCATTTCCAGCATTTGCGAAAAGCAGTTTATTAGAACAAGGGTGATATGGGCAAATGATTGGCATGTTGTCTCGCTGAAACACATGATGATCAAAAGCAAGGTAAAGATAGCAAATTTTCCGTGTGTTGGCAAATTATCAAAACAAGCCTAAAGTTATGACAAGATATCAACAGCACACGTCAAAGCTTGGATATAAAAAGCATTTCAACTGAAAACGAGCCAAGAGATCATGAGAAGATTTATTATCGCCCTTGGTCTAATTATAAGAAGTAGGAAGAAACAGAGTTATATGCATGGAAAAGCTGTCTGAGGTGAGATAGAAATAGAGAATACTACAAGGAGGAAAAGATTCAAAGGGAGCAGAGAATAGATCGAAATGGAAACGAGGCAAAGGTCATTTTAAAAATGACGCTGTTTCTCATTATCGAGATTAAGCATGAGAAAATCAACAAGTAAATCTCCACTCTATATTCATCAGTTTATCAAGAGTTCAGCTATTGAGCATAATACACATTGAAGTCGTATAACTGCTGGAATCAATAACTGTCGGAATCAACAGAATTAGAAATATTGTTATAGTTAACGGAGTCAGAAGAAGATAGAAATCGATAGAACAAGAAAATGAAGTGATTTCGAGCAGAACTTTGCAGCCATATATAGTGTGCAATTGATAAGGTATCTCTGTTAGAGATGCCATATCATTTGCATGCTATTTTGAAGAAGAAGATACCTAGGCCATGTATATGGTACGAAGATGAGGATCTAGAAAGTAAGAGCAAGAGATATTATTTTTAAGGTTAATTTGACGGAAGGGAAAAACAACAGGAGCGATATTTATTTGAAAAGATCCAATAGAAATAAAGTTGAAACGAAGGCCTAGGTTATTGGTAGAAGACATTGATGAGGGCTTTTGTGTCTCACGTAAATTTGTTTTACTTAACGTTAATGAATTGAGTTCTGTTATTATAGAACTCAGTTATTCAATGATGTAGATAAAAAGATGCATGTTATACATGGTACTGTTTTTCAAGATATTTTTCAGCTGTTACTGAAGTCGCCGTTCTATTTTCTACTAAGGAATTCGGCCACGTTGGCATCAACCATGAAGCAACAAGTATAAATAACGCTTTATAAAAGACAATGCATATCGGTCTTTTTGCATCTTGTTTCCAGTTGATGATCTACAAGTGCTGGGTGTTGATATGCATTGTTTCACCTGGCAACATGTTCTTTCTCTCTTGCATGTCATTGTTTTATAATGCTAAGTTGCACACTCTGTCTCTCTTATCATGACTAGTCATAATGTGAGATTCATGAAAAATGTCACAGATCTTATTTTTTGAAATAAAAAAATAAATATGAAAGATAAGCGAAAGAATAAATCAGCTTCTATATTTTTCAACAGATTTTAAGAAAACAGATTTTACTACCTCCTTATGATAAACATTTTAAACTCTGGTTTACTTGATTAAGAAATATTTTTTATTTTCTGTACCTGGAAATTTAATTGTTGAAACCTTTCTTGATTAAAACTAATGGTTATTAAAAAATATTTCAGCCAATATCTTTACATTATTTGGATTTTTTTCACAAACACTAGAGAATTTATTTTCTCTCAGAACAATTTCCTTTCGTTTTCTGCCATGCATGGTTGCTATGAAGCAATAATTGCATCCCACAGCAAGTAAAATACAACAATAAGACTATTCATCAATATTGCTTTTTATTCTTCAAATTATTTTCACAAAAAACCAATTAAATACAAATTTTATTTAGATTCTTGTGAATATAATGTCAACTAAAAAAATGAATTGCTCTTCATAAGAACAAGAAATCAATGATTATGACAACCGTTTTACAAAGCAAAGCTATGGACATTTAATCTCCACATTTGACTTAGTTTATCCACTAATTCCTTTGTTCCTTTCTTTCGATTCGTTTCTTGACTTCCCTTTTCCTCACCTGACTTCTGGTTACTAATGCAGGATCCTCTGAAGTTGTGTTAAAGAGCTCTATTTTAATGGAATTCCACTTTTCTACATGGTCAACTTTTGAGATAGTTGAAGGTCCAGAATACGTTCCCAGATTATATCCTTGGTAATTTTGTTCACTAAAACCAGTAACCTGATATCCTCCTGGTATTTTCATTGATCGATATATACCTTTCAGGTTTAAGCCTTTCTTTAGATTGGGTATGGAATACTGAGTTGTGTTACACATATTTTTTAAATCTTCCTGGTCGCAAAACATCACTTGATTTGATGCTTCCGCATCTACAATAGAGAAAAAAGACAAATTAGATTATCAAATATGCTTTCTAACGTAACAAAGCAGAAATACAACACTTAGAGCCTATCGTAAACGTCCATTGACTGTCATTAATAAGAGTGTGATTTAGTAACGTGGGGAAGGTATTCGATTGTCATGTTACATAGAAATGATCAGTTTCATTTAGGATAATTTTGTGCTGATAGTATCGTGTTACTAAACTTTGATATTGTGCAGGTGTCACAAAACCTTCTGTCTCTTATTCTGGTGCAAAGGATGAATAAAGTAATAAATAAAATAAATAAATAAATAAATAATAAATAAATAAATAAAATAAATGTCTTCTTTCACATTAATTGTCCATTTGTCTTTTTTGTGAGACAAGTCTTAATGACAGTGTTAACATTCTTCGTGCCGACAGCTAGTTACCTTTTTTTCAACTAGACTCCACAATTTTTCTTCTTGAATTGGCTAGTTATACTTTACAAAATCTTTCAGCTGTTAGTACAAGGACGTGAATGTAAAGATAAGACTTTGGTATACTTTCGAGTGCTTTGTTGTTGTTTTTTTCAGGTCATTTATTACCCATTTTTCTTGTATAGGTTCCCCTCTTCAGACTGTTGCTCACTTATTGAGACACTATTAAGATCTAATGACAAAGCTCTAAAAAAGCATCACATTAGCAACATATTTACCTCTAGTGACTTCAGTGCTCATCACCTGACATTGATACATTCTAACAAAACAGAGAAATCTGGAGAAGTTAATTAAAACTTCATTCTTGCCCATGATTAAGTACAGCTTACTAAATTTTTCACAGAATTTCCTCGTTCAGACTCATGAAAAACTTCACTTTTAGATCTCTTTCCACCATCTGTTCCTTAGCATTATGAATTTTTAAATCCGCCTCCTTTTGGACCTTCTAGCTACATTGTGGTTTATTACGTTAACACTGAGAGGGAGGGGGTATCCTGAAAAGCGAACAAAAGTGAACAGGGGGAAGTGGTGTTCACAAAGTGAGAACATTCACACTAAAAATATTTTTGGTTACAGTTTCCACAAAGTTGTGACAGCGAAAGAGAGGTGTGCAAGTGTAATTATTCTTATCTGTTTTAACACATTTATTGTTTGTTTATATGGAATTACTTCCGTTTGTTTTCAGCTTGTATCTAATTATAATTGCTTTCATTTCTTACAACAATAGCCTGGTATCAATGTTTACTTTTCGAGTTCAAGCTCGTGAGCTTCTATAAAAGAAAAATTAATAATATAATTTTTAATTTATTCATCGAAATGGCAACTACCAACGACGTTTTAAAAAAGTATAATTTTATGTTCACACGGGGGGTACTTGCCTGCGAACAGGTGCAAACAAGGAGAAGAGGGTGTCGAAAAATGGCCAATTCTATGTGAACGTAATAAGTGGATGGCCCCTTATCGTTGACGTTAAACTTGTTGACAAGCCATATCAACATAAAGCTTTGCAAATTGGTCAGGTTGATTGAAATGCTTTTTTTTAATTTCATGGTGATGGTTTTTGGGATTCCTTCATTAGCAAACTTGCTTCTGAATTCAAAGAATGGGTTCAGATTGGTATTGAACTATTTATACCTGGTGGTAGTTACAAAGCCAAATCCTTATTGGTCTTTGTCCATTAATCATTCAATCATTTCTATTTTTAATTTCAACAAGATTAGACTTAATGAACCTTGCTTTACTTTCTAACAATGCCAGTTAATGGGTAATTTTAGATGTTAAATCTTGCTATGTTGAACACTTTTTCTGAATGAAATGGTTTCCAAAAGTTTCAAAGTAGATAATTTTATGAGATTTACAACAGTGTTTTGAATTCTAGCCATTGTTTATTTATGGTTATTCTGTTATCTGTATCCTCTGGGGAAAAGAGTACTCACTGCGGTAGTCTATTTTTAGCCAATTCTTTTCTAAATGACATTGGTATCCCATTTGCGGAGACCTTTGCAGACAGATTTTCAACTCTGTTATCATCAATTCAAGGCTAGTTGTCAAAGTTATTCATGGCTTTAATCAATCTGAAACTCGTGGTCTTGATTTGACTCTGGTAATTGTTTTAAAAGATTTTGCTACTGAACCATCTTTCTTGCTCTCCAAACTTTTTCAGCTGTGGTTGTTATGATCTTGTTTTCCTGCTTTCTGGAAATTTTCTATTGTTGTCCATGTCTTCAGGTAGACGATTCATAGGATTCCGGTAAAACATCGCCCTTCAAAGCTTCTTCCTGTAATTTTAAAGTTTTTGATCAACCTTTTAAAAATGCACTGGCTGAATTCTTTGTTGTTTCTTTGTAGATATTGAGTACATATATAAACGATCTCCCTCCATTGGTGATGTTTTAACTGCAATCACTGGACGTATTCATTCATTTTGGATAAATCTGATGACGGATGTGCAATATCTCTAGAAATTTCGAAGACATCTGATAAAGTGTGTCATGTTTACGTCTTTGATCAGCATTTTGTTAATGATATTGATGAAAGCGTCTTTAGTATCCTTATGGTTTTTTGACAGATTAGAAAAAATTTCTTACACCGGTTACAGTTATATCTGATGAGAAACCTATTAATGCTGACGTATTCCTGGTCTAATTCTTTTCTTTCTTGACATTGATGATGTCCCTGATAACTTACTTCGAATCATCAACATCTATGGTGATGATATTTCCTTGTACTGGTTAGCTCATTTCTTTCTTCAGATCATTCCTGGGGCTCCTATATTTAACCTATTGATAAGAATGCTTCTAAAAAGCTTAATTGCAATGAGTCTAGTTAAAGTCTTAGGCCTTCTTGTAATCCTATAAATCTACTATATGTCTTTGCATGAAGTACTGTTGCCGTTTTTGGACAGATGCTCCCTCATGTCATCCTAATTGTTTTGGTCGAGTTCAGAGACGCCTTTTTCATTTGATAGATCAAATTCTCTTTGTTACCCTTCAACATTTTTCTTGACAAAAAATGTCACATGTTTTAGCCATTTCTAAAGGTATTATTAAGGGAATGATTTGGATTAGCTTTACTTGCAAGATTAATGCATCTCCTGTGGCTAACTCGTCTCAAAATCATCCTTATGCAGGTATTGTCCCTCGTCTTATTATATCTTTCTATGAACGTAGTTCTTTCCTATCACTTGGCTTCCGAGTGTCTTTGAGTATAAACTTCCTTACCGTTTTTTCTGTCTATTCTTCACAGTTCCATACATTCCGCTCAAAGCTTTTTTCCTGATATAGTTTGAAACCCAAGAAATAATATTTTTACCTTACTAATATTTTAATTATTTATTATTTATTAATATTATCATGTTATATTGTAAACATAAAAATATAACAGGATTATAAAACTTCAAGTAACAAAAAGTCATTTAAGTTGTGTGGTAATGAAAGGAATATCTCAGAATTTAGAGACTTTTACTTTACCTTTATCAGAAAAAGGCTCCACTTTTAGGTTGGTTATAGCATTTGGCATAAAGACCTCATTGATAGTGTTTCCTCCAAAATAGTAAAAGTCCAATTGTGGTGTTAGTACTCTCACTTTTACCTTAGGTGGGATGTGCATTGAAAAGATACTTTTCTCCCATCTGACTCCATTGTAGTTTACTAGATTATGGGATCCAAGTGGAACTAGATCACAGAAACCAACCTCCATATTGACCTTCCGGCAAATTCTTACCTGTAGTAAATAAGATGCATTCTCATCGTTAAACGATAGGTATTTTTGTCACTTTCTACTTTTTATTGCGGAAAAAAAAGGAAAACTTAAGAAAGGGAAAACAAGATAATGAGTGAGAAAAACACAGAAAATTGAACTAACGGATGGATAAAAGTTGGATTTAAACAGAAGAATAACAAGACCACCATAAATGATCAAAGAACTGAAAATGGAACATGTGAAAAACAAAATCATGGTTATAAAAAATAAGGAAAATTGGACAGATGGGTTACAGCACTATAAATGGGTAAATCACCGGAAGTTTATGAGATAGAAAACAAGATTCTGAATACAAATAAATCTTGGGAACTAAACAGAACGCAAAATAGAAAATGAATGAACAAAAAACGGAAAATGGAAAAGATACAAAAAAAATTATAAATGAGCTAGAAACACAATTGAGCCGATGGCAAACAAGATTATGAATAAGAAGAGAATGGAAATTTGGGAAGATGAAAAAGAAAATTATAAATAAGCACAAATAAATCGCGACAAAATTAAGCAGATGGGTGTGAAAATAATAAAATACTTAAAAAACTGGAAAATGAGTAGATGTGAAACAAGATCATGAATGAGAAAAATTGTAAAATTGACCAGAAAGAAAATAAATTATTTTTAAAATTTTACATTGCTAGTCTAAAAAATATCAGGAATCTGCTAATCAATAACAGCGTAGATGGTTTTAAAATATGTGGAATAGATCTGCTTACTAACATAGTTCTAGATAGTTAGATCATTATTATAGATAAATAGGTAGTTATATGTTTCAAGTGCTATTTAATCAAGAAAAACTACATTTCATTTTGTGTCTGCTTGTTTTGTTTCAATCTTCTCTGTATTCATTTGCAGTATTTGGTTGTATACAAAACTTATATTTGAAGGAACACAATTGGTAATTCAAAATTAGTGCACAATGAGTACATAATTGGCACACATTAAGTAATGCACAATTGGTACTCAACTAGTGCACATGTAGTAATGCACTGCTGTTTTGATTCTTGCATTCGTCTCCCTATATATCAATGGAGTTCAACTGTTTTTGTGAGATGTAAATAATGCACCTACTTTAGGAGATTGACATTGATAGGTATTTCTCTATAAGGTTTCAGTTGTTTGCTTTATAGTATTTTAACGTGCATTAATAAACATCAAATCCCAAGACTGGTTTTTTCCTATAAATAAAAGAAGTCTCTCATACTATCAATATGAGTTTATTTCTCTTACTACGAATACATAAACAAGTTGAGTTATTTTAATTGGATATCTGATTTGTGTGTTTCTCAGAAGAAAATGCAATACTTCCTAATATAGATCTTAAGCAAGGGAACGCATAAGCCGATTTCCGCCCACTTTAATGGTTACATCGGAATTTAACAAAGTCTTTGCATAGCGCAATGCTCCGAAGTAGGCTGGCATTAACTTTGCCTTTTTATCTGTTGCCTTGTGTGCGATTTCATTCGAGTCACACAGGTACACACACTGACACACATTAACATACGTTGAATTTTATATACCAACATTATATCAAATTATATAAATATGTACTTTACTATTTTTACATTACAATATAATTTATTAAACAGTAAAATTTGACCTATAATTTTTCACACATCGGTCTTACTCATGGCTTACCTCTTTATCTGTATCCCTTGTACTTGCTGCAACTAGTAATGATTTCCAGGTTTTATGAGCTGGTACTGCGGTTATTGCGTTTGGTCCAGGATAAGGTCCATATTTTCCTCTGGTAAGGTCCTTTCCATCCGATCCTGTCACTTGTAAACCAAGTGGAACGTACAAAGAATATATCGAGTCACTCCATGCTCCAGGGTTTTTACCCAAATCATTATACCTGCCTTTGAATACAGAATTGCAAATGCCTCTTAAATTCATATCATTGCATATCATAACGTATTCTTTGAATATTCCTCCGGTTACCACTTTATGTAGAGTATTAATGTAAGATTTTATTGACGAAAATCGATCTGGATTTTGATAAAAGATACCAATAATATATCTTCTTTTTATATTATCAAAAGGATCTCCCATAAAATCGAGGAAACGTCTGTCACTTTCCTGCTCATTTTTAACCAGATTTAACAAATTGTTGCTGATAACCATCAATCCTTTACCATTATGCTCATCATCTGGGTGTTTTTTCTCGTGTATTGCTACCAGTAATGATGCCATGTCGGTAATGATAAGTTGTCTTAATATTGAAATGTCAGTATATAATTGTATAACATCCAGGCATTGATAGGCGTCTTTCACGTCTTTCTTGTCGTCACAAATATCATTAATTCTTGCTTTCAATTTTCCAAATATTGGTAATTCGGTAAAGGCATGATTATACAGCTCATTTGCTTGATCTTCTTCTAGCATTCCAGAATCTCTAAAATGCTGCACAGATGTACTAAGAGCTGTATAAGCTGTTTTAAACCCCTCGACGTCGGCTTCAAGATCTTTCCTTCTTCCAATATCTATCTGCTCTGCCACAATTCTTTGTATTTTATCATCCATACTCTCAACGGCAGCTCCTCCGCCAAAAAGACTAAAAAGACTTGAAACAACTGATAAAATAGAAGAAATGATCATTCCAACTGGTCCTGCAAGCTGAGCTATGGTTGATACGATTGTTAGCACACCTTGTACCCCTTCTTGCCAATCACCATTTCTAATCCCATTGACGAATCCAACAAAACCTTCACCCATACCTTCAATTGCTCCACTTATTCTTTCTGATACTCCCTCTTTGTCATTCTCATAAGCCTTTTTAGCACTTTCTTTACTTTTCTTCCAGGTCTGTTTCACCGATTCTATTTTGCCACTTATCCCTGCCCCACTGGAAGGAAATAGTTTCTTGGTAAATGGGTCACTAACCATGTTGGTGGTTAGTGCAGTAATAGATTCGATTTGATCTCCCGTTTTTGCAATTTTGTTGTCAATGCTGCCATCTCCCGTTACAAAGATGATGAAACTAAGTAACACTAGAAGTACTGAGCTCATCTTTATCTTTTGATCTACAAAATAAAATTATTTAGAAATTATTTATCTATCAAAATAGCTTTTCAAAACCATTTGTAAACTACGTGTCCAAATGATTTACTATATTTAAAAAAACGCATCAAAGCAAAAAAAAACATGAATGGTTTTCAAAGAAACGAACACCTGCATTCTTATTAGCTCTTCTGTTTTTATTATTGATAAATATATTTGTATTCTCTGAGGGTCATGTTCGTAAATTGACGTATAAAAGTAGGTAAGATTTTATTCTATTTGTAATATCTTGTTCAGATCTACAGCACTATTTCTGGTCAAAGAATTCATTAACTGATAAGAAATAAGTAATCATTGCAATAAGTTAGAATTGCATAAAAAAGGGGCAAAAATAACATTTTGCAAGCATTTTTTCCATTTTTTTCTTTCCTCATAACAAACACCAAAGAGTCTCTCCCAGAATATTTGATAACGGTGGACTATCAAAGTTGGGAAAATTTCAGATTCCGGTTTACTACTGACACTTAAAGCATGGAATTTAATAGCATGGACCTAACAAAAATCGTCCATCACGTTAATGATACGCGATTAACGGAAGAACAGTTAGACAACATTGATAGGTCGGTTGTTAAGGCTGTAAGAGATTTCCATACATTATACACTATAACAATCAATCTTGTGATTTATTTACCACGTGACTACGGTGTTAATTAGAATGAAAAGAGGGTTTCATATTTATCAGACTAAAAGATTGATATTTTTAGTAAAGATGTTAAATATCATAGACCAATGTTTATATGTTTGTAAATGATCATTTTGTGATCATATTTTTTGGCTGTATGATCAATCACCAACAGGATCAAATCGAACGACATTTGGAAATCTCATTTCAAGCGGGATTGCCAGATTAGATGTCTCTAAAGCGTCCTTCTATTTTTATAAAGAATGAGACATCTCAAATAAAGATATTTAACAACACGATTTTGTTCTACGCAAAAACTGGTATAATATTGACCACGATGCCGTAACTTTAAGCTGAAAATCATATACTACATATAATATATATATATATATATTATATATTATATATATTATATATTATATATGTTATATCTACATATATATATTATATATTATATATTATATTATATATATATATGGTGGTTAATCCTCAAATTTGTTTAAAATTTTAAAAAAAACTAATTTACTGACATGATAAGTTTGCATCCAAATATTGAAAGGTGTGCAGACCAGTTCAACGAGTTTTTGCAATCATCTTAGTGCTCAAAATTTTACTCTGTGATTCCTGTTTGACAATGCCACTTTGAAAAACATCAAGCTTTAGTCTGAAGTTCAAAATAAACTACCTAACATATCTGCAACTTTCCTATTCGTTACTTAAACAATAATGAAACCTCAGTCAATCTAAATAGAACTAAAACTCATAATCAGAGCGCAGCACCAATTGCTGATGTGATGAAGTATATTGCTATAAAAACTACTGGTTTGAACTTAGTTTAGTGCACATATGTACTTCAGTTCTATAAAATTTAAGATTCCTCCATCAAAATTTTACCAACTTTCACAATTGTCCTTGCCCTCTTTTTATATTGCTCTCCAGTTTCAAATCTTATCTAATAAATATTATTTTTACAATCTATTGTTTAGATTAAACTATAAAGATTTGTACTCTATAGAATTTTTTCTATATTTCATTTACTATTGTCTTGGTTAAAAGTGTCACTGCTTTATGTCGGAACAGCAAGAGGTATTGTTACACGAAGATATGGCTTCACTGCATAAAAAATTTTCTATCCTGTATAATCAATTTTTAAATAAATAACTCCACTGAATAATGCCAAAGATAGTGCTAAATACAAAGATTGGTAGAGCGAAGTTATTTATATATTTGGAATTAAAATATGTTTAAAATACATAGTTGTTAGTTTCACGCTGAGGCGATTATCAAATGTACAAACATTCACAGTGCCCTTCGTACCGTAACGGGAGCAAAACTTGTAATCTGTGCTTAACCGAGAAATATCATATAATTACGTCAAAGCTGAAGGTATTGAACAAAAGAACTGAACTAATATCAAAATATACTCATAGCAACAAATTTTATCTCAATTACTTTAAAATGTCCCACCAGACAAATGATCGAGTCACTTCTTTAGTTTTATTTTCTCTAATCATCTTAATTGCCTTTAGCTTGTATATAGTTTCCCAAAGGGATAAAGCAGTTTACTGTAAATGTTTGTACATTTGACGATCGCTTTAGCGTGAAACTGACAGTTATGTACTTTTAAACATATTTTAATTCCAAATATATATATATATATATATACAATTTTTAAATAAAAAGCAAACAAATTTTAAAAGGATAAATAAATCAGTTTTACTGATACTAGTGTTCTGTGAACAACCATTCTGCCAAGTACACAAGTGAGAAAAAGGTAACACTTTGTTTGTGGTCTCAACTTTATATTGTATATTTAATATTTGTACAATACCTATGTTTTACACAGCGTCTTTTTGCATAATAAAACATTAATCAATATTTTGAAAAAAAATATTACTTTACCTTTCAGCAATATGAATTTGGAAACAACACTGCTAAAACATTGCTACAAAATGAATAGATTGTAGATGCTACTAACTATGTACTAAATTTTCAAATGTTCACACTTACCTATCCCTCACTGAGAAAGTCTTCTTGCTTTCTACAACACCAACAAGTGTTCTGAGGAGACTATTTTATGGTGCATACACTTGCCGTTTTATATAACACCACCGCAAATACCATTCAATTGACAAAGACAATGAACATCCTGCTGGATTTGACCTTTCTGTCAAACATTGTAACTGATAGAAAAAAATCAAAAAAATTATGTTTGGACAGCTGTCTTTATGCTTGAGTGCCTGATATTCAACTTCCATTTCAAACTAATAGCACTTACTTTAAATCAATTCCAGAAATGACAATTAATTAGTCAGAATCTCTTTATTCCTGGTTCATATGAGCTAAGCACACCAGTTTATCTTTCCTGGATTCATAACAAAAGTCAAACTACTAAATTATTGAAATTTCTTTGCTAAAAAGTTTGTTAGAATTCCATTAACCTTCCAAGATGCTGCTACACATATGAGCAATAATCTTTGAAAGATCAATCACAAATCATAGAAATGAAAACATCAAACAAATGAACTTTTCTCTAAACCGTTATGAGAAGGGATTACGTTTGCTCATAATCACCTGAAATGAGATTAAAAATGGATTAAACTGTTTCGACAGAGGTAGTATGTTATGATTAAGAAGCATACAAGGTATGAAGCCACTAAGTGAAGTTAAATGTAACAGAGGGATATTTCAAGGAGATATTTCCCAAAACTGTTATCTAGCGTGTTTCAACAAAGTGATGAAAATAATGAACCAGATAAGATAAAACTCATTTTTTCAGTCTTATAGTAGGGTAAGAGAATAAGGTTCAAACCTTAAGTGAAATACTCATTTAAAATAGAAATTTTGAAATGGAAAAACCACTTTATAGAACTTTTTTTATTCTTATTGAAGGCATGGTGGATTAAAGTTGGGGTAGTTTTGCCAAAAGGACTCAAGATCTTGTTTTAGTGGAAAGGTTGGAAAATGCCACCAAGGTGTATGGTGCGTAGAAAGAAAGAAAAATCTATTCCAAAATTTGCAAGTAGCTGTAAAGAATTAAAGAAAAAGAATATAAAAGAAGATATGAGAGAATGGGATAGAGAGTTTATTGTCAATTATGTTGAAAAGTATGAAGGAAAATGTTTAGGAAAAATAGTATGAGGAGTTGCTGAAAAAGGTTTAAAAAATCGAAGATGGAAATATTGAGATATGATGGTACAGACCGGTTGAAACTATAAGTGTAGGAGGTGCACCAAACTTGGTTTGATCGACGATCTATCTCTGCCTTGATGATGAGATCATTTTAACATCGCTATTAACATCCACTCAGTAGTAGTATTTTCACAACTATTCCTAGTAAAATCTGCTGTTTACAAAACAATAACTGACATGTCTCTTTTTCTCATGAATATTACTCCATTCCCTCTTAGCATTCTTCTCTGATTAACACCAAAATAATCGTTCAATAGGCTTTACTTAAATGTTAGGATTTCATTTTGTTATTGTAAACTGACGGCAATGTTACCATAGCCAGACAGCCTATCCAACAATCAATTTTGTTATTTTTCTCTTTTGTAGAGAAGGATGCAGGAAATCAAGTTATGTTTTGCTGTCGACAAGATTTAAAAGGTAAATGTAACACGACCAAGTATTCTATACCCTACCTAAAGACAGGTTTAAATCTCGACGATAAATATGAATCAATGAAAATACCAGGAGGGTATAAGGTGAGTGGCTTTGGTGAGAAAAATTACAAAGGGAGGAAACTAGGAACGTACTCTGGGCCTTCAATTATTTCAAGAGTTGACAATGTAAACAAGTGGGTTTCCAATAAAATAGAGCTCTTTAACACAACGTCAGAGGATCCTGCATTGGTAATTAAAACTCAGGAGAGAAAAAGGATTAAAAGAAAGGAATAAAGAATTTAGAAGATAAACTAATCAAAAAGTGTGATCAAAATTCCAGAATTTGATATTGAAGAAAATTCAAAAGTTTTTCTTTGTGAGTCACAGTGATGATTTTTGTGTTATTGTTCAGATGAAAAGCAACTAATTTTTCAATTGACATTATATTTACAAGAACCTGAATTAAATTTGTATTTCATAATTTATTTGTAAAACTAATTTAAGAAATAAAAAGCAATATTGATATTGTGTCTTATTGTTGTATTCTACCTACTGCTGGATGTATTGATTGATTCAATAGTACCTACCAATGACAG
Organism: Morbakka virulenta; assembly: GCA_003991215.1. Lineage (NCBI taxonomy): Eukaryota > Metazoa > Cnidaria > Cubozoa > Carybdeida > Carukiidae > Morbakka > Morbakka virulenta. The sequence goes on along the minus strand of RDPX01000289.1, from coordinate 744,117 downwards.
AAAATGAAAGGAAATTGTTCTTAGCGAAAAGAGATTTTAGTATTTGTGAAAATTCTGAATAGTGAACAGATATTGCCTTTTACATTATTAATAACCATTACTTGTAACCAGGAAACGTTTCAACAGTTAATCTGTCCAAAATAAATTGGAAAATTATAGAAGCTGTTTTAATTAGTAGATTCTATTCCATGTTCTTCATCAAAAAATGGGATCTATGACATTATTCATGAATCTCACATTATTTCTAGTCATTGAGAGAGAAACAAAACGTACAACCTAGCACAATAAAACAGTTACATGACAGAAAAACAAAAATTTGACCGCGCTAAACAGAACATATAAACACTCTGCATTTGCAGATCACAAACTGGAAACAGATAGAACATAAATTGCTACCATTTTGAAATATTTACACATGAAAAGATGGACACGCATTGTCTTATTAAAGAAGCGTTACTTATACTTGAATTTTTGGCAATTCTGTACACAAATTTTGGTAAAAAAAAGCTCTGGCTTTACTAATTACAAGGCCAGGGTTTTGTTCAGAATTTTTGTTTATTGCTAATCTTCTAATTAGTTTCCAAATCCTTTATATTACATAACTGTAACTTGCAGTTTTTATCTTATTCTTTCAAGTATGTCAATATTTTATAGTATTTTATCATGTTTATTGGAGCAGTTTATTTTTCACTTTATTTAAATAAAAATGGTCATGCAGAAAAGTTTTTTATACCTTAGTAGAAAACAGTACAAAAATATTACCCTAAAGCAATATCTGAGCACTTGGCATTATTTAAAATTAAGGCAAGTTATGCAAGAAAGAGAATCGATCCCACGCTGAGGTTCTTCAATGTCATGACCAAGCTGAGGGTCTTTAATACCTTGAGCTCCAAATATCAGGTTACCTATTACCTTAATATCTTGTAAATATTCAAAAAATGCTAAATATTGATATTCTGGGTATCGACATAAATCTGAATCCGGTTGTGAAGTTACTCCTTTTGAGACTTTGATTTAACAGGATGATTTGGAATGGATTTTTTGTCTCTTTCACGAGAAGGATTGACTTCGTAAGTCTAAGATGACAACCCCTCTAAAGTTGGTGTGTATATAACTTATGAGGAAAAAGAATTATTCCGCCAGCCATGCATTTTTTCTCCTTCCTGTCTTTTTATCCTGTTTTAAAGGTTCATTGTCATTTATCTTTTTGTAAATTTTTATGGATATTTTTCTTTTTATAAATTTTAAATATTTTTTGTGATTTGTTTATTTTGTTTTTTAATGTGTGGTGATTTTGAAATATATTTTACTGTTTTTAATACGTTTTTAACGAAAGAGTTTTGTAAGCTTTTCACAGTTTTGTTGATCCAATTATATTTCTGGTAATCCTTTTTTTGTTCTGTTAACGTTTTTACCTTTTTTGTAATCTTTCTTCACTTTTTGTTTGTAATTTATGATGTATGTTTTAGTATATGTTAGAGCTTTTTCAGGTCATGAGTTGTAAACCTTTAATAAACTACGTTTTGAGAAATAACTCTCCAATCGTCAAAAGTGGTGATGGGAGTATCTCTCAAAACGTAGCTCCAAAAAAGCTTACGACACATGAGATGATAATTCTCTTACATCTATGGCTTTCTCTGAGTTCATAAAGTTCAAAATTTTATCGCCAGTTTAATGGAATACTTATCAGATGTAGTTCCACCCAATGTGACACACATTTTACGATCTGAAAGAAAAGACTGAAGGATTCAAGACCTTTCCACAAACACCATAGCTAAAAAGCTTATGAAGTAAGCCACTGTGCCACATCTTATAAAATTCTTTGAATATATCAAGCGCCATATATCGTACCTCACCAGAATTATTCATAAACCTCTAGATTTATTCCGTAAATACAGTGAAAAAGTCACAAGTGGGGCGAGATCCTCTAAACTTATACTGAACATCAAGAAGGAGACCTTACTAATGAGAGGAAGAAGACCAACAGATCGATATTTGTGAGGATCAAATAGATTGGCTACATTCTGGAAGACAAACATTTAAAAATTAGCAGAAAGGAGGGAAACATGACTCAGCTGGATAAAAGGTTAAAAAGCTTGACAAGCAAGAACGATAGCTTAGAAGCAAACTCTTTCAAGACAAAAAGTGGGATTTATGATGACAGAGGGATCTCTTCAAAGGAACACCAATGTCACTTAGAAAAGAAAAGAAGGAAAATAATTTAGCCAAAGCCGACAACAACATCACTGCCAAGGAGTTTGAAAAGCTTGGTAAATATAAAGACTTAGAAATCGAAGTCAGTCGGATGTGGAACATGAGAACGAAGATAATACCGGTTATTGTAGGTGCCCTTGGTATGGTGAAGAAAGGACCTCGAAATTACGTCGATTCAATCCCGGGAAATATTCAATTGCCAGAAATCCATAAAATAGTTTTAAACTCAACGGCACACATTCTCAGAAAAGCACTTTCTCTATAAAGAAATCGAAAAACTAGAAAACTCTAAAGTATACATGAACGACATAATACCTCAGATTATGAGTAATAACCCGGTGTTACGTAGTTCACAAACGTTACGCATTTTAAAGAAAATTTGAAAAGACATAATAATAATAGTAATAAAAACAGAAAGAAGAAGGTTGATGTCGAGAAATTAACCGTAAAAAGAATTTATTTGTAGTAATTAAAAGAAACAAACTGAAGTAATTCATCTCTTGATGAAAATAATGAGAGAAAAAAGGCAAGGTCGAGGATATTCCATCTAAAAAAACTGACATGAAAGCAAAATGTCGATATCTAATTACTTTGAAAATATCTGGTAAGAGGCAAAAGCGCAAGCAGTAGTGAAAACGGCGAATTGAAAGCGATACCAAAATGTGTGTGTGTGTGTGTGTGTGTGAGAGAGAGAGAGAGAGAGAGAGAGAGAGAGAGAGAGAGAGAGAGAGAGAGAGAGAGAGAGAGAGAGAGAGAGAGAGAGAGAGAGAGAGAGAGAGAGAGAGAGAGAGAGAGAGAGAGAGAGAGAGAGAGAGAGAGAGAGAGAGAGAGAGAGAGAGAAAGAGAGAGAGAGACAGAGAGAGAGAGAGACAGAGAGAAACAGAGAGAGACAGAGAGAGAGAGAGAGAGAGAGAGAGAGAGAGAGAGAGACAGAGAGAGAGAGAGAGAGAGAGAGAGTGACAAAAAATGTAGCTACTATAACCCTGACAGTATATTGGACACTTCATCCAAAATTTGAAGTCGATCAATTGTATTTGAGCAGATGTAAGAGTGACTGAGTAGAAGTTAAAAACTTTGATAAAGGGAAAGTGAACAGTCTTGGGCTGTATGTTAATATTTCCATTGAAAACCTGTTACAGGAATAAGAAAAGCTGGAAAAATCAAAGCGGAAGGCATTGTAAGAAAGTGAATTCAAAATGGAAAGAAAATTTGAAAAACATAATATATAGTCAGTGTATAAAGTAAATGCCTAGTGGAGTACACTGATAAATGACATAGAATTGGCTGGTTAAGAATGCTCTGAAAACAGAAACTGAGACGTAGAGATGCGCTGCACAACAAGGTGTCACGCCAAAACATGTAAAGCACCATACAGGTGAGATCTCAGAGAACCTATTTTGCAAACTGTGTGAAAAAAAGGAAAGAGTGTACAGCACATCTTTAATGAATCCAAGAAAGTGACACAGATGAAAAATAAAAAAACGTTACGGCAGTGTTCATAGATTAATACATGGAAAACTTTGTCAGAAAAACATTGGAGAAAAAGGAAAATTGATATAAACAGTCCTGGAGGAACCGGTAGAGAATAATGATAGTAAAAGTCTTTGGGATATGTCTTAACTTAATGTTGTATTTGTTAACAAAAAAGGAAAGACCTGCATTACAATAAATATTGTGCAATAGACTTGTTAGCAAAAGAAAGAACATAAGTTTAGAAATATTGAGATCGGAAAGAAAGATTACGAGATGAAGAAAAATAAAAAGAGAAGAGGTTATAGTTGTACCAGTATGTGCTCTTAGGAATATGGTAAAGAATTTTGATGATTATACGAACTGGAAATTATTTTGAATATCGGTTTAACGCAAGACAGTTTAGTATCTTCATATCCTGTATAAAAAGTTATGATAATAACTGTTAAACTAGAATTATCTAACCTACCAATGTAATGAAATAAACTTCACTCAAGGACAAAAATGAACAATTTTAGTAATTGATAAAACGAAACAAGAATCAGAAACGAAATTGAGAATGCTAGAAATGATATTGAAGATCAAAGATATGAAACCAGAAGATTTTTTAAACCAATTTTTACTACTCAAAAAAGGGTAAAAACACAATTGATGAAAAACGGGATGACTTAGTTAAGCAATTAAGGGAAAATCAAGAGATGATATTTAAAGCAATCAATAATCAATTAGATCAATCCATAAAATACGATGAAGGTTAATTACATGAAATTGAGTTTGTGATTACGTATCCATTTATAAAGTGAAAACCCTGCTACACTTTAGATTTTTACTAAATATTACATGCTGCCTTGGAGTATTCCTCTGTATTCAATTAAAAGAATATATATTATAGCCCTTGATATTTGGAAGTCATTGGATAACGTGCAGCACGCTGGTTTCGTTCATAATCTCTTTGGTTAATAGACATGTGGAAGTGTCTTTAGTATCATTCCCTCCTTTCTCCCAGATTAATAAATGTGTGTTAATATTGTGCAATAGACGTGTTAGCAAAAGGAAGAACGTTAAGTCTAGAAATATTGAACTTAATAAATGCGTGTTATACTGGATGGAATTACATCTGATTAGCACTCCATTAATGCTGGTCACATGGTTCTATTCTTGGTACTCTCTTCCATAAACATAAATTATTTTCCTGGTGACTTACTTTAGACCACCAACATCTCTGATGATAACAATACACTGTACTCTGGAATTGACCACAAAGCACATTTACGAAAGACTGCCAGTCTAATTTTTCTCCTGTCAGAATGTTGAAGGAAGTGGGTGGTTACATTCAAGGCGACAAAAACGCAACGAAAATTCTTAAATAGAAAGCTGAGTCCTCATTTTCCTCCATTACTCACCGATTTAACTCTAGTGAGGTTACTTCCCCTCTTGAAAAGTGCACTTCAATAAGGTTGTTTGGTTTCCATTTCTCCAGGTCTTTCTTCGGGTTCTTAAATTCAATTTATTGGTAAGTGAGCTGAAAAGGCTAGTTCTTTGTACTGCACCAGAGAGTAGCTGATGAGTGAGGCCATTTTGTATCTCAATACGTCTGCCATCCTTCCTTGTATATAGTACTATTATCACACCTGGGCAGGTACTTTCTCATCTCATCTTGATGTTCTTGGTCAAGTTTATAGATTTGTTTGCAGCTTAACAGGACCAGGCCTTGCTGCTTCTCGTCAACCTTTGTGACTCATTCCTCTAAACGTCTTCATCCTACTACATTGTTACTCTCGTGGGCTCTTGGAAGGCTAGATTGTGGAGCTATTTTGTCCTATTTTTCTCTATTAAAAAAAATTAAACCCTTGGAATGAGCGTATTATAATTACTAAATATGGTAATTATAGTAGAAAAGATATTAGTGCAATGGGTAGTCCTTTTGCTAACAATGGTTGTAACATTTGTAGTAACCATAAATGGTACTAATATTAATAATAATTATAATAAAAATAATAATAATAATAAATACTACTACTATTACTACTACTACTACTACTACTACTACTACTACTAATAATAATAATAATAATAATAATAATAATAATAATAATAAGAATAAGAATAGCAACACTAAAAGAAACAGTAACACTAGCAGAAATAGTGGTAGTTGTCGTTGGTATTTTTGTTCTAGTACACACACTAGCTATTGTAGATGCATAAGAGCTTTTATAGTAGCAATTGAGGAAGTAGGTGCAAGAGTTGTTGTTGCTGTTGTAGTACTGGTTGATTTACTAGTGATGCGATATGTTATTGTAGGAGTGCAGTAATTTTAGTATTTGTAATGCAAAATACACAAAGTCAACACATACTCCAAGAATCATCTGAGAAGATGAAAGCAATTCAACACAACAAATCAATTTTTAACTGTTTTTTACCTAAAATGCGTACATATAATTTCCACTTCGTGAAAAAATTTGAACTCTACTTTTAAATAAACAATAAAGCTTTACAAATGTACATGAACACAAGAAACAAAAATATATCCGCGCAGTGCAAGTCACTAAGAAATATAAAAGTCCGCCTACTGTATATCAGCTCCAAGCTGCTCAGAGAGAAATGGAATACTATTGACTAACAAAAGTGGTCTACTGCTGGTTAAAAAAAGAAAAGAAATATTGCCAACTAGAAATATTCTTCCAGGTGTAAGACAGTAAGATGTAGGTTAATATTATCTAGCAACAATCAATCTGGTGTCGATGAAAGAAAAAAGGATTAGTAAGAAGTATCCACCGAGTCTTGGTGGAAAACAAATGAAATATTACCCAGCAGAAATAAATAAATACTGCCAATTACATGAAAAGCACAGTAGTATTGACCAGCGATGCTTGACGTATTCTAGAAATAATTAGTTCTATTTAGTACTCCTCTCTTGATAACCACCTCTTTTCAGTCAATATCAAAATACAGTAGATTTTCTACAACAGCAACTGTAGAATGCAGCGATCTGGTGTCTAGAAACTCCGCTGCTCTAATTTCTTGTGTATCAATCATGAAATAATCATTTCAGTCACCTAAAAAAGATAATATGAGTGGAAATTACTTATACTTCAATAGTATCACATTTCGCAGTGTAAAAATGTCAATGTTTGCATTTTCTTGTGTATACGTTGTTTCTGGCCTATATATAAGCTCAATTCGGATAGGAATGAAAAGGAAAATATATTTCTTTCACTGCAAATTAATAAAGCACAAGAAACGCACCATATACTTTCTTTGTGCTCTTAGAAAAAAACTGAAATTCAATGCAAAGAATACCTGTTAACAACAAGGTATTTTTATGAAAGTTCTAACAAGAGAATTTTTCATTTGTTCACTCTCTTATTCGGTCTCAGCAACTCCCCTTATACACCGAGAAATCTAGTATGGCAAATGCAATCATATTTGGGATTCCACTTACAGTAATTTCTAAGCCGAAAATAATCACTATAAGGTAAGGGCTTTTTCCTTTCAACTTGACAAGTAGGAAATGAATGTGAGTTTTAATGCCAGTAAGTACTTTTCAAAATTTCAATACTGATTCACGATAAAAGTCAAAAATCAATAAAAGGATATGGCCTATCCCTTTAACTATCATTTACCAATTGGTCGACTTAAGAACCAGCACGTAATTTGATGCATATTTTTTTGACCTAGTTATGACCCACGTAAGAAATAATTTACCTATGTATGACTTGATAATTTATTCAGTCATGATCTTTTAGTCGATCTACAATTAATCTCTACAAATGATTCCCTACTTGTTGTATGATTAATTTATGCCATCATGGAGAAATTGATGGTTCACGATGGCACTTTTTATTCCTTAACAGTTCTGCAATTTCTAACATTTCAAGTTGGCTCATCTATGATCTCAAACCTCTACCACCCATTTATGATGCACATTTGCACATTTATGATCCATTTATGATGTTCGATCATTTAGCAAATCGTGTGTCTACTATTTGCTCAATTTAGGATTTGAAATATCTGTGTATCAACATGAATTTAACAAAAGCACAGTGCAAATATGCTCGGCGGTATACCTTTCAATATCCAATGATAAAGAATAAAGAGTTTACTTATGGGCCAGCAAAATGCCTTCTTATAAGCGACTGTTCTTTTATTCAATGTTCAATAATGACATTCCTGTCATTCTAATAAGTAAAATAGTGGAGCGTTTTACTATTTTTATGTATAGCACCCTCTTAATAATAAGAAAAATGTGTGTTTGTGTGCTTCTGTATGCGTGTGTTGTTATGCGTGCGCGCGCGCGTGTGTGTGTGTATTCAAGTATAAAATACTCAGTTTTTGACCTTGGCTATTGCAAATACCCGAGAGGGTTATAACTGAACAACCAACTTAACTAAAGTAAAAATGATTATTTTTTTTCCAATGAAAGGTATTAAAATAATAAAAAAAAGCGTACTAATAAATACTTGTAGCTCGCAACTCTAATGTACAGGCTACTCAAGATTCCAAGGTGATTCATTTGCCTTAATTAAATGGTAATACAGTATCGATATAGTCTTACTGTGTTCTCCGTGGTCACTTTGGACTCCTCCTTCATCTGATATCTTGCAAGGTGTAATGATCTCTTCTTTTTCCTCTGGAGCAGGAGTCGAATTATTTACTGGGGTATCTATCATATAACACAGAAACAAAAACTTTTGCTCGTTATCTATTTTTTGAAAAAATACCAGGATTTTATGGAGCAACACGGAACTCGACTGATTTAAGTAAAAATTATACCAGATAAGAAAAGGGACTTGAAAAGGATAATTCTCTCATTCTAATTTCAATTGTTATACTCAGCTGCTTCTGGTCGGTGACGCAGTCCTGCGGATGGTACTGCTACCGATGTATCGTTTGTTAGCGTTAAACGCAATGTAATTATTAGCTGATTAGACAGAAAGAAATTTTAATATAAATAAAGAGAGAAGAAGGAGACGATAACGAAGGAAAAGAAGAAGAAGAAGAAGGAGAAAGATATTAACGGCAAAAATAACTCAAATTTGTAAAACATGGAGGTTTTTTCAGGGTGAAAAAGTGTGTAATTATCGTCATGTTCAAATCACGACAAACTGAAAACGCCAAAAATTAATAATAAGGTTTTATTAAATTCTCTTAAAAATAACGTAAAAATGTAAAACTTTATTCATTCTTTTATTATTTGCAAAAGACCAAAGACGAGCATACCATCCTCTCGGGTTCCTTCGCTATCCTCTTTCTTCTCTGTTGTATCTGTTTCCGTTTTCTTCTGGTCACTTGCCACTCTTAGGTCGGACAAAAGTTGTGATGTCCATCTTTCTAAGCCTACAAGATTGCGATAAAGACAAGTTTAACGTCGGATAAATATGCCAAATTAGTCTTCAAAAATTAAACACTTTACTTCTTATGAATATGCTGTGTGATCAGTTCTATTTTGATGGTAATATATGGAGATAGATACAATCTTTACTTTCCCATCTAAATTTCCAAAAGGACCGTGATCAACCGTAATCTGTCGCGTTGCTATTAAAGGCAAATACCTGTTCCTTCATTACCAATGGCATCTTTCTCTGGTCTATTTTATAACAGAGTTTTAAAAATTTATGACTAGTGAAAGGATATGTGCTGCAGAACGATGGAAAACACGGAACATAAAATGGAATTTGAAACGGAATAAAGTTCAGGCTAACGGAGGGTAAATAAATCAATACTTTTTTATTAAAAGCGTTTTTTATGTTGGTAAGACGAAACGTCACATGCATACGAGATTTAAAGAAAACATGTAATCCAAGAAGTCCTACTACGATTACTGAACATTTATTACAAAACAACACGATGCTTCATTAGATAGCACTGCCCTGCGAAGTTTTAAAGGTCAAGCATATGATAGCTGATTCTAGAGTAGGTTATTATGCAAAATCCAAAAGTCATACATTTTCAGGTCAAGTTTTTGAGATACGAGGTTGGTAAAGGACTGTTATTGACGCCCTATAATGCTATTTATTACTCTGATTTGGAATTTAGTGCCTCACAAAGAGCATGCATTTTATCTAACAAATTTCAGAAAATAAAGATTATACATTACACAAAAGCTAATCATGGATGAAAGGTCTTTTTAGTGACTCTCCTGTGGTTAATATCCACCACATCTCGTTTCAAACACCAACAGTAGTCTGCAAGAAAGTTCACATCCCACCGGTCTTATTAGCGTTCTTCCATGGCACGAATATCCTGGTGGAAACGCTCTCCTTGTCCCTCACTTATTAACAGGTCTGTGGGAAATAGTCTAAGTGAAAAGTAGAAAGTGCATTTTGACTGACATGCGAGCCCCTAATTATTGAAAGGTCTTCAGGAGTTCGTCGACTTCTTTCCCGACTTCTGCACTCGGGTTGTTTCAAAGAAAGTTTGTAATTATTGACTTGTGCAACAACCAAGCAAACTGCTAAGCTACACTCAACACATCACCGAATATTGAGACCTTCATGAGTTACCGTATCTGGGGCCCATCAAAAATGCCATCCCTGAGCTTTTCAAAGCTTATCCGAGGAAACTTCTGCTGAAGGGAAGTAAACACTCTGCCTTCCCCTGCCCATTGCCTTTACAAAGTCCTAGTTTGATATGTAATGGTGAAAGTAATATCTTGTTTGGTGCAACAAGACGGCAAGCCTGAAGATTGTTAGAACCAGGTTTCAACCCTTGTATTGGCTGCTGTTCTTGTCTGATGTGATATTGGTCATCAATCCGACTGTCCCCACAAACAAATAAAGCATGAATACTTTGTGTACCTACCCTGTAGTTCTAAAACCAATCCAACGACTTTAAGATCTCCACAGACCAACCAACCACGGTCATACTAGTTCAGAGCAGACAGTAACTGATCAATGTTGTCGTTGGTTTCTTTCATTTCCACAAAATGACCAATTGGAATCGAAGAGCATTCATTTCCAATATGGAGGATAACTGTCTTGAGAGTTCTGCTGGACAAATCGTTCACGCTCTCGATACTAGTAGAATGTTGCTTCAGGGGCCAGCAAATTGTTCTCATGAAGACGAGAACCCAGAACCTGTACTGATTCTTTGAGAGGTATAAGTCACGTGTAAGGTCAATGAGGTCTGCTTGCGTTAGAGGCACTGGCCGGTCATTCCCTTCTGGTATGCATTTTTCACCCTCTGTTCTATCATATTTATTATCAGATTCCGATTCAGAGCAAGATTGCATTGTAACATTAGGCTTGGGAACAAGTATGTCTGCACCATTAGGGACTGGTCTTATGGCAGACGAAACGTCAGGATAATGAATACAACGCTTCTTGCGATTGATTCCTTGACGATTTGTCATGCAAAAATAGCAATATGTTACATGATCTGTACCCTCTCTTCACACCATAGGAACAGCGAATGACATACTTTTACTTTTGTTTATTTCTCCAATGACGCAAGTTCTTAACACATGTTTTGTGGCTAAAATGGGGTGTAAATGTCTTGTCCTGGTCTCCAAGCACAACTCCAAAGTAAGCATGATATGTCTTCTTCACAAAATCAGTTATTTTTGGAAGACGACCAGAAAGAATCACATTACCACATCTATAACAGAACCCGTCAGGATGATTTGTACATTTGCAATCCAATTTCTCTTGATCTAAAATACTAAATAGAAGCACTATATATGTTCCTTGTAATTTCAAGTCATATTGACTGATGTTCAGCTCTGTTAAACAATAAATGATCATCAAGGTGTAAACAGAAAAAGGTTCAGTTTTAGTCTCCTAAAGGTTAAGACAAATACAGTCTCGGATTCAGATTGAGGCTGTTTCAGTTTTGTTTTCTATATAAATACAAAGATTGGGCCAGCAACAGCCCTATTTTTCTTGAACTGAGTACTATTCAAGGGTCAAAATGTGCATTAATCATATCTCAAAACTTGATCTGACCAACGAATATGGCTACTATTTTTGGATTCAGCGCACAAAAAAATACACAAATCAGTTGAAAAACCTTCGACCTTTGAAAGAAAGTTTAATCAGGAGTTACTAATCACAGGTAGCAGTGATAAAGAACTTCTCATAAAACAGTAAGCAAAAGATTTATTATATTATGGGCCTAACACCTTATTACGATAAGGTAGAATCATTGATAAACCATATTATCGTTTTATTAACATAAAACGTTCTATCCTATAAACGTTATAAAAGTTTCGACCCCTTGAAACACAAAACAGCGAAGCCAAACAAACAAAAAAAATTCAATCCTACCTTGAAAGTCTTTTTCTAATATTGTTGCTGTACACTTGGCTTTTGTGAGTCTGCTGCACTCTGTGTGTAACTTTTCCCTGGTGCAAGGAAAACAAATGGTGTAAGATCAATAAAATTATACACTTTTCCTTCTTGTGCATAGATACTTCATTCAAAGTGCTCGGCTTTATTGCCTTTGGTTTCAGGGCAAGGTGATGAGACAATGGGCAGCTTGAGTAAGAAAGCAGTACAATTATTAAGTTATTTTATACATTAAATTCTTTTAATAGGTTTTATGACTATTCATGACTCCCGTTTTGATCAATACACAGTTTCACCTTTACCTCTTTTTGCATTTTCTGATCACACTGTCATTACTGTTGACAAGGCAACAGACAAAAGGGTGATCTATGATGTAAATAGGGCTATGCTGAGCGAGGGTTTGAATCTATTTCTTCATAAAAACGTGGAAGACAACGAGGCATTTACAATCATGTTTTGATTTTTGACAAGATAATTATTCTTTTGATGATGTTCGGTTTTTTAGGTCCTCTAGGACACGTTTGACCTCTTCGGTAAACAGTTTTCTGCCATTTCCTTTCTAAATGGTGTTTTTGCCCGAGATCACTTCGCAAACTAATCAAGATCTAGGAGCCTCTTAAAGTAAATCGAAGGTTACTTGCCATGGTCGTTTGTGGGCTTAATCGATCCAAAGCTTTGAGTCTGGATTTGATTTCTGTAGTTGTAGTGAAGGGCGCTTACTAGCTATATTCATTGTTGTCTAGACGTCTAACTCGTTGCTTATCGGAGTCTTCTTTTCTGACTTTCTGAAAAGTTCCTGTTGTTGTCCCGTCTTCAAGAATGCAGGTGATCCTTGTCATCCTGGAAAATATGATGATGATTAATGTACTTTCCACCGTAATATGATTTGAATGTTTTAAAGTCTATGGTCAATTTTCATCTCTTGTCTTAACAGTTTTTCTTTACTTTTTATTGTTTTTTATTCTATTCCATTTTCAATGTTTTTTAAACATTTCGTGTATATATATATATATATATATAATACGATAAATATATATATATATATATATATATATATATATATATATATATACATCATAAACAACAGGAATATTCTACTTTTAGATATATGACTTTGGTTGCCTTTTATGGTAAAAAGTTGAAAAGATAATGCTGTTTCATCCACCTTTGCTTTCAAAACCATGATTTCTACAGTCAATGAGGCAAAATAATAAAACATGAAGCTGCAGCAAGGCTGTTTTTAAAACTGTGAAAATGTGGATTTGATAACAAACTCACTTTCGCAGTGGCATTTTTGGTCTTGTTCCTGTTGGTAATGACTCAGTTTGTGCCTGCAGTGCTAACGTACGGTTTCCAATGCAATCTTCGTGTGAAGAAGGTAGAGGAGGATTGCCTGTAAATCCAATAAAAATAGCAAAAAATATGGCACTATTGATTCAAAGTTTATACATAAAAACGCAGGGACAGAATGGTGACAAAACTCAGAGTAGGTAGTACTTATGTCCAACAAATCACAACGCTCTTCATTACAAAAAACTAACAAGTCAAAAAATCGAGAAATGTGACAATTTCAAAACTGAAAAAAAGAAATATGTCGATCGATACGATATGAAACCATAACAAACCATCATACTATCCCACACCATACCATACGTTACCATACCATACCATGCATTACCATACCAAGCCATATGTTACCATGCATACATTTCCATACCATGCCATAACTCACTATATTATACTCTACCATATCATACCACATATACCACACCATATCCCATGTGTTACTATACCATACCATCTTATACCATTCCATACCATATTATCCCACATGTTACTATACTATACTATACCTTACTATACGATACAATGCCACAATACATGGCATACCATAAATCGTGAGAAATTGATTTAAAAGAAGGACGTTTTTCTGAGAGAAGATCATATTCTACTGAAGAAGATCATAAAAAGTGAAGGACTCCAAATAGACACTCAGACAAATTTCATCAGGATGTCGGCGTTGAAACCAGGCGTATCTGTATTATGTTGATGGCATTTACACCACTGCAAGAAAATAAAGGTTGCTTTTCAACTCCTGATGGCTTTAGTGATACTTTGAATGTTTCTTCTATATTTGTTAATAAAAAGGAGAGTTTTATGATGGGAGTTCTTGGGATAATGGCAAAAAATATCGTCTGAAGAGTGGGTTCATAATATTACATATATTACCTTGTGAAGTCATATTAAACCTTCACTAGAGACAAGTTCCGGAGTTGGATCAGTTCTTCTCATGTAAACGATTAAAACTCTCCGCCAAAATGTTAGAGATTAGCATGCAAATTTTAAAACTCAATCATGGAGTTTTAGACCGAAAGAAATAATACAGACATATTGACTTTCAGTAATACCGACAATAATCTTGAAGAAGAAAGCCTCATATCTGAATTTCAACTTGGTTTCAGAAAACGGAGCTTGCAATATTGACTCCGTTGGGTAGTATCAGAAACTCTGTCTATTCTGGAAAGTTAGTGTGAAATAACAGTGGCAATCAAGTAGAACGGTTTCTTAACGATGACCTCAAAAACCTTTATTACTGGCTCATCTGAAACAAACTCCTTTTGAAACTAAAACCTGGTAAGAAAGAAGTACTATCATTTGGTACTTCAAAAACGTTCAGCACGTTGAGCAAAGACATTGACGTCAAGGCAATTGATTAATAAATCAACATTACAGAACGTTACAAGTGCCTAGGTGTAGAGATAGACCACAAACTAAATATAAATTCTCACTTTGATAAAACGTCCAAGAAGATGAACACATGACTCCGTTTATTAAACAGAATGAGAACATTTCCAACTGTAAATTCTGCAATCTACATCATCATGGTGATTTTACCTTTATTTTGCATACTGTTCCAGGCTGAAACCTACGTTTAATTCTACACCTGTATCTGATTGAAACAACATCCTGTATCTGGTGTCTTTTATCATCGATTTTTAGTTTCTTAAAGCCTTATTATCTTTGACACCACATTGACGCTACTCCTTTGGTACAGTGCCAAGTCAATCTTTTTTGTTAGTGTCTAAACTTCTGAGACCTTGTTTTCACTATTTTCAATTTCTGACCGGACATATATTGATAACACCATTTGTATATGTTTTTAACTAACTGTACATTTATTGAAACGTTTTGTCCAGTACAAATATTTGTAAATATACACCTAGACAACTATATAAATAAATAAATAAATAAAATGTTAGTATACCATACCTTACTATTCTGTACTACAACATTCCATATGTTAATCTATCATACCATACCATATGTTACTATACCACACCATATAATATCATATTTTACTATATCTATTTCCTTTGGTTGTTTACAAGAAATTGAATTCCTGTTAATAATATTGATGTCAAATTTCCCTGCTGGCTGATGACCTCTTGACGTAATCTGGATTTTTCAGTTACATTTCCAACATGCCTCAGTTCACAACAAAAAAAATCGAAATAATTTCCAGCCCTCTAATCCACAATCCGACAACAAATATGTGTGATATAAAAAAGAAGTGACCGATTGAATGGAATGGGGGTAAGGTGTGCAGAGGGCAGTGAGGTGCATATTTCAAGATTCAAAACAATTCAATAAGAAAAATAAGTAAACAAAATAAAGAAAACAATTTTGATGATTAGTACTGACGTTTTACAGCCACAGAGGAGTCATCAAGTGGAGTTGACAGATGGACTTCTGTAAGGCCGATATTTGCAAACGGTGCAGTCGGTAGAGGTTTGTTCAAGGCATCTGAAAATGTTAAATGAAATTTAAAACACAACCAAAAACAAAGTATAGAAAAAACAAGAGTACCAGCGCATAGATGTAAATTATATGTATCGCATAACGGCCCTTCCGATGTCCATCTGACATAGCTTATAATAGTCCACTGCGAGGGAAAGGGGATAATTTACCAATATCCAAACTTAACACTTTGGACGTTGGTGAAGTATAAATACATGAAGTATTCAATATTATCTGGGTTATTTTTATAAGCTTTGGGTGAAAATTCAACATCAAGTACATTTCAAACTCCTCTTGGAGCAAAGCAGCCAGATTATGCTATTATCATGTTCCACACGTCGCAGTACCATGTGATGCCATCAATGTCCAGTTAGATTTGATAGTCAAAATAATAGCATCAAAACGCTGTAAACATTATTAAAATACACATGATTAAGTGTAGCAAGTGATAAATCTTTGTTGTCTGGTTGTTGTTGAGAAAATTGATGTAAACAGAAAAAACACTGGTGTCATACCAAACTTGTGACATAGTCAAAGGTCAAAGGTCAAACAGAGGTAAGTCAATCTCAAATAATTAACGAATGTAATAGAACATATCAGCAACAAACAAATGAAAAATATCTCTTATTTTCAGTACCGTAAAAAACCTGGTAAGGATACTTAAAAAAATAGAACGGTAGCAAACTTCAGCATTTACCATTTTTAAAAGATCATTGCTATTAAAGACCATACCATCTGTTACCAGTTGGTGTGTGCAATATTGTCAGCAATCATGCTGGTTTAATAAGATGGTTGCGAGTGAATGATAGAACTGTATGGTTATTAAGCAGTAAAAGAATAACGAAAAAAAAGTTGCATCTCGGTTAGATCTCGGTTTGTAGTCAACCTAACAAACACATTCGTCCAAAGTAAAACGTGTCATTTAAAAATGGCTATACATGGCAATATCAAACCACATAATTTCGCTTTTGTCAAATTCTCCGCTTCAAAATCATAACATGATGGAATAACTGGAATTAATACAAAAGAGAATGACAGATAGCAATTCATATCTAAGAAAATGACTTACCAGTTACTGCTTTTTTTAAACCCTCTAAAGTAATGTTCCTATCCTTCTTCTCAATCGGAGTTTTCCTTCGGCAATTCCCTGTCTCCGAAGAACAAGACGAGCTTGATATTCTACAGTCTGAAGTCGACGAACAGGTAGAAGTTGTATGGGTAGTGCTTTTTGTAACTCCATTAGTCCATACCCCAAGTGATCGAAGAAACCCTCTTGCAAGCTTATTCTGATCAAAAGTAGGATATTCTTCTCCTAAAAGACTCTCATAACCAGACTGTTCTTCCAAAGTAAGTAAATCCATTAAGGCCCTTTCTTCGGGATCATCAACATCTAAATTAAGATCTGCAACCCACGATGCAGGAGAAATTGTATCCATTGAGCTGAAACGAGAATCTGAGTCTGAGTATGTGGTTGTATCCAAGTATTCATCCAGGTTGCTATGCAGATCATCTACGTCATTCATCACTCCATGTTCTAAATCGTGAACATCGTGCAAATTCAAATCTATGAAGAAAAAAGAGCAGGAAAGAATGTTCCAAACGTGTTGTCAGAAATCAGGTTTTGGCACAGGTTACAGTAAATTGGAGCGATCTGTTGCATTCACAAGATCGCTGAATCACTGAGTTTAAAATAGTTTTTAAAAATCATTTAAATAAAATTGAAAACAAAAAAGGCCTTTTCTTTGTCCCATCACTTAAACAGACTAATATTTTTAGGTTTTCATGCTCGGTGGTTTTCAAGTTCACCAAATGGGCACCACCTTTTTCAACAGTAGTGTTGGACAACGTATCACTCCATACAGCTGTCTCATCCGTAGCTATAAAATTTGTCTGGTCGTAGTTTATTCACTTTAGTTTTCGGTGAACTTAAAGGATGTAGCCACAGAGCCTATCGACCAGCTGACTCGGGTATTTCTGAGCCTCTGTAGTATTGCATTCTATGGACAGATTATTTCTGTGCATAACTTTTTTACCCATTCGTCGGTGCAAGAAAGGGCCTTGCTCCCTTTCTCTACGAATTTTCTGCCTTCTTTTAACTCATTCGCCTTTGTGTAATTATTCTGCGAGAATCACGCAACCCACTTCCTCGTCTGCCTGAAATCCACTCTAGCAGATTAATCTCGATTTTGCTGTCAATTATTTGGCAGTCTGTACTATTTAAATCCAATCGCTTTCCTTCAGTAAATGCTGTTTCATGGAGATCGTAACTTTTCTTTCTTAGCTCTCCATTCACAAATAGTCTTTGAGGCAACAATCCATTTTCTTGAGGGTGTTTTGTTCCTATTTTCCTCAGCAAGATAATTAATTGCTTCCAACATAAGGTCAGTTGTGTAATTTCTCATTTTTTAGCTATGTGATGTTGTGCTACTTCAGTAAGATTGCACCTTACGACCTGTAAAACAATAAGAACCTGATAAAAACTAGTACCTATGATCTTTTAAAATATCTTTAAAATTCATTTCTGTATATTTTCTTCTAAGTTCAAGTGGAAGATCATTAAAAACTTTAGCTCCCATGTAATGAATCGACAGTCTCCCATATTCTAATTTGACTCTTGGGACGTAGACAAACAGATTTTTGTTTCTCGTGTTCACGTTCGTGTTTGACACTGCTTTTCGAAAGGTGGCTTAACATTTCTAAGTAGAACGTTCCTGACAAACAGGCAAACTCTTTGTCTTCCACAGTCTATGATGTTGATGTTAGGATTCACATGTTTACCATCTGTCACAATTTCTCGAGCACGCTGCTTAAATTGTTCAAAATGGCAAAAGAGAGAGCGGTATCCTTGGAAGGATTTGAACCAAGAAAATAACGGAAAATTTGACAAGAATACAAATACAACCGTGTCGCAACCAATAAAAATTCTAGGATTTAACCCACTATCATTCCGAACTTTTATCTGTTCTGAAATGATAATCGAATCTTGCTATGATTACTACTGTATTAAACATTGAGTACAATGTAAAGGGAAAGGTATTATTATCTACTGCAATACTCAACACTGTGGAAAAATACCTTCATCTTGCGCTGGGGTGGTACAAGTTGTGCTGTCCTGATTCCCCTGGTTTCCTTCGATCTCACTATCTCCTTCCCCATCATCTTCAATTAACCCTTCATTTAACTGTGATTTGGAATCCACTTCTTGTTCGTCTAATTCGGAGTCATCCTCTGCTAGATCACCCTCGAGATCATCATCTTCTTCATCATCCTCATTATTGCCGGAAAAATCACTGACATCATCAGCAACAGTGGAAGTTGACTCTCCTGAATGTTCATTAGCAAAATTAGCTTCAGAAATATCATGCTCTTCTTGATCTGCGTCACCTACAATAAAGTAAACTTGCAACTTCAACATGCCGCTGTAAGTTACTAAAATGGAAAGAATTAAACACAGGAACTTGAAATCAAAATACTCAAATTGTTCCTCTTTGTCTGTCTCTCTGTCTCTCTGTCTCTCTGTCTCTCTGTCTCTCTCTCTCTCTCTCTCTCTCTCTCTCTCTCTCTCTCTCTCTCTCTCTCTCTCTTTCATCAAAAAAGAAAAAAAGAGAAAATCAGAAAGCACACGCTTAGGCTTAAAAATAAAAGCAACAGTATACCATGCCACCTGCGTACTATGATGTAAGAGAGCTTGAACAAGGATGAAAGTGGGTTAACTGGACATTGGAAGAAAACAATGGGATTCAAGGTGTTGCCGAGTGATGATATCACTGACACAGTCACAAGGGAGAAGGCGTCAAATAGGATGTCCAACAACTATAATAGTTATGTTTATTAATTCAAATGCATGGCACAGAATTTAAGAGTATAAAGATGCTCTGTTTACAAGAAAAAGCAAATGAGTAAAGATGATGCAAATAAACAGATCGTAAGAGTCGCTACCATAATCATTCTTGACTTCATTATCAAGGCCACGCCTGCAATCGTCATCACAACAGCAGCGTTACAAGTATCATCAGTAGTATCTAAAGTGAAAACAACTGCAAAAAGTATGATGGTAATGATGATGATGATGATGATGATGATGATAATGATGGTAGTAATCGTCAAATGTTGGAGGTGAAGGTGATACAACTATCAAAATTGTAGAATTGAACTGTGTCACTGATAACAGATACGAAGAGAACAAGACAAACTATTAAAATCTAAAGTGTATTCTTTACACTCGCCAGTTTTAAACAATTGATTAGTTGTTTCCACTGCAAAAGCTTAAAAATTTCTTTTTAATGAGAGCAAAGATCCAATAGAAGTCGCATCAAAAATCACAACCGCCAGACAAAGTGTTTTATGAAGTTTGAATAACTACACTGCGACCATTTGAAATATGCAGTCACTAGGTAACACTGTTAACATACCCGAGGGCAATTCAAGATCCACTGCAACACATCGTGGTTTTCTCAATGGTTTATGTTTTTTCCCGCTATTAAATTGCCTTCTTGCTGACTTCCTTCCACTTGAATTAGTGGGTGTATCACCGTCACTCTGGTTATCCAATGGTTGTTCAACAAGTGACAATATGCTGTCTATCCGATCCAAGAAAGAAAAAGTCAGATTAAATATTAATGATACAAAACCTAAATATTGCGATTAAAATCATCTTCATTTTGACTGATAACTATTTAGCTAGCACTCGACTGGACAAGATGGATAAAAACCTATTCACTTTAGTTTCTTAATCTGCTGTCTTGGTCCAGCCTAGTGCAAGCAAAATAGCTGTAGACCAAAATGAACATGATTCTTATCACAATTTCAAGAAAAAAGTTTCACCAAATATTGTTACAAAAAGCCAACAAGAAAAAGGAACTTCAGTAAACTGGCAAAGTCTATCATTAGCATGAATATATTGAAATGGCACTCAAACAGTTAACTAATTACAGAGTGAGTTATTACTAACTTTAAGGACCAGACGCTTATTGATGTGCCTGTTCTGTAAACCTTTCATGAAATAGCCAAAAATTCAAAATGCCAAGTTATTTATTCCCGAAGATACTAGTATGATTGATCAAGTACTGAGAATTTAGGGTAAAACAAAAATTGGTGTCAATCATAAACAATGTTTACTCCGTCTTTATTCACAGGGAATGAAATTTACTAATTACATCTAATCTGCCGTTGTTCTCTACCCACTTGTTTGCTAAAAAAAGAGGGAACGACGATATCCCAACGATGATACAAGATCCCTAAGACGTATCTTTGTTAAATGAAACAAGTAAAACATGTTAACTCCTATCACCAGATAACCATATTTCAAAACATTGAAAAGAAAGTGTTTTTTCCTAACAAAAGTAAATCGCTGAAGGTTCATAGCCAAACACTGAAACAATGTTAGGTATATCAATTGAACTCACACGGAAATCATGATAAAAATAAAGGGTTTATCTTTTTTATATACCATGATACTCGGGTGTACAAAATATGTTCCATAAAAGTACCTCTACAAACTAACACAACGATGACGGGATTGCTGTTGATAACGAGGAGGATGATAATGATGATCATGATGATGATCATCATCATCATGACGATCATGATGGCAATGACGTTAAAGAATGACAAGTCAAGTCTTCGATACTATTTTAATACTCTGTGGTCAGATTAAGAGTCAACATCTTTCAAATCCTTTACTGTATACGAGGCTTTCGTCCTTGCTAGATTAACATGACCATCACTATCGCTTTGTGCTGCGCTTAGTCATAATTTGCAATTATGACCATTCATCCAACCTTTATTTTTAGTGGATCTGAAATATATGACATAAATGGTGACACCAAAATCGCTTTTCATTTTAAGCTTTCGTGGGGGTTTCTTTTTTAGTTTTTCCATTTTCTTTCTCTTGATTGTCTACCTCTTGGGTGATTGATTCTGATTTGCTTCTTCAAAATCTGTGCCTAACAAACTACCACTGTCTTACTAAAATTAACTTCAATCACTTTCCCCTTTCTCTTGCTCCTCTTAATGCTTCGTTTTATTAGCTTCGGATGTCTGCTTTAATCTTAGAATTCGTCCTAGAAAATACATTTATTTCTGCCTTTTCAATCTATTCCGATTCAAGGTCCATCCTTCGTACCCAACGAACATTGTATGGGTTTTTTGCTGTTTCTTAGTATTTGGTTAGAACTGATGATGGATGCACAATCCGAAATACACTGTCAAAATTACTACCATTGTCGGGCACAACCTCAAACTTCCCATAACCTTTCCATGCTTCTTATAAAAAAACTCCAAGTTCCACCAGTGTGAGATAATCTGCATACCCTTCCATGCCAAAAAATACACACACAATTTTTAGTTTCTAAGAAAGTAAACTACAGAAACAGTAAGAAAGTGTTTTCCATATTTACTAATTAATGCAAGCATCGTATATTTATAAATGAATTTAATAATAATTACCTGAGCACTGAAATGTGACTGAATGCGACCCTTGATGTGCTGAAGGATTCATTGCTGGAGGATGATTCCGAGAGAGTTCAATAGCTAGACGCTAGAATGAGATTTTAAAATGTCAGTATCAAAATGCCTAGCTATGCATTGTTGTTTACTTTTTCTATAACAAGGGTTGCACTTGAATATACTCAAAACCACAAGACTACTATGAGAACATCAACAAAACTAATGTACAACATCGAACAACGCCAAGTCATCTTTGAATTTAGCTGAGATGCATATGGATTCTATATATGCTAAACCTTCCAACATTTAGGAATTGTATTAGTAAGGGTATGATGTAAACCGTCTTTACCCATTGAAAAATGGGGAGACATAAAAACAGAGTGTTTTTCTATCAAAGCTACAGGATTGTCTGATGAAGACGAGCAACAACAACGACAACAACCTTTAAAACATTGCATCACCAGCAACAACAATAGGAACAAGAACAACAAACGTGGGCTCTACATGAGCCAGTCCAAAACACGGCTAATAATTATACAGTTGGCTTCTTATGCAAACCTTATATAAATACAGTGTAGCTGTAATCAGTTCTTCGCAGAAATCACCTAATCTTGCCCAAGGCAAAAAATTTGAGCTTTCTTTGGGTGTGGCTTCTTAAAGGGCCATAAATACAATATATCAAGCAAGCACTAAATACATTCAGCAAGATTGCAAAGTGATGCATTCAGTAACTTTTGTACTTGTTGTGATCAATACCCATACAATAGAGTAATTTTAGGGTTTGGGTGTTAAGATATCATCATCAAATACGCTTTCCGTCGTTGGTCGACATTACGCCAAATTCTGTTTTCAAGAGTCTTTGATCAGTTTTTCATTAGTGCCCTCCACCTTACTCTAGCATGTGCAATTATTTCTAGTTCCTTATCTCCAATTTCTGGCAATCTGATGTCTGCTAGCTGTTTATTGACCATCGATATCCATGTGGCCTCTGGTCTTCCTTGTGGCTTCTTCGCTGGTTTTAGGGCTTCTGCTAGGGCTTGCCTCGCGTGTGTCTGCTCTGGCAGACGTAGCAGATGTTCCAGCCACTTTAATCTCCTTTCTTCGATCTTTTTGCTCCATTTCTTTGCTTTGGTTCTTCTGTATATTTCTTCATTTGTAATTTTATGTGGCCATTTGATGCACATCATTTTGCTTAACAGATTTCTTGGAAAAGTGTCTACTCTCTTTTCCTCATGTTTTGTTAGTGTCCATAGTTCATTGTTGTACATATATATGCTTTGAACATATGTATTGAAATGCCTCATTCTTGTTTTTACTGAGAGTTTCTTGTCAATATGTGTTTATATTGCATATACCTTCCCATTGCAAGCTGTTTTCCAGGAAAAATCCATCGCTGCAGAAAATACCTAGAGTTGCCCATCTCACCACCCTAGTTGGATAAATCGATAAAACATTTACAATCCATAGCATCTTGATAGAAGTAGAGGCGGCATGAATCAATATCTTCGTAGCCACTTAAAACATCAGGTCGTTTATGATAAGACAAGTTGATGATCATGAAAATGATATAATTGCAGCATGTAAAGTTCTTTTTGCATACCATAATATAGGTCAAAGCCAAAGAGTTCATGCAAATGGATGCTTGTAGACACTGACATGAATAATTCATAAACTGAAATTTTTTAGCACTTACCAAATCAAAATTAAAGACTTGCGTGTTTAAAAACAAACAAAACGAACGTTGGATTAAAATATGTGAGCAAGAAATAAAGTAAAAATAGGCCAAGATAAATATAATGTCAAAAGAAGCTAATATAAGTGGTAAATGAGAAAAGAGTTCAAATTAGCTAGGTGCAGTCTTAAATAAGTCAACGTTGATGGTCAAAACAAATCAAATACGAAATGTCTCAAAATGGAAAGAAAAGAGAGATTTCTACTTTAATCAATGTTTAATCAGATGTGAAAAGAAATAAAAATGTACAGTAGTTTGTTTCCTGTATTTCAATAAAGATATTTACCTCTTTAAGATTATTAATTTGTTGAATGTAATGCTGTTGAGAACTTTCTAGTTGATTGATATGCCTGATCAGAAAAAAAACACTAAATTAGATATACACGTAAGATCACAAAGCTATTTTTGATTATGCTAAGGTCAAACTGACGAAAATTGTTAAACCTATTTGGATGTTGTAATAGATTTTTCTGCTTTGTTCTTCTCTGGCAAAAGTAAAATTTAGGGGGCATGTGAATGAATACCCATTTGTATTCACTCACAATATTCGTTCATAATCTTATCTAATGTAATAAGATAAGCACCTTTAGTACCATGGACAACGGAAGTGAGGGGGGGGTCCCACCAGCTTTATTCTGTGGGCAATTCTCCGTAGTCCGCCTTGTCCCCGCGTAGAATTCCCCGAGACACTGAACAAGTCACAATTGAATCATGACAGATTGATTCATCTGGTCATTAATGAGTACCATTTCCCAAATGAATTTAATCCAAGATAACACTTTTAGTGGAACATTCTAGAACTACTAATCAGTACTTAAATTTAAAATTATCTCATAATATTAGGTATTAAACATCATCTAGATAATGATATAAATTACATCATTAACACGAGACTCTTCCAATGATTATTACATCATCTATATTAGGTTTAAAACATTTGATCACGACGTTCTGGGATTTTGCGTCATAAACACATTTTCTAATTTAAGATTGTTTAATGTTCAGAGGCGAAAGCACAGTTAAACGTTCATCGTTGGGAGCCACTAAGTTCTCACAATTCCTCTCCCTTTGATTCGTCTTTTTTCTTGTACTTTCTTGTTACCATCTAACAAAACTGTGGCTTATGACTTATTTTCAAACTATAATCTAACATACTAACTGCTAATACCACGGGCAATGATTTGTGTAAAGCTTTGTGGCTAAAAATTATGACGCACATCCTTTCTTTGTCATGTTATTATAAATGACTATGTCCTGTCACTGATCAGAATTACTACTTGTCTGGGATAATTTGTTTCACATTCCGAACTCATGCTTTATCCTGATCCACTGTGAAACGTCTTTCATTAATGTTCATCAGTGGTCACTCAGGGCTTCCTGCAACAATCCTTGTAAACCACCCTTCTCTAAAAACATTATTTTTTTCTTAGGTCTGTTTTCACTGCTCATATTTTAGCCTCGTGCAAACATACATCTTTGAAGGTCTCAGCAAGTAATGGCAATTCCGCAGAATTTCAAAAAGGGGGTTCACTGAGACAGTACACAAAGCATAATTTTGGAACGAGGCTCTCTTAAAAACACCTCTTTACTTCCTCTTTCATTTTTACTGGCCCATGCTCAGCATTTATCTCTGTAAGACCCAATAAAGAGAACATATTCCACCATCGTCCAACAATCTTCGATTACCAATAAACATCAATCTGGCTTTCCTAAATGAACTCTTCTTGTCAATTCGGTTAGTGTTTTTAGCTAGTAAAGTGCAACATAAGAGCTTCACCTTACCAATAAAAATATCTCCCAGGGAACTCTTTTCATTCAAAAAAGTGTCATCTGTATATCAATACACCAATGGCGTTTCTTTTTTAAGCTTGAATCCAGACCCAAATGCTTTGAGTTTATTTTCCCCGTTGTTTACATAAATCATCAACTATGTTTGCATGACTCCAAACCTTACACATTTTTCATGCGTTAAAAAGGGGCCAAAATCAATCTAAAACGCACCCCTTTCATATCAATTAACATACCAGTTATCACACTATTTATCTTTCACTGTCTATTATTGTAATACAAACACACAGATTTTACCATCATTGAATTTATATATTAATATCCTCGTTCCTTGCTGTTTACCTCACTAAATGCAAGAGATTTTATATTTTGATCTATAAAACCAGGGCGGTGACAGATTGTTGAGGAGCCATGGCTTAATGGTTAGTGCAACTGCACTGTAACCAAGAATTCCGGGTTCGATTTCCCGAGCGGGCGACTTTGGAATTTCACAAAAGAAAAACCCATTGGTTGGCGTCAGGAAGGGCATCCGGTCAAGAAATTCCTCACTGCCGAATCCAAGTGCCTCTGAAGGGCACCGTCCGAGCCCCAGTACTGGGGGAAAATTACGTTAAAACCAAAAAAAACAAAAAAAACTTAAACTATTTTATGCAGAATCCATTTTTTAGTATCGTTCGTTAAAAAAATATGTGAAAGTAACAGTTACAAAATAAGCCAAAATTTAAAGTAGAAAATTACTATTTTTACTTCCTGTCTTCAGTTTCAGATTTAAATTAATTGTTTCCTGATGATGATTGAGTTGCAAGAATTGTCTTGGTTTTGTCAAACAGCAATTATAAAACAAATGAAATCTAGCTTGGTGATGGGAGAAATATCTATCGTAATGTAGCTCGATCAAAATCTTACGCCTCATGATATAATAAAGCAAATAGATATATGGCTTCCACTAAGTCCATTAAGTCAGGAATTTTCAACATCCTAAATCGAATTGTTTTACACATTAATAACGCAGAATTTGGGCTAAAAAACATTTTGACAATAACCTAATTCTGAATATTGACGACGTTAGAGAACAATTCAAACAATTCGCTTAAAAAAATTCAAAATGTCTGCCATATAGGAATAACCATTATTTTTCCCCTTCATGGCAAGGTTCAAAAGCTAATATCCCCATATGAAAAATAAAACGAGAAAGGGGCAGCAAAATCCTCGTTTTTAGAACTAGAAGGCCAGGTCAATCCAGATCAAGAGGATAATTACTCTTCTAAATTTTGATTAGGCATGGTAAAATATGTAGTGATGGAATAACAACAGCTCAAATATTTTAAACTTCTACTTTTTCATTATACTTTTATAAAATCAATCCATCCACCTGTCCATCCATCCATACATCTAGCTTGATAGCTATACATCAATTTATCTATCTATCCACCTATCTATCTATCTATCTATCTATCTATCTATCTATCCATCCATCTATCTACCAATCTATCTATCTATCTATCTATCTATATCTCCATCTATCCATTTATCTATCTATCTATCTACCTATACATACAAATCTCTCTTCAAATGTCCTGTGGCGATGGAGTAGTGGCGATGGAGTAGTGGCGACATATACAGACCTAACAAGTTGGGAGTATGCAATCGCTATTTTGCACATCTTAAAATCGTTGTTAGTTCTCTTGAACAGGAACTAATTTGGGTGGAGCTTTTTCCGACTGAGCATTCATTTTTATGGGGAACGCTGTCCACTTAGATCATGGGATGAGTCTAGGACAGGTGACCTAAACATTGTTTGTTCAACCGGAAGCTGGTCAGCTCCCAGCAGCTGATGGCTGTTCAAAGTTGCAAGGGAAACAAAAGAAAATGAAATAGAATTTATGCAAAAGAGTTAACTACATTGAATATTGCTGCATGGAAAGGGAAGAACGATCAGCTTACTGAAAGAGGTGCTAGATACATTTTTTGCTTAAAAGGCAAGCCTTAAGGAGAGGAAAAGGATGGAGTAGGTTTTCCTATGCGGGCACAGATAATAACCACGTTGGAGCAACCTTATGGAGTAAGTGACTGAATCATGTCCAATGGTGGCTTTAAGATTTGGACGTTACATACCTGCTATTATATATAGTATGCTCCAACACTGGACCGTAGCCAAGATATCATTATGGCGTTTTATAAAGATCTAAGGAATTGTATCGTTGGAATACCAAAGGCAAATAATTGCAGATACTCGGTGACTTTAATACACGGGTTGGAAGTGATCATAATATTTGAGATGTCTTAAGGAGATATGGCCTTGGTAAATCAAATGATAATGGTCTTCATCTTCTCCATATGTGTACAGAATTTAAGCTAGCAGTGTGTAACACCTTCTTCTAACAAATACTCATCCACAAGGTAACATGGGTACATTCTAGATCAAAACAAGGGCATATACTAGACTACATCATCACACGAAAGCGTGACCCTCAAGATATGTGTGCAGCAATTGTCATGCAGGGTGCAGATTATGGTACTGACCATAAACTTGCTCGTGCTAAAATTAAGATGCTGCTACTAGAAAGAATGTCAGAGCCACTAGGATGAACTTGCCTAAGTGCATTGATGTTTATAAGTTACAAAATTACGTGACACTCTCAGAAATAAACTTAATAATATCACATATGATGGAACCTAGGAGGAATTCAAATCACAAGTGTACACCACAGGTGCTGATGTATTTGGCCTCAGAAAGACCAAACATAGAGACTGGTTTGATTGGAATGACGCTGCAATTACCAGTCTCCGGGATGAGAAAAACAGGCTTCATGAGAAACGTCTGTGTACTTCCGGTTCAGCTGGTGCATGTGCCTAAAGACCTTTAAGGAAGCAAAATCAAACTTGCAGCATGAGATTCGACACATAAAGAACAACATTCAGAGTGCTTCTGACTGATTCGAAAGCTACAGTAAAATTAGACAGGTGTTCGAACCACAACCTCCAGCAATGGTCCCCCTGAGATCTAAAGATGGTTCGGTCTACTTTATCTATTTACCTTTCCATTTTTATTTGATGTTGATGTATATTGGGATCCCGTTTCGCTTTCTGAGAGGGCTGGATTTTCCAGTGCTTAGATCTAAAGCTACGTTCAGGAACTTTGGTCCAAACTTTCAACACCTAAAGATACCTTCAGAAACCTTGCTACAAACTCTTAATAAACTAAGTCCAGTCAATGAATGCCTTAAGACCTTGAAATTCAAACCTGGAAACACAAAAATATACATACCATTGTTGATCTCGACATTTTTGGTAGTAGGTTGGTGCTCTAACTTGAAAACGAAGAATGAGTGTATCACTATGAAGATTTAAATATCCTTCGCTTGCCTGTAAAGAAAGATGAATACTATAATCAAACAAAGTCACTTAAACTACCCAGATATAATATGGTAACAGAAGATAGGTGCTTAAAGCTAAGACAATGGCTCACATGCATGAATTTAATTTCAAAAAATAATGTTAGGGGTAAAACAAATGGGTTGGATCACTTAAGCAAAAGTTTACAAAAAAGAAGGCACCATTAAACAATAATTATCATATCGTAGGGCACGAATCCATTTTTAGGTAGCTTCGTTTGCACCCCTGATGTCTTGGTCGGAGTGCTACGGGTTCCACGAGCACCGTTTTTATCCTGTGTGTCTACTGCGCCACAAACGAATTCATGATTGGTTAAACCGGTTTTAAAATAGATCAAAAGTATGGTGGCAGTAAAAAAGACTTGTAAACATTTTAAGATAAAAACTATCTCACCAGGCATCATACCTAAAGGAAAGTAATTGGAAAGTGGCAAATAACTGTTTTCCAAACTCGGAACAAAGCAGTAGTAACAGCCTTTACGCTAACATGAGCTATCCACTCTATGTTATTCATAAATCTGAAAGAGACAGCAAACTATATGGACCTAGGGAAATAATGGGCAACTCAATTAAAATACTTGCCTGAAAATGATCTCTTGATGAACGTAACGCCACAGCACTGGTGGTTGACGGTGTTGTCATGAAAGCTATTGGCATCAGTTTGGCCCCAGTTACAAGAACCTAAAGCGTTTGTTTCTTCTTCTGTATGATTATCATTTAATATTACCACCCTATCAAAATTTTATCATCAACATCGTTTCATCATAAAAGGTTAATACCGGCCCTTTCAATCTTCGTCTGCATCAGGGTACACTATACTAAGCGCTATGGATGCAATGCTATCGGTGGCTACATTGATAGACGGATAGATAGATAGATAGATAGATAGATAGATAGATAGATGGATAGATAGATGGATGGATGGATAGATGGATAGATAGATAGATAGATAGATAGATAGATAGATAGATAGATAGATAGATAGATAGATAGATAGATAGATAGATAGATAGATTGGATGGATCGATTGACAGATCGATCGATGGTTGGATGGATGGATGGATGGATGGATGGATGGATGATGGATGGATGGATGGATGGATGGATGGATGGATGGATGGATGGATGGATGGATGGATGGATGGATGGATGGATGGATGGATGGATGGATGGATGGATGGATGGATGGATGGATGGATGGATGCAAGGCTGGATGGATGGATGCATGAATAGATAGATGCATGGATAGA